>JAXFYN010000164.1:0-574838 GCA_036172215.1 Camellia granthamiana
CCTCAGCCTCGCCTCCAGTCCCGGAACCAAGACCGGAATCCCCCTCCTCAGCAGATGTCTCCGACTCGCGATCTGCGACCCCCTCCTCCTCATCCTCATCGGGCTCCGCCTCTATAATATGTGCCCTGCATCTGCGAGAGGACCCTCCTCGAGCTCCTCGAAAAGGCCTGGATGGCCCAGCTCCCCGAAAAGGCCTGGATGGCCCAGCTCCTCGAAAGGATCCAGATGGCCCAGTGCCCCGAAAAGGTCCAGACGATCGACCTCCCTGAGAAGGCCCGGGTGGCCCAGCCCGCGGCGGAGCATATACAGGAGGCATCTGAAAGTGAAGAGTTCAATACATCAGTTCAAATATGAAAATTAGATGCGAGTACAGTATGCGAGTGGGGTGTGTGTCAGATGTGCTCTACACAAACAGCCTATCAATGCAGTAGAATGTTCAAAACCAGCGTGTCATTAGAAATATGATAAATGCAAGAAAGATGAACAGTACCTGCACACCCATAATGGCCAGCTGTGCCTTCCTCCGCAGGATCATGCCCTCAAATGCGGCCATCACTCCAAGCATCTCATCCACGTACTCAACAGGAGGCTGTAGATACAAATGCGAAACTATCAGTAAAGGAATGAATGTCTAAGTATCCGACTGATAAATCAAAGCTGTAAAACACACCGGTGGCGAATCAGGATCTCTGACATATCTGTGGTCAGGAAGGGAAGGCTCCAGCGAGACCTGGTAAGGAACCCCAAATCGTCAACTCGTCAACTCGGTCGGCATGTCTGGCCACCCAGGATGATGAAGAGTCGGAGGAATCGGGGGAATCGATCTACCCCCACCTCTGGATGTACCGGCCCCGCTGCTGGAAAGAATATCTGTAGCCCGAGCCTGGCTCGAAGACGGCACACCAATAGGCCTCATCGAGGGAGTGCGCACTCCCGTCAAGGGAGGCATCAGATATACGTGGTGATAAGTGGTATAGTCCCCCTCCTCAAGATGTAGCAAGGCATCAGTGCCCAGCATAGCACTAACCACATCCCGGGAAGAGAGCCCATCAGCAGTCCGCATACTGACTGGGGGTGCTGCGGGAGGGTCCTGAGAAGTATACCCCCATACTTGACGCAAAAAGCGTTCCCCCAGAAACCATGCTCTACCAACTGGTCCTTCGAATAGGATCCTGTACTGGGAGGTGCCCGATCCTCCGGCATACTGAAATCGGAGACCATCACCCAAGGGCGCCCAGGGCTGCCATGTAATCTGCGGATAACCAATGCATAAACCAATCAGAAATCGGGGATATACGGGACAGATCAAAGATGAAAACGGAAGGGACTGAGAGTTCTGAAATACCTCCACCGTCCGCACAGTGTCGAAATACTGCCGTAGGTAAAGGAGAGTCTCTCGGGGCCTCGTCCAGTGCTGGCCCTCGAATACCAATGAGTACGGGGTCATGCGGGGCCCCTCCACTATCATCTCTGGGGCTAATGTCGGGAAATACACATAAACCCATAGCTGTGGAAAACAGTGCAGAATGTAAATGCAAAGTGCTGAGGGCAAAATACAGAGCATAAAGTGCACCGTATGTGCAATGTACAAGTAATGAAGGGCAGAAATATAAATCAAGAAGGCAGAAAGTACCTCCCAAGCTCTCCAGTAACCACCAAGTAAGTCTCCCTGCCCGCGGGAGGTCGCGCTCATGTAGCAGTAAAGGGTAGCCAAGCCGGCGCCACCCCAGTCATACCGTCTGACCTGTGATAGGTCCACCAAAGCGCTCAACAAATACAGCCCAACAGTGTTCCCTCTATCGGCAAACAGCGTAGTCCCGAAGAGGAACATAAGAAAACCACGGGCATACTGCTCTGCCTCCTCAGGAGCCCCAGGCTCCATCCCCTCCCTCTGAAAATAGGAAGAGAACCAGGTGTATCGGACTCTCCCTGAAGCTCTATCGACAGGCGGGCGGGCCCCCAGCAAATGTATCCAAGCGGCCTCCCATTCGCCCATGTCCTTGTCGTAAGGAATGGGCCAACCTCCTATGTCCAGGCCAGTCAATACAGCAAAATCCAGCGGGGTCATAGTCAAATCCCCAGTGGCGGAAAAATGAAAGGAGTTGGCGGTGTCCCACCATCTCTCCACCAAAGCTTCCATCAGTGTCCTCCTGGCAGGACAACGCGATAACCCGGCGCAGAAGGACCCGAACCCTGCCAAATCAACTAAATCCCGGACAGCCTCCGGGAGCTCAGCGTGCCAATCTCTAGCAGCGGTGGAGCCGTATCCCCGCACCGTGCGAGAACCAACCTGCATTCAGAATGAATACATGTGTCAGTATAAAATGAATGAGCTGTGTGCAAATGAGATGAATAAGCTGTGTGCAAGTAAATGGGCTGTGTGTTCAGAAAATCCAAGTTTGGGCTGCGTGTTCTACTCTCAATCAGTGTGTGCTGTGTGTTCACCCTCAATCCGAGCTGTGTGTTCAGAAAATCAGAGTTTGGGCTGCGTGTTCTACTCTAAATCAGTGTGTGCCGTGTGTTCACCATCAATCTGGGCTGTGTGTTCAGAAAATCAGAGTTTGGGCTGCGTGTTCTACTCTCAATTAGTGTGTGCTACGTGTTCACCCTCAATCCGAGCTGTGTGTTCAGAAAATCAGAGTTTGGGCTGCGTGTTCTACTCTAAATCAGTGTGTGTCGTGTGTTCACCATCAATCTGGGATGTGTGTTCAGAAAATCAGAGTTTGGGCTGCGTGTTCTACTCTCAATCAGTGTGTGCTGCGTGTTCACCCTCAATCCGAGCTGTGTGTTCAGAAAATCAGAGTTTGGGCTGCGTGTTCTACTCTTAATCAGTGTGTGCCGTGTGTTCACCAACAATCTGAGCTGTGTGTTCAGAAAATCAGAGTTTGGGCTGCGTGTTCTACTCTAAATCAGTGTGTGCCGTGTGTTCACCATCAGTCTGGGCTGTGTGTTCAGAAAATCAGAGTTTGGGCTGCGTGTCCTACTCTAAATCAGTGTGTGCCGTGTGTTCACCATCAGTCTGGGCTGTGTGTTCAGAAAATCAGAGTTTAGGCTGCATGTTCTACTCTAAATCAGTGTGTGCTGCGTGTTCACCTTCAATCCGAGATGTGTGTTCAGAAAATCAGAGTTTGGGCTGCGTGTTCTACACTAAATCAGTGTGTGCCGTGTGTTCACCATCAATCTGGGCTGTGTGTTCAGAAAATCAGAGTTTGGGCTGCGTGTTCTACTCTCAATCAGTGTGTGCTGCGTGTTCACCCTCAATCTGGGCTGTGTGTTCAGAAAATCAGAGTTTGGGCTGCGTGTTCTACTCTCAATCAGTGTGTGCTGCGTGTTCACCCTCAATCCGAGCTGTGTGTTTAGAAAATCAGAGTTTGGGCTGTGTGTTCTACTCTAGATCAGTGTGTGCCGTGTGTTCACCATCAATCTGGGCTGTGTGTTCAGAAAATTAGAGTTTGGGCTGCATGTTCTACTCTTAATCAGTGTGTGCTACGTGTTCACCCTCAATCCGAGCTATGTGTTCAGAAAATCAGAGTTTGGGCTGCGTGTTCTACTCTCAATCAGTGTGTGCTGCGTATTCACCATCAATTCGGGCTGTGTGTTCGAAAAATCAGTGTTTGAGCTGTGTGTTCAATCCTCAACTAATGTGTGCCATGTGTTCACAATCAATTTGTGAGCTGAGTGTTCGGAAATTCAAGTGCTTGAACCGTGTGTTCAAGATGCAAACAAAGTGCTATGTCATAGACTAAACTGTGTGTTCAAATATGGCAAAGGCACGAAATGCACGAAAAATACAGAAAACGAAGTAAATACCTCTCGTTCCTCGTGGGAGAGGTGATACTCTGGCTCCGGCAGAAGCAGATCTCCGGGTGCTCGCTCATTAAAGTCAGTGAAGTGACGAAAAACGGCCCGCGGAAAAACATGTGCCGGCGGGGCGTACCTCTCGGGAATGAAGGGTCGAACCCTCGAAGGCAGAGTCATGACATCAAAGTCATCCCCGGCACCCAAAGGACCTCCGCCGTGAGGAAAATGACCGGCCATTTCAGAAGATCTGCAAAAGGAGCAAAAATGAGCAAAAATTGGAAAAAGTCAACAAAAGTCAACTCCCGGGAAATGGAAAAGTCAACAAAAGTCAACTCCCGAGAAAATCTTCCAAATGTTGAGACAAACTTACCTCAAGTGGCAAAAATGAGAAAAGAAGCCCCGAAATCAAAATTTAATCGGTTCAAAGTGTTTAAAACTGAAAGTTTTTGCGAAAACAACTTGTGTGGGGGGTTGGAAAACGCGTATAGAGCTCAGATCTGGAGAGGAAAATGGTTTGGGAGGGAGGAGAAGATGATTTCGGACCTGATGTTATGAGCTCAAAGTGTTTGGGTGAGTGTATTTAAAGAAAAGAAGGTGAAAAGACCAAAATGCCCGCGGATTTGGGCAAGTGGCCGGCCGGCCACCTTTTTCTGGCTGGCTGGCCATCCTCTTTTTGAAACCTGGCCGGTGGCCTCCCCAGGGGAAGGAAACTGGCCGGTGGTGATCCCTAGGTGGGTCCCAAGCTCTCTGCAAATTTTGAGGAAGATTGGAGTTCCCGGGACCTGAAAAAGTTCAAGAAAAGTGCACTTTCTGTCGCGAAATCGCTCCGCCGGAACTTCAGCTTCAATTTCTGACATGTGTCTCATCATTACTCATCAAAATCAAAGTGTATCCTTTTGTAACCTCTCCGGGAGGTGAACTGGAGACCGCAATCGAGTCGCCATCGCCGAAACGCGCATTTCCTTGCTCACCGTTTTGCGACAAACACGTGTCCTGATTTGCGATTGTTCTACATCATTGTGCATCTAACTTACATTCTCATGAACATACTTGCATTGTCATGCACGTCTGATTGATATTACCATGCCTCTGTGTTTAAGCTTGCGTTGTCACGCACGCTCCTTTCTCGCACTGCGATGCATTCACCCACCGACACCGCTTTTGTCGAACTTTCGATATCACATTGAATATATCTTGTTAAACATATTGTGCTTGTTGAGTTTCTCTCTTTTGCAGGCACGATATTGTATGTACGGTCCATTTGGAGCTGGCGCGGCCAGACGAATCGCGTAGGTATCGTATCTTCTCCGTGTGAGACACGACGAGAATTGAATAATTCTCCGCATTCCTAACTGCATGAAATGTAGTTGTTGCTTTGCATTCTTGCTTAAAACTGTTGCATCTATTTGCTTCATTACAGCTTGCTGCATTTGTATGAACACCGAGTTACATCAGGCCCTGTGCATATCGCTTTGCATTTTGCCCCTTGCCTGCGGTCTCGCCTGCGGGCATATCTCCGTTTATCTTGTATGATTGTCTAAGTCTTCGGCCTTGTCAAAAATGGGTCGTCTCTGGGCTTTGACATTCACTCCCGTCATTTCTTGACTTCCGAGTTCTGTCAAAGAGGGGCAACTGTAGACACCCCATTTTTGACCGACCTTAAGACTCAGACGTCACCGATCGAGCGCTTGGTGATGTTGCATATCGTGCTCGTCCAGAGGTTTCAGAGTCTCGGCCGTGAGCCTTGCCTCCGGACTTCCGGGCTTTTCTATAATTTGCTTCGGTTTGCGAACCAGGCTTGATTTTCTCTGTTTCTTTTCCCTGAGGGGAGGGAGAGGTCTAGTAGGTCATCTCTCAGTGGCCGTAGGCTACGTTCCGTGGTCACAGGCCATTTTGCCCATTTCGGAGCCCGGTTCCCGGTTTTCGAAGCCGTCAGGCCGTGTGCCTCGGTTCAGGACCGCCTAACTACCTCCATTTGCTCCGATTTTTGGCATGCATCTTATTTACTCCCTTTTGAGGGACACTGTGGTCTGAGAGACCCACTTCGTGGTCGAACACCACTCCCGGTGCCCAACGGGCAGTTTTTGGGGCCTCGGACTGCGTGTCTCGGCCCCCGAACCTTCATTTTGCATCGGTTTTCGTTCATTTTTGGCAGGGACCTCTGTTTCATCACCAAGAAGGTCGTAGAAGGGTGGGAGGCCAGTAATTGTTCCAGTAACCAGTTATATTTTCTTCATCGCCCTCCGACGCCCGTTTTTCACACTTCAAAGCCAATGTTGACCACCCTAGGGTCACTTTCTTCAACCCTAACCCCCATATTTGTGATATACACATCTGGGAGGCTGCCAATATTTGGTGGCCGGCCAGTAATTTTTATTGGACCTTTTGAACCCCTTTGAAAAATGGCTTGTTCTCTCTCCTGGTTTACAGTTGCCAATTTTTGACCACATACCTGTGTTGAGCACACATGGGAGGCCACCAATCTGTGGTGGCCGGCCACTAAATCACCTTGACCCTTTTGACCTCTGGCCGGCCGGCCATGGGGGGTGGCCGGCCGGCCACCTGCAGCTCCAATACCTGGCCGGCCTGAACCCCTGCAGTGTGTACATTGCAAAACTGACCTCTTTGACCCCCCAGATTTTGTATCCGGAGGGCCAAATTTTGTGGGGGAAACTTGAATTTTTTTCCCTCCATTTTTTTCCCCCTCTTTGTCTATATAAACCAGCCTCCCCAGCTGGTTTAAGAGTTAGAAAAAAACCCTTTGAGCTCCCATATACATATCTCCTCTCTCTCTCTCTCCCTTCAAGCTTCAAAACCTCCAAGATCCTACCCCCTTTTCACACCACCACCTAGCACCACTCCACCACTCCATTCCAGCAGCTAGGAGGAGCTTTCTAGAAGCTAAGAGGCAGCATTTCTCAAGCCAAAAGGCAGCCAAGAGTTGGTCTTCAAGGGTAAGCACCATTCCCCCATTTTCTAGCTCATTTTTGTACCATTTCTTAGCCCTCTTTGCTTACTATTTTGAGCTCCGGACATAACTAGAAATGTCATTTTTTTGAGCTCATTTTTCTGTTTCATTAAGGGTCTTACCCTGTTTGGGACCCCCATCTTGCACTTGCTTCATTACCCTTTCTTATGCCATAATTTTGCATAGTATTTTTGGCCTATGTGTAATCTGTTTTGGAGCATGATATGAACTGTAGATAGGCTTATTTTGAGCCCTTCTTCAACATTTAAGAAGGGCTCACCACTGTTTGGGACCTCCATGTGCCACTTGTCATTATCCCCCTCTTTGGTCCCCATTTTTGCATGATTTATTAGCCTATTGAGCTTCTGTTTTTGGACCTTGGTCCGAACTGAAAATGGCCCTATTTTGACCCCCTCTTCATATTTCATTAAGGGTCTATGGCTGTTTGGGACATCCTTTTTATACTTCATGTTATAGCTCTCTTGGTGCCCTTATTTTGCATAGCATTTTGAGCATACTTGTATCTGTTTTTGGGGTTTATCATAAACTGTAATACATCATATTTTTTGGCCCCTCTTCAATATTTTAGAAGGCCCCTTCCCTGTTTGGGGCCAGAATTTGTGAGTTGCTTCATTACCTCTCTCTTTTTGGCCATTTTTGCATGCTATCTTAGGCCTATTTGTGCTCACTGTTTGGCCATGCTTTGAACTGTAAACATGCTTGTTTTGGGGCTGCCTAGCTTCTGTCTTCATACTTCATGTTCAAATTATGCATGCATTGCATAGCTATAGGCCATTTCATGCGCCAAAATTCATGTTTCGGGATTGATTCCATGCATCGGGTGTTGTTTTGCCATGATTCGGGGCTGTTTTTCATCTCATTTTGCCTCTGAAAATTGCATGTTAGTATGCCATAATCCATGCTTTGCTATGTCATGTTAGAGTGGCATTCGTGTCGTAGGTTCGGTCCTCGATTTGTGTGCACGCGTGCACGCACTTCGAGTTGTCTCATTTTCATCTCATGGCCTCCTATGTGAGTGTGACTGAGGTCCAGTTGTGTTGGTGTAAGTCCATATTGCATTGTGGATGCCATTTCATTTCATAGCATTGTGTATGCTAGGATGTATGTTAGCGCATTGTGTATGCCATGTTACCTCGTGCATCGTGTATGCCATTCCATAACATTTTGCATGTTAGGTTATATCTTAGTTGTATTTCATGCATATCATGCATATTGCATTGTGTTCGGGATAGGAGTTAGCCCGGGCACGGGAAACGATGTACATTCCGCACTCCGAGTGACGGAACGTGTCTCAATTCCCCAGTCACCGACACTCCGGATCATCCATGAGGGAGTTAGGTCTTGTTGTGTTTTCATGTGCATTCATTTCATATTGGATTGTGCAATTTGATTCCTCGGCCATCATGCATCGATATGCGTGATTGGTGGCACGAGGATCGAGGCATGCATACATTTGTGAAAATACATTGCCATACCCCTTTCCTGCTCTCTGTTGTAGCAAAATCAAGAGTCAGCAGCCTTCCGGAGCTTGGCACGCATTTCAAGAACAAGTGCAAAACAGAGGCTAACTGGGGCATCGCCATGGATTTCCGCGCAAAGGCAACCCAGACATGCATCATTCATCATCTGAAGAAGAGTCAAGGCAGTCCCTGGCTTGCATGCCAGTTATTTATTTTCTTAGTTAATTTGTAAATTAATTAGGATTTTTGTATTTATTGGGACTGTATTGTTTATTCATTTGGGACTGTATATTATTTTATTCGGACCCTCCGAGTGAGGGCACAATTGTAATAAGTGTGCGTGAGTGTGATGTATGTCTTCCAACCCCACGTCTTTCTTCCCTTTTATTTACCTGCTTATGATGGTTAGATTAGGGCATATTTCAATTAGCATACAGTATGATAGCATGTTTGCATTCATTCATCTGTTTTGCATGCACCGGGCTCGGCGCATCATACTAACTGCATTTGTATTTCAATTCCAAGTTGAATACATGTTAGCTGTAGCATTTCATATGCCATGTTTAGAATAGCCGAGCCTGCTATAGTTTGCATTTTCGCATGTGTTGCATTAGGCATTTCTGTATACTTAGGATCATGCATGATTTCTAATGTTGTTTTTGTTTTGGCTTGGAGTACTCGGTGAGTTTTTATGCTTTAGCATCCTTGCATGCGTGTGAGTGACTGCCATGAATAGCATGCTTACCATGAGGCTAACTGCTTATGTGATATAACTGCTTGAATGCCTGTGGGTGAAGGTTGGGTTATCTGGATTGGAACAATTCATCAAATGTTTGTTTTAAGCCCACTAGATAGTGGCAAAACCATGTTTTCTAAGCCCACCCGAGGGTGGCAAAATCTGCATTTTAAGCCTACCTGCGGGTAGCAAACCATCTTTCAAAAACAAACATGAAATGTGTTGTTCCAATTCAGGCGATCCAGTCTATACTTGTATGCTGTGCGCATCACGTATTAATCTAGGCTAATAACCGGAATAAGAACATACAATGTTTTCAAAACTAGATATCACGGTTAGTAGAGGCCGGTCTTTGACCGGGCGAGCGGGGGTGCTCACGAAGTGACCTTCCCCAATCGTACCCAAGTTCCCGAGCCGAGGCAACTTTGGTGATGACGGACACGTGGCCTTTGGCACCGAGTCAGGGTTTCCTAAATTTCCCCATAAAAAAAATATTTAGGTGGCGACTCTGTATCTGGCAAAGCAGTCCATGTTTGGCACTTCTTTCAAAAATCTGTTTTCTCAAAAACGATTTGCCGGATTTGGACTCTTTGGTTCAAGATTTAGAACCGTGACAATCGAGTCCTTGAACTGTAGTGAGCCCAAATGAACAGAACGGGACTTAACCCTCCCGGGGTGTTCAGGGACGTCTACAGGTTCGAATCCACGAACCTAGAGATCCGAAGCACTTGGCTTCGAACGGATTCAAACGCAATCTAGAAGTCGCTCCGTTAATGAGTCTCAGAACACATGTGGGCTTGGAGCTTTCCGGGTTCTACGCACCAGAACCATGGACGTAATGGAGTTCGAACAAAGGACCCGAACCCAAGGACAGTGAGTGGAGATAAATTCACTCTTCGGTTAAACTAGCCTATACTCGGGTCGAGGTGGCACAATCTAGGGGGTCCCTGAGACTCGGCAATATTTGCGGCAGGGCGTTCTCTTGAACTATCCCTGACCCTTATGCGGCAGGACGTCCTTTGGGACTACTCTTGACCCATTGGAATGATTGGGGATCATTGGTTAGGTGTGGCTAAGAAGAAGGGTTCGCCAAGAGGTTGATCTCCTCTTCGAGGGTTTTTCTCATCCTCGGAGAGGTCACCTCCTCGGACAAGGTGGTTAAAGAGAATATTCCCCATGTGCCTTGCATATGGGCTCCATCCTACATTATGAGGTGCCTATAAATAGCACCCATCCATAGCTTTACAAGGGATGGATTTTGGAGAATTAACTCTTGGGAAAGAACTAATTTCCCTTCTCCATTATCCACCTTGAGAGTGAAAGTGGGAGATCCATGGGAGAGCCTTGTCATTATTCTCTCTCTAGCTATTTTGCCTTCTTCTTCACCCAATCTCTTATCTCTATCATCTCCTTTCTTTTTGTGTTCTTAGTTGAGACTATTGAAGAATCTTAGCCTCTCATCATCTTCTAGAGAATTCGAATTTTTCTTCAAGGATCTTCGAAGATCTTTGAATTTTCCAACTACTTTCTTGAATCCCCTCATACATTTGGCGACTTCACTGGGGAGGCGGATTGGTTAATGGTCTCAACAAGATCTAGAATCTACACAACTCCGGTGAAGATGGCGGGAGAAGAAGAAGTTCATCAACAAAGCTCTTCCAATGGTGGTGATGAAATGACTCAAGTTCAAGACTCACCTCTCATCCTTGAAGCCATTCAAGGACTCCGATACACTCAACTAGTTAGCATCAGTAACTTGAACGAAACATGCTCGAAGATCAGCAACGACGACGCTTAATCATGAAATGAATTGATGACGATGAATCGTAGTTGATATGAGAAGCAGCAATCCATATGTAGATGGTCCATTTTGTTGCTATCACAGAGTCATCAAGACTCTAGAGAGAAAAAAAAATAGGGTTTTAATGGCCGCATAGAGTATGTTCCACTGTCAAATTACCTTGGTTGGGCACTTGTATTCAATGATTGAAGTGAAGACGAATCAAAAAATGAAAATTTTCAATGATCAACGACAATCATTACTTTGCTTGGTATACTTTAGAAAACATATATTGGCATGTCAGCGTGTTTATATCGAATCATGCCCATCTCTTAGTCAATCTATCTTACCAAGTCAAAAATCAGAGCAACATTAACACAGACACAACCATAACCATAGATGTGAAACTATCTTACCCAATTTGCATTACAGTAGTACTAGTTATATTGGATATTTCATTATATCATTTATATGTGGAAATGATAATGTTTCACTTCATTATATGAAAATTGAATAAACAGAACTTCATTCTTATGGGACCTCAATACCTGCAATATTTTGAAAACAGCACAACATGTAAAATAGTTCAACAAAAGAATTATACATCATCTGCATTACAAAACATTTTTGTTTGTCATGAAAATGAAATGATCACTTGAATATTACTCTTATATACATATCTGATATAGTTTTGACCATGGTGTAAAATCAAAATAAATTCTCCTAATATCTGATATAAATACATAAATCCTCATAATATCTTAATCATATATACATATCTGATATAGTTTTGAACAAAAAGAATTCCACAACATAATTCTGTGAATTCTCTTCAGAATTCAAGAAGCCCTTAGAAGGAAAATCAAACAACAAAATACAAATTTGATATAAAAAATTAATCAAATCGATAGAGAGTTTTAATTCATCAGTAACAAAGAAAAAATATAGAACTGAACTCCATATGAACACAAGACCTGCCTCATCAAATTCAAGATTGTTCAAGTATCATTCAATCCCTTGTTCTGATAAGTCTGTAATATTTACATTTGGACTGATGAATCCAGCCAAAAGTTCTTGTATATCAGACCCATATTCTTAAAGATACAAAAACTCTAAACAACTTTAACAATTTTATTTTTTTATACTATTTTTATTTTGGGATAAAAAATCATTGGTTTGAGGTTTTCAATAGGTTTCCATAATTATACAATCAAAAGGTTTTCATAACATAATCATATAGTCAAAACAAAGACCCAGATAAATTATTCTATCAAACAACACCATTCAAGACATAAAAATTGAAAAACCAAAGCCCCAATTGAAAGCAAACATGATCAGATCGATCACCTAAAACAACATAAAGCAGATATGAAACAAGCAGATTCACATTTGTTTTCTCTCGAGAAGGGAAAAAAAATGAGAGAGGAGGAGAAGGAGGTTGAGAAAGAGGAGAGATAGAGGAGGAGCAGGTTGAGAATCCATTACTGTCGCCTCGCCTCCACCGCCGTATCGCATCGCCTCGCTGCCATCGCCCTTCTTTTCGTTTCGGATCTCTGTTCTTGCTCCTCGGGTGGGTTAGGGTTCTCAGACTACCTTAGAGAGAGAAGACAATGGGGAAAAGAAAAGAAGAAAGAAAGAAAGAAGAAGAAAAAAAAAAAGGGGACCAAAATGACGTCGTTTCGGCACCACGGCAGGAAGAATTGCAGGAAACTATGGCAGAGGATCTGGACTCATAATGATATTGAGATTCCTTTAATGTTGTCATCATTTTTATATAAAAATTTATACTTTACATTGTTTTTATTTTTGTATTTTTGCACCTTAATCTCAATTTAACTTACTATTAAAAAGAAAATTACTATAATCCTATTAAAATTATAAAATTTATTATATATTTTTTAAATATTAAAGAATTTAGTGTCTCATTTGAGAATATGCTATTTTAATAATTTTTTGACCTTTTACAAAAAGATATATATAAAAAAAAAAGTTATATAATAATTTATAATGACTTTTTAACTAAAATGTATAATTAAGAAAGGAGATCTTAATTTACAATAATCCTTCGTAGCTCGAATCTTCCTTCCCCCGAATCCCCTGACTGCCCAAAACCACGTCGTTTTGGGCAGTTTCCTTTTTCTTTTTTTTTTTCCCCTCCTTTATGTTTGAAACTCAGAGAGAAGAGAGAAGAAGAGGAAGAGGAAGAGGAAGAGGAAGAGGAAGAGGAAGAGGGAGAGGGAGAGAAAGAGAAAGAGAGAAAGAGAAGAGAGGGGAAGAGGGAATGGAGAGAGAGAGAGGATCGATGCCGCCTCCGCCTCCGATTTTTTTTTCAGCCCGTTTTTTTTTTTTCAGATCGATCGATCGTTGTGTTTTTTTCAAATCAACCATTTTTTTTTCTTCAGATCGATGTGTTGATGATGATGATGAAGATGTTCTGGATCTGAAGATGAATGGTTGATTTTTTATTTTTTTTTTTAGATTTGAAGATGAATGGTTGTTGATGATAATGTTGATGAAGATCTGAAGATGAATGGCTTGTTGGGTGGTTTTTTTTTTTTTCTCTCTCTCTCTCTCTCTTTCTGCTACTTCCTTCTTCTTCTTTTTTCTTTTTCTTCTTTTGCATTATTGAAAAAAAAAAAATCAAAACGATAAAACGACATTGTTTTAAATTTGGACGGAATTAGAACTTGAAAATTTCGAGGTCGAAAATTTCGAGCTACGGAGAACAACTGCTTAATTTATTAAAAAAGTAAAAATAAAAAAATGGGTTGGTAAGGGACATGACAGGAGGATTCAATGATTAACGTGCGCATCTCCTCCAACCCCCAACTGGGTTTGGTTTCTTTGGTAGGTAAACCCTGAACAACAACTCAACACGCCTCTCTCTTAAAAACTCCCAAAACTCTCAGGCTCTGTTTGGTTGTGAATTCAAATCCATTTTCAACACGTGAGCTCGCGCATGACGTTTGGATATGACGTTCAAAAGTTGATTCCGCGTGTTAATTCAAATTACATTTTGAAAATCTGTTTGGCAGCTTGTATCTCTACTTTCAACGTTTCTGCCTTCTTTATCGTCTCTGCAACTTTCAACAGGTGATTATCTGAAGCTGTTTGGAAATCTGTTTACAACTTTCAACTTTCAACTGGTGAAAATCTGTTTGGAAACTGAGTGTGGTGTGAGGTGGGATGATTGGCCGGTAGACCTCTCGGTTGTCCCTACCGACTTCCAATAGGTGATTATCTGAAGCTAAGGTTCAGAAGGTTGAGGTTGTTTTTATTTTTTTTTTATAGAAAGGCTAAGGTTCAGAAGGTTCAAGTTATTTTTTATTTTTATTTTTTACTTTTTATTTCTTATCTATTATTTTTTTATAATATTAATAATTTTTATTTAATATTACATCCGTATACTGAGTTACTAAATTAATAACATGTAATAAATGAGGAAAAAAATTGATAATGTTTTGTAAGGTTTACGTTATGATTTGTATTTTAAAATATTACACTTAGTGTATTTATGTTAATTTTTATTAATATGTATTCTCAAAAGTTGTTGACTTTAACAAAATTTTTAAAAAAAATAAAAAATGTATTGTAGAAGATGTTTGTACAGGCGAAAAAAATGAATTGATAGAAAATTTAATTGACACAAAATAATTGACATAGATTTATTTTAAAATGAAAAAAAAAATTTGGAAAAAAAATTATTCAAAAAAAATTACTGAAAAAAAATTAGTTTAAAAAAAATCAATTTTTAATTTCGGTATTTTAAAAATAGTTTGGTTATTACTGTTGATAAAAAATACGGATATCGATATATGAGTTGTGTGTTTGATTATAAATTATTGATTGAATTAAGTTTTGAAAACTATTGCCAAAACACATCACCAAACAAATTTTCTTATTTCACATGTCATATCAAACTTTTAAAACTTAATTCAAAATACATCTTCAAAACACATTTCAACACTCTATTTAAAAAACATAACCAAACAAATTTTCTACACTTAAATCATAATTCCACAACACACAAATTCAAAATACAACTCATACTCTTAAATCACATTTGCAAAGCACAACCAGGCTCAAATTCTCACTCTCCATTGCCACCCACCTCCCATCAATCTAGAGAGAGAAACAGAGAAAGGGAGAGAAAAAAAAAATAAAGGAAGAAATGGCCCAAGGTAGCAAACTTTCCAGTGGAATCTATGGCTCCCATTGCAACCCCACTTTACCCAAAACCCATAATAATCACAAACCTTTTCTGGTTCTCTACTTTTTGGATCAAAGCTAAAGAAGGGTTCGGAGAATTCCTTGTGTTTGAGCTATGAAAGTGCTGTGAAGAACCATTCAGCTCCACTTAGGGTTTCGGCTTCGGTTGCCACCGCCGAGAAACCCTCAATGTCACCGGAGATCGTGTTGCAACCCATCAAAGAGATCTCCGGCATCGTCAAATTGCTGGGCTCGAAATCACTGTCGAATTGGATTCTCCTTCTTGCTGCCCTTTCTGAGGTGCATAAAATTTTCAATTTCTATTTTTTGGTGTTCATGAATTATGATTGTAGTATAGGTTTTGAAATAAAATTGAATAGCTCATTTGGGGTTTTGGGTTTTTGTCTAAATTCTATGATTTCTTTATTTGATGAATATAATTAATTGAGTGATTTGGTGAGAAATGATAAGAAATGAAGAGAAAGAGAACTATGTAATCATGTTTGGTTTATAAGTAAGGTGAGAAACCATAAGAAATGGTTAGAAAGGGTAAGAGAACTCTCTTTTCATTTTTACCAAATGTGGTGTGATTTAGTGAGAAATAAGTTGATTAGCTATAAATTTTTCGTAATACCGATATTACCCATTAAAATATGAAGAAAGAAAACGAAATTCTACCCGTATCACTATATTATATACTTTGCTTTCTTTTCCATGGAAATATGATAGTGACAAAACATAATATATATATTTTTTCTCCTCACCTAGACGAGAGAGGAAAATCATTTCATTTTTTTTTTCTCAGCATGTGATCAGAACATAGTGTAATTGAAATTTGGTGCTTGTAGAATTTAAATTTGCGATGCAGCATATTTCGTTTTGAGAGAACTGAATGTATCATGTATGTATGTAGAAAGAACATAATTTTAGTTATGGAAGTTTCACAAATGGTTGAAAATTGTGTTTTTGTGTAACTCAAAAGCGATGATCATGCACATTTGGATGAGGATGACTGAGTTTAGGTATTAATCTAATCTGCTTTTGGGTGTCCCCGTGGAATTTTAATGGTCTTATTGTGTTTTTGTTTTACATAAAATTTGAAGCTTTGAAAGTCTGTGACCAGGCTAATTTAGTAACTTTTTGGCTATTTGGCTAAAATGTGATGTAAAAAAAACTAGTATGTTTGGGATGACTTTTTGACTTTTTACGAAAAGATGTGCAAAAAGTAGAGAAAAAAGGGAATCTTTGACTTTTTTTGTATGGGTTGTTGGCTTTTTGACTTTTTTAGTAACTTTTTGACTTTTTGGCTAAAATAGCCTCTTGCCAAACGAGGCCTTAGTCTGTTTTCCATAATTGCATGCCTTGCACTGTCAGTTTGGTGTTTTTTAATATTACTTGGAGTGCATGCATTTGATGGAAGTAAATGATGCATTGATAAGACTTGCACTTCATAGTAGGAGGCCTACACGAAGCCTTGCATTTTCAGTTTATTCTTTTAAAATGATATGGAGCTCATGGAAGTAAATCACATGTCAAATGTTTTGGAACTTGAAAAGTTTCATCTTATAATTCCCAGATACAAAAGTTTGTACATGTTATTGGTGTCTTTAGAGGCTGATAGCGAAAGCTTTATCAATTTTCAGCACCACAGGGACTGACACCTAATTGTTTTTACAGGAGGTAAATAAATCTTAGGAAGAGAATATCAAAACAAAACTTTAAGTGATAGCATTGTGTAACAAGCCCGCGAGGGACCTCGCTACAGTTCGGACTCGTTTTTGTTGCGGTTCTAAATCTGAACCAAATAGTCCAACTCTGGCAAATCGTTTTGAAGAAAAACAGATTTTTTAGAAAAGAAGTACCAAACATGGACTGCTTTGCCAGATAACAGAGTCGCCACCTAAATATTTTAAAATGGGAAATTTAGGAAACCCTGACTCGGTGCCAAAAGGCCACGTGTCCGTCATCACCAAAGTTGGCTCGGGAACTCGGGTACGATTGGGGAAGGTCACATCGTGAGCACCTCCGCTCGCCCGGTCAAAGACCGGCCTCTACTAACCATGATATCTGTTTTTGAAGACATTGTGAGTTCTTATTCCGGTTATTAGCCTAGGTTACTATGTGATGCGCACAGCATACAAGTATAGACTGAGCCGTCTGAATTGGAACAAAACATTTCATGTTTGTTTGTTTGAAAATGGTTTGATGGTGCTACCCGCAGGTAGGCTAAGACATGGATTTGCCACCCTCAGGTGGGCTTAAGAAAACAATGATTTTGCCACTATCTAGTGGGCTTAAAACAAACAGTTGATGAATTGTCCCAATTCAGATAACTCAACCTCCACCCACAGGCATTCAAGGCAGTTATATCACATAAGCAGTTAGCCTCATGGTAAGCATGCTATCATGGCAACACTCACACACATGCAAGGATGCTAAAAGCATAACCACTTACCGAGTACTCCAAGCCAAAATAGAAGCTATGTTAGAAATCACGCATGATCCTAAGTATACAGAAATGCCTAATGCGACACATGCAAAAATGCAAACTATAGCAGGCTCGGCTATTCTAAACATGGCATATGGAATGCTACAGCTAACATATATTCAACTTGGAATTGAAATACAAATGCAGTTAGTATGATGCGCCGAGCCCGGTGCATGCAAAACAGATGAATGAATGCAAACATGCTATCATACTATTATGCTAATTGAAATATGCCCTATATCTAACCATCGTAAGCGGGTAAATAAAAGGGAAGAAAGACGTGGGGTTGGAAGACATACATCGCACTCACACACCCTTATTACAATTATGCCCTCGCGCAGAGGGTCCGAATAAATAATAATACAGTCCGAATAAAAGAATATACAGTCCGAATATACAGATTCCTAATTAATTAACAAATTAAATAAGAAAAACTGGCATGCAAGCCAGGGACCGCCTTGCTTCTGATGGATGATGCATCTTGGGCTGCCTTGCGCGGAAATCCACTGGGATGCCCCAATTAGCCTCTGTTTGCAATGTTTCTCGAAATGCGTGCCAGACTCTGAAAAGCTGCTGATTCTTCATTTTGCTGCAACAGAGAGCAGGAAAAGGGCATAGCAATGTATTTCACAAATATATGCATGCCTCGATCCTCGTGCCACCAATCACGCATATCGATGCATGATAGCCGAGGAACCGAATTGCACAACTCAATATAGGATGAATGCATGTGAATGCTACAACAAAACCTAACTCCATCATGGGTAATCCGGAGTGTCGGTGACTTGGGAATTGAGACCCGTTCCGTCACTCGGAGTACGGAATGCGCCTCGTTTCCCGTGTCCGGGCTAACTATCCCGAACACGATGCAATATGCATGATATGCATGAAATGCAGCTAACATGTGATATAGCATGCACAATGCTATGAAAATGAGATGCCTCAAAATGCGTGCCCACGGGCACGCAAACTGAGGCGATGACATATAGGCATGAAATGACATAAAAAATGAGATGCAATAAGACTAAAATGAAATGCCTCGAAATGCGTGCCCACGGGCGCGCAAATCGAGGAATGCGGAATGACATGAAAAATGCAATAATGGGCTTATACCAACATGAGGAACCCTCAGCCACACTCACATAGGATGCCGGAATGATAAAAATGAGGTGCCTCGAAATGCGTGCCCGCGGACACGCGAACCGAGGAATGCATAAAATGGCATACGGAATGCAATGATGGGCTTACGCCAACATGAGAGGGCCTCAGCCACACTCACATAGGCTGCCGTCGGATAAAAATGAGATGCCTCGAAATGCGTGCATTCGGGCACGCAAACCGAGGAATGCATAAAATGGCATACGAAATGCAATGATGGGCTTACGCCAACATGAGAGGGCCTCAGCCACACTCACATAGGCTGCCGTCGGATAAAATGAGCTGCCTCGAAATACGTGCACTCGGGCACGCAAACCGAGAAAATGACATACAGATATGAAATGGCATACGGAATGCGAATTGGGCTTACGCCGACATGAGAGAGCCTCAGCCACACCCACATAGGCTGCCAATGAATGAAAACGGAGTGCCTCGAAGTGCGTGCCCACGGGCACGCAAACCGAGGTAATGCACTAAGGCATGAAATGACATGGAAAATGATATGCAAGCATGCAAACCAAATTTCAGCAGCTAAATGAAGGGGAAAACAACCCCTAAATGATACGAAATGACAATCAATGCATGAAATCATCCCGAAATGTGATTTTAAGTACCCGAAATGGCCTACGGCTATGCTAAACATGCAAAATTGGCACACGACAGCAAAAACAGTAGCAAGGCAGCCCCAAAAATAGCATCTTTTCAGTACAAAACATGGCCAAATTGTGCGCATAGATATGGCAACAATGGCATGCAAAAATGGGGAAAAAGAGGGGATTTACAAAGCAAGTGGTATCTAAAATGCCCAAACTAAAAAACACAGTTCTACAACATTAAAGAGAGGCCAAAAATATGCACATTTATAGTAGATAACATCCCTCAATTCAGTATGTAGATAGGCTAAACATAGCATGCAAAATAATGGGCCAACAAGGGATATAACATGAGGTATCATAAGCAATGACCAAACAACTCAAGACCCTTGATAAAACATGAAGAATAGACCAAAACAAGACACTTTCTAAGCCTGATGGAGGCTGAAAAAAGAAGCTAAGCCAACCTAACAAAGCATGCAATTTTACGGAAAATAAGATGGATATAACAGGAAGTACCAAGACCAAACACCAAATGGCCTAATACCCTTAACAAAACATGACAAGAAGGCCAAAATAAGGCTCTTCCTAAGCCTGATTAAGGCCGAAAACAGAAGCATGATAAGCTTAAAGAAGCATGCAAAATGGGAGTAGAACGAGAATTCAAGGCAAGTGGCAAGTAGAGAATGAAAACCAGGTTGAGCCCTTCTTCAATGTTGAAGAGGGGCTCAAAATAAGTACAATATCAGTATGTTTCATGCTCCAACTCAGATCACAAATAGGCTAAAAAAAGCATGCAATTTTACGGTAAAATGGAGGAATTACAAAGGAAGTGCATGCTAGAACCACCAAACATGGTTGAGCCCTTCTTCAATGTTGAAGAGGGGCTCAAAATAAGCCCACTAACAGTACATATGAGGCTCGAAATCAGATCACCCAAAAGCCAAACAAAGCATGCAAATAATTGGCATAAAGGGTGATATTGAAAGAAGTGTATGATAGAGGTACCAAATGAGGTTGAGCCCTTCTACAATATTGTAGAGGGGCTCAAAATAAGCCTAAAACCAGTATGGGTCGGAGCCCAAAACAAAAAGGAAATAGGGTAAAAATAGGAAGCAAGAAAATGTCACAAAGATGGAATTTGAGACTTACCCTTGAAGATCCAACTTTTGCTACCTCTTGGCTTGAATTTGTTGCTTCTTGGCCACTGGAAAACACCCCTTTGCTTCTGGAATGGAGATGTTGATGGTGGTGCTTAGGGTTGATGAAGGATTGGCCTAGATGCTTGAAGGTTTTTTGAGTTTTGGAGATAGAAAATGGAGGTTTTTGAAGAGAGGTTCTTGAGGCAATTTTTTGTAACCCTAGGGAAGGAGGAGGTCAGCCCTTTAAATAGGCAAGAAAAGGGTGTAAAAGGGGAGGGAATGCATCCAAGCTTTCCCTCCCAAAATATCCCCCGGAGGGGGAGATATTTTGAAAAAAATATCCGGACAGCTGTAAAGGGCTGGAAAGCAGAAAGCTGGCCGGCCAGGTAGATTTCTGGAAGGTGGCCGGCCGGCCACCCCAACTGGTCGGCCAGCCACTCACCCTGGCCGGCCGGCCATGGCCCAAAAATGAGGTGAAAAATTTCTGGCCGACCACCCTGTGTTAGGGTCCTCCCAAGTGTGTAGAACAAGGTTCCAAGGTTGGAATCTGGCAACTTTGAAGCAGGAGTCACAACATTGGACTTGAAAGAGAGGCTCAAAAATGAAACTCACAATTGCTGGCCGACCATGCACTTTTAGGGTCCTCCCATATGTGTAGAACAAGGTTCCAAGGTTGAAAATTGGCAACACTGAAGCAGGAGTCACAACATTGGACTTGAAAGAGAGGCTCAAAAATGAAACTCACAATTGCTGGCCGACCATGCACTTTTAGGGTCCTCCCATGTCCCCTGATCACAAATATGTAGCTTTGGTTGGAAGAAAATATCCCCAGGGTGTTCAACATTGGCCCGGAAGTGAGCAAAACGGGCGTCGGAGAAGCGAAACTGGTTTTCTGGAACAATTGCTGGCCTCCTACCCTCCAGTGATCCTTCTGATGTTAAAACAGAGGTACCTGCCAAAATTGAACAAAAACTAATGCAAAATGAATGCTCGGGGCCCAAACCGCGAGGTTCGGGGTCCCGAAAACCGGCTGCAGGCACCGGAAGTGGCATACGGCCACGAAGTGGGCATCAGGGGCCCCAATGTTCCTCGGAATGACAAAACAGAGGTACCTGCCAAAAACCGGAGAAATCGGAGATGGTTGGGCGGTCCCGAACCGAGGCACACGGCCTGACGGCTCCGAAAACCGGGAACCGGGCTCCGAAATGGGCAAAATGGCCTACGGCCACGAAAAGTAGCTCACGGCCACTGAGAGATAGTCTACAGGACCACTCTCTTCCCTCAGGAAAGAAAATAGAGAAAACCAAGTCTGGTTCGCAAACCGAGGCAAGGCACAGAAGAGAGTTCGGAAGTCCGGAGGCAGGGCGCACGGCCGCGACTCTGAGACTTCTGGACGAGCACAACATGCAACATCACCGAGCGCTCAATCGGTGACGTCTGAGTCTTAAGGTCGGTCAAAAATGGGGTGTCTACAGTTGCCCCTCTTTGACAGAACTCGGAAGTCAAGAAGTGACGAGAGTGAATGTCAAAGCCTAGAGACGACCCATTTTTGACAAGGCCGAAGACTTAGACAATCATACAAGATGAACAAAGATATGTGCGCCCGCAGGCGTGCCCTCAGGCAAAGGGGGCAAAATGCAAATGATAGGCACGGAGCCAGGTGATCATGCAAGTGCAGCAAGCTGTAATGAAGCAAGTATTGACAAATAGATGCAACAGTTCTAAGTAAGAATGCAAAGCAACAACTACATTTCATGCAGTTAGGAATGCGGAGAATTATTCAATTCTCGTCGCGTCTTACACGGAGAAGATACGATACCTGCGTGATTCGTCTGGTCGCACCAGCCTCAAATGAACCGTACATACAATATCGTGCCTACAAAATAGAGAAATTCAACAAGAACAATACGCTAACAACATATATTCAATGTGATTCCTATGATTCCAAAAGCTTGACACACGCAGTGTTGGCGAATGGATGCATCGCAATGCGAGAAAAGATAATGCGTGACAACGCATGCTCAAGCATAGAGGTATGGCACACCAAGAAATGATGCATGACAATGCAAAATGTTCATGAGAATGCGACAACAACGCAAAACGAGTATAAATTAGGGTGCCCATTTGTTATGAAATGATGAGCCGGAAAACGCGCATTTCGGCGACGGCAACTCGATCGCGGCCTCTGATTCACCTCCCGGAGAGGTCACGACATATTTAAAAAGGATACACTCTGATTTTGATGAATAATGAGGAGACACATGTCAGAAATTGCAATTGAAGTTTCGGTGGAGCAATTCGGCGCCAGAAAGTGCACTTTTCTTGAACTTTTTCAGGTCCCGGGAACTCCGATTTTCCTCAAAATTTGCAGAGAGGTAGGGGAGGGGGTGGGGACCACCAACGGCCAGCCCATTTCCCTAGGAGAGGCCATCGGCCAGGGCAAAAAAGTAGAGGGGCCGGCCAGCCAGAAAAGGTGGCCGGCCGGCCACCTGCCCAAAGCAGGGGCATTTTGGTCATTTTTCCCATTTCTATATATACACACCTCCATGCAATCCGAAATCACACCCAAAGTTGTGAAAACTCCTTCCCTTGCTCCCTAGACCAGTTCCTCCTTCAGATTGGCACTTTATACGTGTCCCCCGGCCTTCCACGCAAGTTGTTTTCGCGAAATCTTCCAGCGTTAAGCACTTTGAGCCGACTAAATTTTGATTCCGGGGCGTCTCTTCTCATTTTCACCACTTGAGGTAAGTTTGTCTCAATATTTGGAAAATTTTCCCGAGAGTTGACTTTTGTTGACTTTTCATTTCCCGAGAGTTGACTTTTTCCAATTTTGGCCCATTTTGCTCATTTTTGCTTCTCTTTGCAGATTTCTTGCAATGGCGGGTCATTTCCCTCACGGTAGAGGTTTTCCGAGCGCCGGAGATGATTTTGACATTATGACATTGCCCCCGAGGGTTCGCCCTTTTATTCCCGATCGATATGCCCCAGCGGTACATAGGCTTCCGCGGGCCGTTTTCCGTCATTTCACTGAGTTCAACGATCGGGTACCAGGGGATCTTCTTCTGCGAGAGCCGGAGCAACATCTCTCCCACGATGCAGAGGTATTTTACTTTATTTTCTGCCTTTTTCCATGCATTTTGTACCTTTGCCATGCTTAGACACACAGTTTAGCTTATGACATAGTACTTGCATCCTGAGCACGTGACTTAGCCACTTGAATTTCATGAACACACGGCTCATTGAATAATTGTGAACGCACAGTACACATTAGTTAGAAATTGAACACACGGCTCAAACATTGATTCGCGGAACACACAGCCCGAAGTTGAAAATGAGCACACAGCACATACTGACTAAGAGTAGAACACACAGCCCCAAAACTCAGATTTTCTGAACACACAGTCCAAATGTAAAGCGAACACACAGCCCACTGATTAAGAGTAAAACACACAGTCCTAAACTCAGATTTACTGAACACACAGCCCAGCCACTGATTAAGAGTAGAACACACAGTCCCAAAACTCAGATTTTCTGAACACACAGTCCAAATGTAAAGCGAACACACAGCCCACTGATTAAGAGTAGAACACACAGTCCTAAACTCAGATTTACTGAACACGCAGCCCAGATTTGAAGAAGTGAACACACAGCCCACTGATTTTCTGAAATTTGAACACGCAGCCCAAATACCAAATTTACTGAACACACAGCCCAGATTTGTTGAAGTGAACACACAGCCCACTGATTAAGAGTAGAACACACAGCCCTAAACTCTGATTTACTAAACACACAGCCCAGATTTGTTGAAGTGAACACACAGCCCACTGATTAAGAGTAGAACACACAGCCCTAAACTCTGATTTACTGAACACACAGCCCAAATTTGTTGAAGTGAACACACAGCCCACTGATTTTCTGAAATTTGAACACGCAGCCCAAATACCAAATTTACTGAACACACAGCCCAGATTTGTTGAAGTGAACACACAGCCCACTGATTTTCTGAAATTTGAACACGCAGCCCAAATACCAAATTTACTGAACACACAGCCCAGATTTGTTGAAGTGAACACACAGCCCATTTTCACTTCATTTGCACACAGCTCATTTTCACTTCATTTGCTGATACATGCATTTATTCTAAATGCAGGCTGGCTCTCGCACAGTGCGAGGATATGGCTCCACCGCCGCGAGGGAGTGGTATGCTGAGCTTCCGGAAGCTGTCCGGGAGTTGGTTGACTTCGCAGGATTCAGACCGTTCTGCAGGGGGTTATCTCACTGTCTTATCAGTAGGACATTATTTGCTGCTCTGGCGGAGAGATGGTGGGACACCACCAATTCTTTCCATTTTTCCGCGACCGGGGATATGACCATGACCCCGCTGGACTTCGCTGTACTCACCGGTTTAGACATAGGCGGTGGACCTATTCCCTATGACGAGGATATGGGCCAGTGGGAGGCTGCTTGGATGCATCTATTGGGGGCACTCCCGCCTGTAGACAGAGCTTCCGGGAGGGTTCGGTATACTTGGTTCTCTTCCCATTTCCGGCGGCCACAGATGGAGCCCGATACTCCTGAGGAGGCGGAGCAGTATGCCCGTGGTTTCCTCATGTTCCTCTTCGGGACTACCTTGTTCGCCGATAGAGGGAACATGGTAGGGTTATATCTACTGAGCGCTCTAGTAGACCTATCACAGGTCAATCAGTATGATTGGGGCGGCGCCGGTCTGGCTACCCTTTATTGTTACATGAGCGCAGTCTCTCGCGGGCGGGGGGACTTACTCGGCGGCTACTGGAGAGCCTGGGAGGTACATTCTGTCCTTTTGATCTACATTTTTGCTCTTCATTACTTGTTCACTGCACACACGGCGCACTTTGCACTCCATATTCTGCCTTTTAGCACCTCGTATTCACATCCCGCACTGCTTTTCTCAGCTATGGGTGTATGTGTACTTTCCCACATTAGCTCCGGAGATAGAGGTGGCAGGACCTCCTGTGACTCCGTTTTCATTGATGTTTGAGGGTGAGCACCTATCGAGACCCCGAGAGACTCTCTTCTCTCTGCGACAGTACTTCGACACCGTGCGCGCGACAGAGGTATTTCAGAACTCTCAGTTCCTTTCATTTTCATCTTTGATTTGCTTTGTATATTCTGATTTCTGATTGATTTATGCACTGGTTATCCACAGATCACTTGGCAGCCTTGGGCAGTCTTTGGCGACGATCTCGAGAATCAGTACCCCGGAGGGTCGACTAGTTCCCAGTATAGGTTCCTGCTCGAGGGACCAGTCGGTAGAGCTTGGTTCTTGGGGGAACGCTTTCAGCGTCAGGTGTGGGGGTATGAGTCTCAGGACCCTCCTGCTGTGCCTCCACCCACTATGCGGACTGCCGATAGACTTTCTTCTGAGGAGGTCACTAGGGATATGCAGGGCACCGATGCTTTATTACATCTCATTGAGGGGAACTACGCCACCTATCGCCGCATATATCTGATGCCCCCCTTGACGGGAGTACGGGCTCCACCACTGAGGTCCACTAGCACACCATCTTCGAGTCGCGCCCGTGCTACAGACATCCCCTCTTCTAGCAGGGCTGGTGCATCTAGAGGTAGAGGTAGTTCGATTCCTCCGATTCCTCCGACTCTCGATCATCCTGGATGGCCAGATATGCCGACTGAGTTGACGAGTTGGCGATTCGGGACACCTTACCAGGTTCCGTTAGAGCCTCCTCTGCCGGACCACAGATATATCAGAGACCCTGATTCGCCCCCGGTATGTTTTTCAGCTTTGATTTATCAGTTAGATATTTGGACATTCATTCCTTTACTGATAGTTTTGCATTTGCATTTGCAGCCTCCAGTTGAGTATACGGATGAGCTGCTCGGGATGCTGGCCACATTCGAGGGCATGATCCTACGGAGGGAGGGACAGCTGGCCATTATGGGCGTGCAGGTACTGTTCACCTTTCCTGTATTTAGCATACTCCCGATGACATACTGGTTTTGAACATTCTGCTGTATTAATAGGCTGTGTAGAGCACATCTGGCACACACCCCACTCATATACTGTACTTGCACCTGCTTTTTATGTTTGGACTGATGTATTTGAACTTTTCATTTTCAGATGCCTCCCGTATATGCTTCGACACGGGGCGGGCCACCAGGGCCTTCTCAGAGAGGTCGAGGTGCTAGACCTGCTCGAGGTACTGGGCCTCGAGGAGCTGGGCCATCCAGGCCCTATCGAGGAGCTCGAGGAGCAGGGTCGTCTCGCAGACGCAGGGCACCCATTGTCGAGGATGAGGAGTAGGAGGTCGCAGACCGCGTGTCAGAGACATCTCCTGGGGAGGGAGGCTCCGGTCTTGGTTCCGGGAGCGGAGGCGAGCCTGAGGGGGATCCGGAGGATGACAGCTCTGATCCGGATGGTGATGATGGTGCAGAGATTATCCCGCAGAAGAGGATGAGAGGACCTCCTCATTCCCGTTCCCGAGGATACTGATGTTATTTTCTGCTTTATTTTACTTTTTGGCTAGTAGTTTGTAGCACTTTGCACATTGTTAGGCAGTTTTATTTTCTGTAAAGCTTGTACCTTTATTTTGTTGTAAAACATGACGGAATGAAACAGCTTTTGAAAAGATGTTTGTATTTGAAATTCTTAGCATTGCATCGCATCAGTTTGCACAAAATGGTATTGAATGAAAATGTGCCTCATGTATTTACCGGGTCAGGTAATGAACCGACGCAACAAATCAAAACAAATCGACTCACTAAGAAATAACAGATTCCTAACAAGTTTACAACTCGATAAACAAAATACAACAATGTTAACGACTCAATAGACAAGACTTAACAAAATTGTGTAATCAAAAAAGTAACAATTCGAAACACAAAATGCGACAGCTCGACAAAACTTACAACTCGATAAGCAAAACACAACAAAACGTACTTCGGACGGACAATCCAGATGATGGAATGTATCCGAAACTGATAGAAATGGAGGCCTTCGACATTCCTGATGCATAAAAAGTGCCTCAAACTTCCCTCCGGCGGACAAAATAGGACCAACGCGAGGCCAAAACATTTTGCATTTGAAGACTAAAAGGTGGCCGGCCTACTAGGATAGGTGGCCGGCCGGCCACCTCTCCCATATCCTCCAGAAATTTGACACGTGTCCTTTGAATAGTGTTTTTGCCCCTCTATAAAAGCCCCACCCTTGGAACTTATTCATTTCATCACCTTTCCTCATAAAAATGGAGGCATTTCTCACAGAAAATCTCACATCTTGGATTTCTTCTCTGGATGGCTCGGAGAAGTTGAATTTCCGGGGTTTTGGCTTGAACGCACTGTTCACGCTGGGCCGGACTCCACTGCATCTTCCTTTCCTCCGTGCCGCGGCAAGGTTTTGGAATCCGGTGGCGCATGTCTTTAGCTTTGGCAGGCAAGAGGTATGTCCTACTTTTGAAGATTTTCAAATCTTGACGGAGTCTGAGCGAGGCGAGGAAATTCTGCCTCAGCTCAATTTTAGCTATGCCCAAGCCTTAGGGCGGATGTGCGGTCTTAATGCGCATGATGCTCGATCCCTGATCTGTGACGGAATGTTGGACATTCCGAGCCTGATTTACCGATTCTCCGATGCTGGTGACCGTAGTGACCACTATTGGCAAGGCTTCCGGCAGCACGCCCTCTGCTTGTGCCTACTATCTCATTTTCTGTTTGTCTCGGGCTCCGGAGGAGCTAGCATCCGTTTGATTGAAGTCGCCCAAGGTTTGAGAAAAGGAAAGAGTTGCATCGCCATGACTCTGGCCGAGACACTAATGGGTCTAGATGCCTTCTACCGCCAAGAGACAATCAGGTTTGCGGGGAGTCCACTACTGCTGCAGGTAATGTTTCCCACCCACGCTCATATGTATATTGGCTCACATCACTCGGCCCTCGGGCTCGATTTTTCTCACAAAACCTTTATCTTGCTTTTCTCTCATCGCACATCTCTCTATTCTTTATTCTCTCATTTTTCATCCCTCCCCAGATATGGTTGATGGATAAATTGCAAGTTGTGGACTCTTGCCCTGCTTACTCAGCCCGTGGCTACTTCTTTCGGTAACGCCTAGTCAATGCTCTTGATGAAAGCTGGTGGTTTGAATGGATGTGCAACTTGTCGGCAGATCGCATTGCATGGCGTTGTCCTTGGCTCAATCTCCAGGCAATGAGCTATGGCATGTCTCGGCAGGTCGGGATTCGACTGATTGGCTTGACTCACTGTGTATTCTATTTCCCATTCCGTATTCTGCGCCAGTTTGGCCATGATCAGACTTGCCCACCAGAGGGACTAGAGTATCTGGCCACATTCCCGGTTCGAGGCGCACAGCTAGCTCGGCAGGGCGCAGCATGGAGGATTAGAGAGCTTTTGGCCCCTGCCCCTACCTTCAGTTGCACTTTATCTGACGAGTGCTGGGATTGGCTCAACGAAGAAGCACAAGTTGGGCCTAAGTTGGCATCAGAGGCTTCAACTAGCTCTGGCAGGGGGCGCAGGGACACCTGACTTGACCATGCCCCAGATTTATTGCTTTATTAGTACTTTCAAGTTTTCTTTATGAGTGTAATAAAAAGCAACTTCAATTGTATGCAAGAGCAAAAGAACTCTGTTTTGAAATCAATGAAATTGAAGGTTGTGGTACTGAAAATTTTCCGTTCTTGGTCCAAAAATGGTCTTAGTTGTGAAAAGATTAATTTGAACAAAGTCAACTTTTGTTAAAACTTTTCAAAACTATTTTCGATATGGATCAGAACTGGACATGCCTGAGATCTGTCACTGAGATACACAATCCCGAATCCTAGCAACTGGAAAGTTGCCCCTAGTTTGAAAAGTGCCTCGGCAATTCATAGCAACGGAAAGTTGCCCCTAGTCTGGATGATGCCGCAACACTTCATTGCAACGGAAAGTTGCCCTTAGTTTGAATAGCACTGTACCGGAGATCACAATAAATGCTGATGAATAGAGATGACTGAGATGATCAGAATGGACAAAGTTGATCGGGGAAAAGATTGTGACTGAACTTCAAGATGAAGTTGCCTACGTATCCCAAAGATGGGAATCAAGTCTTACGTAGTTCAGGCTTAGGTTCGCTCGGGTATTTTTACTCTCCTTTTGCGCTCTAACTTTTGCCAAGGCCGCCCTTTGCGGGTTTTCAACCTTGCGAGCTCGGTTTTTATAATTTCAAATTTTCTATGCTCTGAGTTTTGCCTAGGTCGCCCTTTCGGGTTTTCGGCCTAGCGAGCCTCTCAAGGGTAGTATTTCTTCAACTTGTCCATGTTGATCGGTTGGGAAAACTCTAAGCCATCTAGATCCATCAGAACCACAGCTCCACCTGACCAGATTGACTTGATGATGTAAGGACCAGTCCAATTGGGTCTGAACTTGCCCCTTGGGTCGTGGATGTGAGCTCGGTTGTCTTTGAGTACCAAATCTCCTTCTTTCAAGTTCCTGGACTTAACCTTCTTGTTAAAAGCCCGGGCGATTCTGCGTTGATAACCTTGGACGTGGTACAGTGCTTTCAACCTTCTTTCATCAAAAAGCATGAGTTCCTCGAATCTGTTTTGCTGCCAATCCGCTTCGGCTATCTGGCACTCAGCCAATACTCGTAATGACGGAACCTCAATCTCGATAGGTAGAACGACCTCCATCCCATAAACCAATGAATACGGAGTCGCCCCTGTAGAAGTTCTTATTGAAGTCCGGTAGCCCCAGAGAGCAAACGGCAGCTTATCTGGCCAATCCCGATAGGTTTCCACCATCTTCTGTAGTATGCGCTTGATGTTCTTGTTGGCGGCCTCAACTGCTCCGTTGGTTTGCGGCAGGTAAGTAGACGACTTATGAAAAGTCACATTGTATTTCTCCAACAAATCAATCACCTCCTTCTTGAAGTGGGAACCATTGTCTGAAATTATCTCATTTGGGACTCCGTAGCGACAGATGATGTTGTTTCTGATAAATTTTGCGACGTGAGAAGCCTTCAACACCGCATAAGATTGGGCCTCGACCCACTTTGTAAAATAATCTATTGCTACAAGGATGAACTCATGCCCATTCGACCCCTTTGGCGTAACAGCTCCAATTACATCAATCCCCCAGACAGAAAACAGCCATGGCGAAGTCATGTTGTATAGCTTTGACGGCGGAATGTTCATGCGATTTGCATGAATCTGACATTTGTGGCATCGCCGAACAAAGCCGATACAATCCTCCTCCATGGTAGACCAGTAGTAACCCTGTCTGAGGATCTTCCGTGCCAGCATTACCCCATTCATATGTGCACCACATTCACCCCCGTGGATGGCTTCCATCAGACGCTTGGACTCTTCAGCATCAACGAACAGTTTATGCATTCCCAGATGACCCCGTTTATACAGCTTACCCCCGCAGATGATGAACTGAACTGCCATTCTTCTGATTGCCCTTTTGTCTTTGGCATTTACCCCTGGCGGGTATATTTCTTTCTCCAAAAAGTTCCAGATGATGAACTGAACTGCCATTCTTCTGAGCTTCTGCTTGACAGGTCGGGCCTCAGGGTCAAGGGGGATCCGATGCTGTACAATCTCAGGATCGATCCCAGGCATGTCTTCGTAGGACCACGCGAAAACATCTTTGAAATCTTTTAATAAAGCGACTAAGCGCTCGCGTTCCTCCGAAGACAACGTGGACCCGATCTGGACCAGCCGCGGGTCCTCCTCAGTACCAATGTTCACGGAAATGATTTCATCCATTAATGGTTTAACAAATCTCTCTTGCTCTTGCTCAATTAAACGTTGTAAAACCGGAGGAACTTCGTCCTCGTCGTTTTGATCAAAATTTTGAAAGTCTGAATTAATGCAATAAATTAGGGGCACAGAAAAGTACTCGGAAACTACAGGCAGTTCATTCTCATTAGGCACAGCCAGATCATCCAATTCATCAGTTACAACAGATTCAAATGAAAAGGAAAAAGACGACCTGGACAGGACTGTGGCATCCGGGTTGACACCCCCAGGAGTACCAGACTCAGACTCGGTCGAGCTGGAATCTGATTCCGACTCAGAAGACTCGGTGGAATCAGACTCCGGCTCACTACCTGACCCGGTGCTGCTGGATAAGAATCCCTCATCGTACTGCCAAGTGAGAGAGGGTGCGATCGATGCATCCAAGATAGCTACTGGTTGGCTCGCAGCCGTTTCATCCCCAATCATGGAAACCACGACGTTATTCCCCAAGCAATCTTGGTCGATCGGAGGATCAGAGAGGAGACATGCCAGTGCTACCCCCATTTCCAATTCCGTGCCCTCAGAATCCACTGCCTTATTCTGCTCAGCCTCAGTTGTTGGGTCTGTCTGCTCTGTGGCAACAACATCCCCGGATAGTTGCAGGTCGAAGAAGATTTCGAAACCTGGTACGCGCTTCTTCTCCGCGTTGAACCATGGCTCTGGGAAGCCACAAAATGGAAAATCCTCCCCCTCCCGGACGAAGCGTCCGTTCAGGGTACCCTGGATGGGCCTGTGCATTAAATCAAAAGGCTTCCCAGCCTGCTTTGCTCTGGCTCTGCCGGCCATTTCCTTTCCTTTTCTCACCCAATCTTCTTTGGTGGGCAGATAACCCAGTCCAAAGGTATGTGGATTGTGTGGCACTTCGGCCAACGCTGCGACTCCTTTCCTGCCGCTTCTTCCCACTCCCATCCCGGGGATATGTTGGAGCTTGTTCATGAGGTAGACGGCTTGAGCGCTGACATACACACCCTCATTCACAGCCATAATGTTTTGCACCGCCCGGGCCTCAGCCAAAGTAAATCCTGATATGAACATGTCCTCCATGCCGTGTTCAATCTCCAGGACTGGCGTAGATACCTCCGGAGGAGGATGGATTGATGAATTCCCAAAAACAATGGCTACTCCCTTTCCATAGGGGTACTTCACCATTTGATGTAGAGTAGATGAGACTGCCTTCACCTGATGCAACCAGGGTCGCCCCAAAAGCATGTTAAAGGATGCAGGGACCTCCAAGACATGAAAATCTACCTCGTGTTGCCCAGGCCCAATCTTGGTTTGGATTTTTACTGTCCCCAGGACATCCCTGCTCGTATTGTCGTAGGCTCTGATCACTTGAGTAGTCGGTGTGAAGTCCGCAGGCTTTAACCCAATTGCATACGCCGTTCTTGCCGGGCAGACATTGATTGCGGACCCGGTATCAATAAGTACCACCGGAATCCATTTGTCCCTGCATTCTACAGAGATGTAGAGGGGTCTGTTATGATCCACGCCTTCAGGCGGCAGCTCCTTGTCTGAAAAGGTCAATGCCGGGGAACCTCCTCCCGGAAAGACCAGCCCAACTAACTGTTCTGGCGTAGTTTCGATGGAGAGTTTGGCTTTGTCCATGGCAGATAGGACAGCCTGCCTGTGCACCCTTGAAGCCATAAGCAGTCCCCAAATGGAGATGTCTGCTTGTATTTTCTTTAGCTGCTTCAGTACAGCCTCTTCTTCAACTTGCTTCTCCATCTGCTTCTCCGCTTCTTTATCTTTCCCTGATGCCTCGGGTTGATCAAGGTGTGGGGGCTTGAAATACCGCCCACTTCTAGTCATATGGTCCACCTCTTCGAGGTACCAGGTGCTGTCTGGTTGGCCACCCGCCCAATCTTCGTCTGTGTGGGCGAGATACAAGTCGTCATCTTCCCACCACATTCCATTAGCATCTAACAGGCACCTGTCTGGTTCGGGCTTGTTTACGCTCTCAGCATTTTCCTCCCACATGCTCACAGCATGTTCAGTTTTCGTGCTCACAGCATTCTCAACCTCCTCATGGTTCTTTGCTTTTCGGATCCTCTCGGAATCCCATCTCTTTTCTTGTTCCTCCAGTGTCAATTGTTCAGTTTTCAAAATGTCTTGGTCCCGAGCGGAATTCTTCGTACCGGCGCTCTTCGGCGATTCAATCTGACCCTCGGCCCTTCTGGCCACAAATGGTACAATATCTGGCTGATCATCCAACCACCCGACGACTTCTGCTGACTCCTCGTATTCGAACCAGTTGATTGATGCATCCCCTGATTCCTGATTGTTGAAAAACTGGAGGTTGGCGAATTCTTCTTCCACCGTTATCAGATCATCCCCTGCTGATTCAAGTTTGTCCCCCCGGATCATACACAATTCAGCCTCTGGCAACCCCACATTCAGCTTAGGCTGGCTCATTGACAAGATATATCCACTCGGATCACAAGCTCTGCCAGCTAAATTCTCAGACTGCTCCACCCCAGACTCAACAGTTTTGCTCTCCTCGGAAGCCTGCCCCGTTCCATTCTCGGTGGTCACCACCTTTGGCTCAGGTCGGGTTGTGGAGGTGTCCATCATGCACAAGTCAGTGCTATTAGGAAGGATCACCTCCGGCTTGGGTAGGTGGGAGGGAGTGATATAGATACTAGGGTCGTAAGACACGCCCCCAGTTTGGATGAGATTGATTCTTTTGGGTGGATCTTGGTTATGTGCTGGGAGTGGGTTGGTTGTGACGTTGGGTCTCTCGGGAGGTAGAATGATGTTTTTGTCAATGAGGTCTTGAATCTCATGACGCAGCCTGTAACATTGGTCGGTATCATGACCATGCTGCTGGTGGTATTTGCAATATTTGGCTGGGTTGTGGGAAGGGGGGAGTGGATTTGGTGGGGGCCTCGGTTCCAGGGGTTTCAGATGCCCCTTTCTGACTAGAACCCCGAGGACTTTAGACAAAGGCATATGTAGTGGGGAGAAGGTTCGTTGACCCCTGGATTGGTATCTTGAAGCTTGGTTACTGCTCCCAGATGCATCAGAAAAAGGTGTGGCCGCTGCGGGCCTTGGTTGGGGAGGGGGAGTGGTGGTGACCATACCGACCTCTGAAGTCCTTGTATTGGCAGAGCCGCTGGGGCCCGCATTGTTATTACGGTTGAAGGTCCTTCGGGGCTGCTCCCGATCTTGGTCAATTAGACCCTGCTTCATCGCATCCTCTATTTGCACCCCCATATCATGTAAGTCTGCGAAGGTGGGGAAGGGAACTACAATCATTTTCTGCATTAACTTCGGTTGGAGATTGCGCACAATCATCCGGATTTGATCTTTATCTGTTGGCCTCAAGGTCATCATCGATGCCTTGGCTCTCCACCGAGTTACAAAATCAGAGAAAGTCTCTTTCTGTTCCTGCCTTGTCGTCTCGAGATCACGAGTTGTGACCTCGATTTGCGTGTTGTACGAATATTGTGCAAGGAAGGCCTCAGCCATCTCATCCCAGTTTGTTTTCACATCATCTTCCAGTTTTGCGTACCAAGTGGATGCCACACCCGATAAAGTTCGACCGAACAGGGAAAGCTTCTGCGGTCGGGTTAGGCCCATTGGTCTTAGAATGTCTGAAAATAGCCGGAGGTGGACCATGGGGTCCCCGGATCCATCGAAGCGATCGATCTGGGGCATCTTAAATTTGTCCGGCAGTGTTACGGCCACATCAGTATAGCCGTCTTCAATATCTGGGATGGCCTTCACCCCTTGTGATTTCTTGAAGAGTTTTTCCAACTTGCTCAATTTCAGAGTTGTCTGGTCTACCTCGAGCTCGAATGGAGAGTCCGGGTGATTGGGTGTCAAATTCTTGGACAGTTGTGGTAGAAGCGGGGGCGGAGCCAGCCCCGTTGGAAGGCTCGTGTCCTCTTGAGTGTTCTGAAGGTTTGGCAGAGTGTTCTGTAGATTTGGGAGGGTATTTTGGGTATTCTGGGGATTCTGGGTATTCTGGGGATTTTGACCAGTAGGGGTCTGTTCAGGTAAGGGGGCCCCGGGTGGAGGAGGACCCTGATGCGAAGCAGATGCCGCATTCTGCTGTTATAATCTGGTGATCAGTTCGGACTGCTGGGCCATGACTGCGGCCTGTTGTTTAGAAAATTCCGCCTGGCGGATAGCATCATCTTGCATCTGTTTCATGCTCTCATTCATCTGGCGCATCATCGCCTCCATAGCTGTATTCTGTTGTTCCATCTGAATAACCGGCAAGTGTATCTCTATAGCAGAAACAGGAATCTCAACCCGACTATCTGACACTAGAGTAGACTGCTGTTCCGGTGATCTCTGTTCTGACGGACTGCGCCTCCTCGGCCTTCTTCTGGTGACTGGGGGTAAAGAGTGGAACACTGGGTGTCCGTCAACTAGATCCTCAGATCGATTGAGTCGGCGACCTCGTGTCCAAATTGCTTGGGGAGTATCGACTGGTTCAGAAGCAATTGTGCTACAAACTATCCTAGCAAAAAGATAATAAAGAAAAAAGGAAATAAATGACCAGAAAAACGAGCAGCATAACAGCTTAATTTAAAAACACACAACACACAGTCGGGCATACAACACACAGTTTGATAAGCTGGAAATATACTGTCCTCATCCACTGATCTCTGTTCCTGTATCACTGTTCCCCTAAACTGAATCTGATATCCGCAGACAACTGATTCTCAGACACTGAATGATGCCCGCAGGCCTGATGCCCAAACTCAACTGATACATGCATTCCTTGTAGAGACGCACTCTAACAAGCATATAGCAGATAAGTGAGAGCCAAAACACCCCTATGTTGGGGTAGGGTTTCCCTGTCCTATTTTGTCAGGAACTAGGGGTTTACTACGCACGCAGCGGCTTCAAACAACCTATAAACGAGTAAGCAACCTGTCCTAGTTTGGAATGGTCACTATGGATCCGAATATGCACTAGGTCGAATGGTCAAAAAGGGTGCCCCGGTAAAACCGGGGTTTGTGTTCCCATGCTGTCAGAGCCCAGAGCCGATCAGCCTTACGGACATGACTTGACAAGACAAGCCTCCGGCAAATCGTTCGGGAATGGCATATGGCAAACACGGTGTCCTAGGCGCACCAATGCAAATGCAATGCAAAGAAACACACAAGTGTAGTCAAAACCAGATATCATGAGTTCGAGTCAAGTTCTCTAAATCCCCAGCAGAGTCACCAGAAACTGTAACAAGCCCACGAGGGACCTCGCTACAGTTCGGACTCGTTTTTGTTGCGGTTCTAAATCTGAACCAAAGAGTCCAACTCTGGCAAATCGTTTTGAAGAAAAACAGATTTTTTAGAAAAGAAGTACCAAACAAGGACTGCTTTGCCAGATAACAGAGTCGCCACCTAAATATTTTAAAATGGGAAATTTAGGAAACCCTGACTCGGTGCCAAAAGGCCACGTGTCCGTCATCACCAAAGTTGGCTCGGGAACTCGGGTACGATTGGGGAAGGTCACATCGTGAGCACCCCCGCTCGCCCGGTCAAAGACCGGCCTCTACTAACCATGATATCTGTTTTTGAAGACATTGTGAGTTCTTATTCCGGTTATTAGCCTAGGTTACTATGTGATGCGCACAGCATACAAGTATAGACTGAGCCGTCTGAATTGGAACAAAACATTTCATGTTTGTTTGTTTGAAAATGGTTTGATGGTGCTACCCGCAGGTAGGCTAAGACATGGATTTGCCACCCTCAAGTGGGCTTAAGAAAACAATGATTTTGCCACTATCTAGTGGGCTTAAAACAAACAGTTGATGAATTGTCCCAATTCAGATAACTCAACCTCCACCCACAGGCATTCAAGGCAGTTATATCACATAAGCAGTTAGCCTCATGGTAAGCATGCTATCATGGCAACACTCACACACATGCAAGGATGCTAAAAGCATAACCACTTACCGAGTACTCCAAGCCAAAATAGAAGCTATGTTAGAAATCACGCATGATCCTAAGTATACAGAAATGCCTAATGCGACACATGCAAAAATGCAAACTATAGCAGGCTCGGCTATTCTAAACATGGCATATGGAATGCTACAGCTAACATATATTCAACTTGGAATTGAAATACAAATGCAGTTAGTATGATGCGCCGAGCCCGGTGCATGCAAAACAGATGAATGAATGCAAACATGCTATCATACTGTTATGCTAATTGAAATATGCCCTATATCTAACCATCGTAAGCGGGTAAATAAAAGGGAAGAAAGACGTGGGGTTGGAAGACATACATCGCACTCACACACCCTTATTACAATTATGCCCTCGCGCAGAGGGTCCGAATAAATAATAATACAGTCCGAATAAAAGAATATACAGTCCGAATATACAGATTCCTAATTAATTAACAAATTAAATAAGAAAAACTGGCATGCAAGCCAGGGACCGCCTTGCTTCTGATGGATGATGCATCTTGGGCTGCCTTGCGCGGAAATCCACTGGGATGCCCCAATTAGCCTCTGTTTGCAATGTTTCTCGAAATGCGTGCCAGACTCCGAAAAGCTGCTGATTCTTCATTTTGCTGCAACAGAGAGCAGGAAAAAGGCATAGCAATGTGTTTCACAAATATATGCATGCCTCGATCCTCGTGCCACCAATCACGCATATCGATGCATGATGGCCGAGGAACCGAATTGCACAACTCAATATAGGATGAATGCATGTGAATGCTACAACAAAACCTAACTCCATCATGGGTAATCCGGAGTGTCGGTGACTTGGGAATTGAGACCCGTTCCGTCACTCGGAGTATGGAATGCGCCTCGTTTCCCGTGTCCGGGCTAACTATCCCGAACACGATGCAATATGCATGATATGCATGAAATGCAGCTAACATGTGATATAGCATGCACAATGCTATGAAAATGAGATGCCTCGAAATGCGTGCCCACGGGCACGCAAACCGACGCGATGACATACAGGCATGAAATGACATAAAAAATGAGATGCAATAAGACTAAAATGAAATGCCTCGAAATGCGTGTCCACGGGCGCGCAAATCGAGGAATGCGGAATGACATGCAAAATGCAATAATGGGCTTATACCAACATGAGGAACCCTCAGCCACACTCACATAGGATGCCGGAATGATAAAAATGAGGTGCCTCGAAATGCGTGCCCGAGGACACGCGAACCGAGGAATGCATAAAATGGCATACGGAATGCAATGATCGGCTTACGCCAACATGAGAGGGCCTCAGCCACACTCACATAGGCTGCTGTCGGATAAAAATGAGATGCCTCGAAATGCGTGCATTCGGGCACGCAAACCGAGGAATGCATAAAATGGCATATGGAATGCAATGATGGGCTTACGCCAACATGAGAGGGCCTCAGCCACACTCACATAGGCTGCCGTCGGATAAAATGAGCTGCCTCGAAATGCGTGCACTCGGGTACGCAAACCGAGAAAGTGACATACAGATATGAAATGGCATACGGAATACGAATTGGGCTTACGCCGACATGAGAGAGCCTCAGCCACACCCACATAGGCTGCCAATGAATGAAAACGGAGTGCCTCGAAGTGCGTGCCCACGGGCACGCAAACCGAGGTAATGCACTAAGGCATGAAATGACATGGAAAATGATATGCAAGCATGCAAACCAAATTTCAGCAGCTAAATGAAGGGGAAAACAACCCCTAAATGATACGAAATGACAATCAATGCATGAAATCATCCCGAAATGTGATTTTAAGTACCCGAAATGGCCTACGGCTATGCTAAACATGCAAAATTGGCACATGACAGCAAAAACAGTAGCAAGGCAGCCCCAAAAATAGCATCTTTTCAGTACAAAACATGGCCAAATTGTGAGCATAGATATGGCAACAATGGCATGCAAAAATGGGGAAAAAGAGGGGATTTACAAAGCAAGTGGTATCTACAATGCCCAAACTAAAAAACATAGTTCTACAACATTAAAGAGAGGCCAAAAATATGCATATTTACAGTAGATAACATCCCTCAATTCAGTATGTAGATAGGCTAAACATAGCATGCAAAATAATGGGCCAACAAGGGATATAACATGAGGTATCATAAGCAATGACCAAACAACTCAAGACCCTTGATAAAACATGAAGAATAGACCAAAAAAAGACACTTTATAAGCCTGATGGAGGCTGAAAACAGAAGCTAAGCCAACCTAATAAAGCATGCAATTTTACGGAAAATAAGATGGATATAACAGGAAGTACCAAGACCAAACATCAAATAGCCTAAGACCCTTAACAAAACATGACAAGAAGGCCAAAATAAGGCTCTTCCTAAGCCTGATGAAGGCCGAAAACAGAAGCATGATAAGCTTAAAGAAGCATGCAAAATGGGAGTAGAACGAGAATTCAAGGCAAGTGGCAAGTAGAGAATGAAAAACAGGTTGAGCCCTTCTTCAATGTTGAAGAGGGGCTCAAAATAAGCACAATATCAGTATGTTGCATGCTCCAACTCAGATCACAAATAGGCTAAAAAAAGCATGAAATTTTACGGTAAAATGGAGGAATTACAAAGGAAGTGCATGCTAGAACCACCAAACATGGTTGAGCCCTTCTTCAATGTTGAAGAGGGGCTCAAAATAACCCCACTAACAGTACATATGAGGCTCGAAATCAGATCACCCAAAAGCCAAACAAAGCATGCAAATAATTGGCATAAAGGGCGATATTGAAAGAAGTGTATGATAGAGGTACCAAATGAGGTTGAGCCCTTCTACAATATTGTAGAGGGGCTCGAAATAAGCATAAAACCAGTAGGGGTCGGAGCCCAAAACAAAAAGGAAATAGGGTAAAAATAGGAAGCAAGAAAATGTCACAAAGATGGAATTTGAGACTTACCCTTGAAGATCCAACTTTTGCTACCTCTTGGCTTGAATTTGTTGCTTCTTGGCCACTGGAAAACACCCCTTTTCTGCTGGAATGGAGATGTTGATGGTGGTGCTTAGGGTTGATGAAGGATTGGCCTAGATGCTTGAAGGTTTTTTGAGTTTTGGAGATAGAAAATGGAGGTTTTTGAAGAGAGGTTCTTGAGGCAATTTTTTGTAACCCTAGGGAAGGAGGAGGTCAGCCCTTTAAATAGGCAAGAAAAGGGTGTAAAAGGGGAGGGAATGCATCCAAGCTTTCCCTCCCAAAATATCCCCCGGAGGGGGAGATATTTTGAAAAAAATATCCGGACAGCTGTAAAGGGCTGGAAAGCAGAAAGTTGGCCGGCCAGGTAGATTTCTGGAAGGTGGCCGGCAGGCCACCCCAACTGGTCGGCCAGCCACTCACCCTGGCCGGCCGGCCATGGCCCAAAAATGAGGTGAAAAATTTCTGGCCGACCACCCTGTGTTAGGGTCCTCCCAAGTGTGTAGAACAAGATTCCAAGATTGGAATCTGGCAACTTTGAAGCATGAGTCACAACATTGGACTTGAAAGAGAGGCTCAAAAATGAAACTCACAATTGCTGGCCAACCATGCACTTTTAGGGTCCTCCCATATGTGTAGAACAAGGTTCTAAGGTTGAAAATTGGCAACACTGAAGCAGGAGTCACAACATTGGACTTGAAAGAGAGGCTCAAAAATGAAACTCACAATTGCTGGCCGACCATGCACTTTTAGGGTCCTCCCATGTCCCCTGATCACAAATATGTAGCTTTGGTTGGAAGAAAATATCCCTAGGGTGTTCAACATTGGGCTGGAAGTGAGCAAAACGGGCGTCGGAGAAGCGAAACTGGTTTTCTGGAACAATTGCTGGCCTCCTACCCTCCAGTGATCCTTCTGATGTTAAAACAGAGGTACCTGCCAAAAATGAACAAAAACTAATGCAAAATGAATGCTCGGGGCCCAAACCGCGAGGTTCGGGGTCCCGAAAACCAGCTGCAGGCACCGGAAGTGGTATACGGCCACGAAGTGGGCATCAGGGGCCCCAATGTTCATCGGAATGACAAAACAGAGGTACCTGCCAAAAACCGGAGAAATCGGAGATGGTTGGGCGGTCCCGAACCGAGGCACACGGCCTGACGGCTCCGAAAACCGGGAACCGGGCTCCGAAATGGGCAAAATGGCCTACGGCCACGAAAAGTAGCTCACGGCCACTGAGAGATAGTCTACAGGACCACTCTCTTCCCTCAGGAAAGAAAACAGAGAAAACCGAGTCTGGTTCGCAAACCGAGGCAAGGCACAGAAGAGAGTTCGGAAGTCCGGAGGCAGGGCGCACGGCCGCGACTCTGAGACTTCTGGACGAGCACAACATGCAACATCACCGAGCGCTCAATCGGTGACGTCTCAGTCTTAAGGTCGGTCAAAAATGGGGTGTCTACACATTGGAATGGTTTGTTTTACTCCTAAAAGTGCGTCAAAGGTAGACTATATTTATTTCCAAAGGAACTTGAAGAATTCATAGAATGTAACTATGAACATATTAATGTATTTGGAGAATCATAAATTAAAAATTTGTTAATGCTCACTTCGGAAAAAATTGCCTAGGTATCGGAAAAGGTGGACAGAGAACTGAATGCTTGGCCAATTTATGCTGTGTAACGTATCACTATTAAGCTTTATCTGGCCGGAATTGATTCATAAAATTTCTTGGCTACTAGGTAGAGAGACGAGTAAGGATACCAAGATGGGCCAATTGAAGCTGGGTAAAGCTTAAATGCTAAGATTTATTTAAACTGCAGTAAGTTTGTCTGAAGCTGACAAACCATGATTCTAGCAAGCTGCCTAGAACTAAAAGTATTGATCCAGTATGCGCTCTCTTCAGGATGGTTAAAGTAGCATTTGTGAGAATTAGTTAACAAGTCTCATGTTTGGCAACAACTTTTAAGCCAATTTATTCTTCTTCTCTCTTTTTTTTGTTTTTTGTTTTTTTTCCCAGTTATTTTTTCTGTCTTCAGTATTTTTTTTTAAATTTATTTATAATTTTTACTTTTGAGGTTCTTATAGACTAAAGGGCCTAAAAATATCAATAAACAATATTATTTTTGTTTTTATTCAATATGTTCTTGATGATGGTTGGAGTTCTGTTTATATGATTATTTTCTAAATTCATCATTTTTTGATTTTAGAGGAATTTCTTTGCTTTCTTCCCCCCCCCCCTCTTTTATTTGATTTTATCAAGTAATAGAAAGTGCATTATTATTTTTTGGTTTTTTTATGTCCCCTTAAAGTGAATTGTCACTAACCAATTATTGATCCTTTTCTATATAACTGTCATATACATACATATATATATATCACTTGTGTTTCTGTATATGTTTGCCCAGGATCTTAATTGATTGCTTAATAATATATGTTACGTTTCTTATTTTTCAGGGAACAACTGTCCTGGACAACCTGTTGAACAGTGATGATGTCCATTACATGCTTGGTGCTTTGAGAACTCTTGGGCTACACGTGGAAGAAGATAGTGAAAACAAACAGGCCTAGTAGAAGGTTCTGGTGGTCTGTTCCCTGTGGGTAAAGAATCATGGGATGAAGTTCATCTTTTCCTGGGAAATGCAGGAACAGCAATGCGTCCATTGACAGCCGCAGTAACTGCTGCTGGTGGGAATTCAAGGTCTATCTAAGTTGTTTTTGAACGAAGTAATGCTAATAACTGAAATCCTTTCGATGTTTCAGTGGGAATAATATGATGCTCGCTCTTTGCTAGACACCTTTCATATCCTTTCGATGTTTTAGTGGGAATAATATGATGCTCACTCTTTGCTAGACACCTTTCATATCGCTTTCATTTTATCTATAGCTTGGAATTTTGTTTGACATAAAATTGAAAATTTCTTAACATTCACATGACAAGCCTTTGTCCCGGTTACTTGGGGTTGGGTGCATGGATCCATATCCTTCAATTAGTTTGATTTGAAGTCATGTCTTCAATTAAGTTTAAGCGTGTTAATTGATCTACAATGCACATGGCATGTGACAGAAGCATAGTGACACTAGTTTGGGACCAGCATTTAATGCAGATCAGTTATAATATTTTACCTAACAAAAATTGTATATACCAAAATTTCCAAGCTTCGATATGATGGAATTTTTTAATATATAAATCATTATGCCTTTTTGTTATTATTTGTGACACCTATGTGACCTTTTATTCCACCTAATAGATTGGCATTTGACCTGAGAGTTCCTAGTGATGTATCATATGGTGTACATCACTTTGTCTTAGAGATATTTAATGTTTACATTTTATTGGTTCACTTTTTATGACCTTTAAAAATTAAAACTAACACCTTTATACCATTTTGAATTGCTTTTAGCTACGTTCTTGATGGGGTTCCCCGGATGCGAGAGAGACCAATTGGTGACTTGGTCACAGGTCTCAAGCAGCTTAGTGCAGATGTTGATTGTTTTCTTGGTACAAACTGTCCTCCTGTCCTTGTAGTTGGAAAGGGTGGTCTTCCTGGGGGAAAGGTGAGCTTTTCATTTACTTTAACATTGATATTTTGATGTTGAACATGGTATTTATATTATATGGCTTATCTTTCAATTAACCATCCGTGATTGAATTCCAATTAATCATCACAGACTCTGTTATCAGAATATTACAATTCAATTTGCAATTTTTGCCATACGATTGTTGGGTACTTACTGGGTGCGGGTAAGTGTACCGGTACAGCTGCACGCGTACCGGCTACGGCAAAAGGGGGTCCGGTACGTTTGGTTCAATTGGGTACGGCATGGGTACACCGGGGCCAAAAATCAAAATTTTAAGACAATTAGGGGTACCGGAGCAAATTATTTGAGTTCTTTATTAAAAAAATAAAAAAAACACAGTGTTATAAACCTAAGTTTTGTCCCTTGTTTGCATCTCTTCACTTTAAAAACAACAGCAAAGAGAACGAGGTCTTTCTTCTTCGTCGTCTTCTTCTTCCTCTTCAGCGACAACATCTTTTCACTTCGAAGCCCTCTGGTGATGGGGACGCAACCAAACGAAGCCCTCCGGTGAGTGTTCATCTTCGTCTTCGTTTCTTCATCTTCATTTCTTCGTTTTTTTTTTTCTGTAGATCAACAAGTGGTCTTCATCTTCTATGTTCCTTTCTTCGTCTTCTCTTCGGTGAGTGTTCTTTATCTCTCTTTTTTTTTTTTTTTTTTGCCCTTGCAGGTCAGCAATTTTGATGTTTCTCTGCTATTCTGTCTGTTTGTATGAATTGTATAAGTATATCAACAAATGATTTTGATGTTTTTAAAAAGCAATTTGAACAAAAAAAATAAAAAATAACAAGGCCTATAAATGACAGTTCTGTGTATATGCTTTTGATTCAGATCGTCCTAGAATTTCTTTATAAAATCTTTAATCATAACAAACTTTTAAAGTTTATGCACAAAATATTAAAAATTGATACTGTATTAGTTGATTAGTAGTGGTTGGGAATGATGCAATTTTATGTATTATGCAAATTGCAATTGACAACCTGCCTCAATTGAGAATTTTTTTTCTTTTATTGTTGGCAATTAACTTTAAATCTTTCTTTGGTCTCCTGTTATTTCTTTGGTCTCACCTTATAAAAATAGAAAATTGATGAGCAAAAAGAAAGACTTTAAAAATAAATTATGATCACAGATTTACAGTGCATAACATGTCAAAGTGAGAGATTTCACAAATATTATTTTTAACGCTTAATGGTTTTAAATTATAGGAAAATGAGTAGTTCTCTTTTTAGTTTTGATATTTAATTTTAATTTGTAGGTTGGATCCTTTAACCCTAATTATATAAAATAAAAAATAAAAAATATCGGCGTACCGCAGCTGTACCCGCACCCGTGCTTCCTTGCTTCTAATAGTGTCTAGTACGATAATACCAATATGTATAAATGATTTGTTGTTATTTTGGTGATTAAGGAGTTTTTAATATGATTTAATCGTATTTAGTTAGACCCAACATGTTTTTAACATTTTCTTTCTCATTTTTTCCTTTAAAAAAATATCATAATATATCATCTAAAGGTGTTTAATGTTAAAGTAACTTTGAAAGGTATCTATACTTATTGTCCAAATATCAACATTATTGTTACTTAAAAATTGAGGGTTTGCCTTTGTTTACTTGCTTTATTAAGAATGGTTAATAAGAAATATCTAAAAAAGGGAACTTGTGATAACTTCTTACCTATTAGACCACGTGATCATCATTCAAAAGAACATTTTCATTGACTTGAATCTAAATATTTTATATTTACAAGATATATTTAACATCTAAGTGTGTAGATGTATTTTTCTAAGTAATTTTAGAAAAGTGACGAAATCTTTATGATTCATGATTCGATTCAATTCGCGATTCTATCCAAGGTTATTTCGATTCACGATTTGAATCCCGATATAACAACTATGATCACAAGTTTATCTTTCATTTACTTTAGCATTGATATAGGATTGTGTAAAGGGATTAGAAAATAGTGTTAGGAATTTCTAAAGACTCTGGTTTCTCAGAGGGGGTGGGCAGAGGATGTAGTTTTTACATGATTGTTGGTGTTGGGATGGTGCATTGATGATACTCTTTGCAAAGGCAAATAGTACTCCCCTCGTCCCATTTTATTTATCCATTATTCCATTTTTAGTTGTCCCAAAATGCATGTCCATTTTGAAAAGTCAAAGTTTTAAATTTAGAAGTTTTCGAAATTGCCCCTTGTAAAGTTGTAAGTAATTATAAATATATTTAAAAATGAGAACAGAAGGGTATGTTTGGAATTAATGATTTAAAATTTGAATTTAAGTATAATGATTATATGTCTCCTTAAAAAATTTGAATTTTCAAAAGGGACTGTCAAAATGGGACAGAGGGAGTAACTATTAAGGCTTGCGTTGTGTGTTACATGAGGTTTTCAAGTGGAGGGTTGGTTTAGATATGTTTCATCTGGGTATTGGTCATTCAGGTCGTAGGGGCCCATGACTTTGCGTTTTGGTTAGTCCTAAGGACCATTGCCAACTTCCTCGGAAATGCAAGTGCTCCAAGATGCCCTCAAAAGTGGTCTTTTTGGCATGAGGCTTTGGAGAAGATTTTGACAAATTGATTGCTTGTTGCCAGGGGCGAAATGCTTACAAATTTGTGTTGCATGTGCAAGAGCTCTGAGGAGACTGTTGATCATCTATTAATTGAGTGCTCATTTACTAGGCCGCTGTGATGCTTGATTTTGACTCTTTTCAAAGTGCACCGGTTATGCCTATTTTAATTAGAGAGAGGTCCTGGAATGTTAGCAAGGTAGTTGTGCCAAGGAATTATAATGATGTAGATAGTGGCCCTTTTCCTAGTATTTTAGAAAGAGAGGAATAGACATTTGATTGAGGGGTAGAGATACTGCTGTATGTGTTGATGCATATTATGTTGATTCTTTGTTTTGTTTACTTTAACAAGGGATTCGTTTCTCTGGGTTTTTATTGAGTTTGTTTTGGGCGTTTGAGTAGTTGGTATGCTTTATAGCTTTGTGTTTTTTGGCTTTCTTCTTCTGTTTGTTCTCTAATACACTGTGCTTGTGGTTTGGGTTTTTACCCATTAGGCATTTCTAGTGCTTGTTATTACTCATCACAAAACATGTGTTCTACTTGACTCTGTTGATATAAAGTTTTTTTTTTTGTTGATACATTGGAGGTTGTAGCATGGGGAGGGGGTAGTCTTGTTTATGACAAGACTTGTACCCTTGTTCTCCTAGTGAGGTGCAAAGGTTTTGGCCAACTAGGCTAACACCAGGTTGATATATAATTTTGTAGAGGGTAAATTGTACAAATAATCCCTATTGTATACCATGAATTTCATTTTGGTTCCTAATCTTGAATTTGTATCAATTGCATCCTTACACTTCACACATTAATTCAATGGAGTTCCTTCCCTTAACAGATGAAAAATACCTAGGTCAGACTCATGTCAAGCATTGAAGGACAAAAATGACATTTTAACATATCTAATTATGCCAAATATTATCAATCGAATACCCAAAAACGTTAGGCTTGCAATAATGGAGCGAAAGGTTTTGATATGTTTTGTTTCGTAAATAGTGCATTTCATGTGCCTTGCAATTGATTTAGGTAGGAATTGAGAAAAATTTCTCCTATTGCTCTTCAAATGCTTGATATAAGACTGACATAAACATTTTTTGCATGTTTTTAAGTCGATAGTTAAGGTAAAGGACTAAATTGAATTAATGTGTGAAGTGTTGGGATGCAATTGATACCAATTAAAGATTAGGGACCAAAATGAAATTAGTGGTACACTTTAGGGACCATTGCTGTAATTTAACCTTTTCTAGATGAAGAATTGAAAACAACCGCCTTTGCAGATTGTAAAGCATGCTGACTTTTATGGGAATAAAATTCATACTTGAATATTACAACTTGACTGTTAATATTGGAGGGTTTCATATGTTATTGTAACCTTCTTATTTAGAGCCTAGTTTCTTTTACAATATGTGTTCATCTGAAGCTTGCCGCTTTGTTTGGCTTACCCCTACATCGAGTCTCTGGATGATATAGTTCATAATAATAGAATAAAATTTATTATCACTAATCCTCCTTTTTTGTCGATCCTTTTGCAGGTGAAGCTCTCTGGATCAGTTAGTAGTCAATACTTGACTGCTTTGCTCATGGCAGATCCATTGGCTCTACGAGATGTGGAAATTCAGACTATTCATAAACTTATTTCTATACCTTATGTTGAAATGACTTTGAAGTTGATGGAACGCTTTGGAGTCTCTGTAGAGCACACTGATAGCTGGGATAGATTCTTGATCCGCGGAGGTCAAAAGTACAAGTAAGCCTCGTTTGCACAAAATTGTTGTACCAATTTGTGAAACTTTGTTGCATTTGAATAAAATGCAAAATTCATCAGGTCTCCTGGAAAAGCTTTTGTCGAAGGTGATGCTTCAATTGCGTCCGGATCCTCTAGGGTGATTCCCTGAAGTGATCCTCTAGAGTGATAATTTATGATGCGACACGTGTCCAATTAATGAAATCAATGGTTGAGATGTTCCCTCTCCAAAACGACGTCGTTTTGGTTTTGATTTTTTTTTTTTTTTGGCAGATCGGGAAGGAGGAAGGAATGGGTTAGAGAGAGAATCTCCTCCTTCTCTCTAGAACCAGACCTTGATCTCACAATTTCCAGCAGATGAATCACACAATTCGAAACTGAAGAACCAGACCCAGATCTCACTTTGGGCTTCAAACCCTGTTGTTGGTCATTTGGGTCTTCATCAGACAGTGAAGTGTGATAGCTTTAACAGAGGGAATTCATTTGGGTCTTCATGAGTTCGAATTTTTATTTCAATTTTAAGCTTCGAAATTGATCTTCGTTTTTTTGCTATGTTGGGTTCATGTGGTTTCTCTGCAAATCCATCCTATTTCATTTTTCAATTTGTTTTTTATTTTTTATTTTTTGGGTGAATAATGAGTTTGAATTTTTATTTCAATTTTTGAAGCAAACTCTGCAAAAAAAATTGCAGAGAAAAGATGGAGGAGCTTCGAAATCGATCTTCATTTTTTTTGCTATGTTAGTTTAATGGGTTTGATCATCTTTGTAAAATCTCTATATGTCCTTGAAACAAACTCTGCAAAAAAAATTGCAGAGAAAAGATGGAGGAGCTTCGAAATCGATCTTCGTTTTTTTCGCTATGTTAGTTTAATGGGTTTGATCATCTTTGTCCAATCTCTATATATCCTTGAAGCAAACACTGCAAAAAAAATTGCAGAGAAAAGATGGAGGAGATTGATTCCACGGTTCTAGAGAGGAGGAGATTCTCTCTCTAACCCATTCCTTTCTCCTTTCCAATCTGCCAAAAAAAAAAAAAAATCAAAACCAAAACGACGTCGTTTTGGAGAGGGAACATCTCAATCATTGATTTCATTAATTGGACACGTGTCGCATCATAAATTATCACTCTAGAGGATCACTTCAGGGAATCACCCTAGAGGATCCGGACGCACTTCAATTGCTAGTTACTTTCCACCAAGGATCCTCTAGAGTGATTTTTTCCTAAAGTTTCCTAGAGTGTTACATTGTGTGGTTGAGATTTACTGGCAAGTCACATCAGAAAAATTGATGTGACTTGCCAGTAAATCTCAACCACACAATGTAACACTCTAGGAAACTTTAGGAAAATTTCACTCTAGAGGATCCTTGCTCGTTACTTTCTAGGCGGTGCAGCCGTCATTGGTGGGACCATCACCGTTGAAGGTTGTGGCACAAGCAGTTTACAGGTATTGCTCACACTAGTATACAAATTGATTTTTCTTATAAAACAAATTGAATTTTATTAATAAATAGGGTAAATTACACTTTGCCCTCTTTATGTCTAGTCACTTTCACTTTGGCCCTTAAAGTTCATTTTTTCGTACTTTGGCCTTTTAGGTTTCAAGTTTTTTCCAATTTACTCTCAAAATTAACTTTTGTTTAAAATTAGACAAAAAATGTCATAATATTGTCAGATAACATAAAAAATATATTATTATATTAAGGTTTAAGTTTATGTCAGATGTATGAAATATATAATAAAATATTTTTATGTCACGTGACTATCAATGTGTTATTTTAAATTTTTAACAAAAATTAGCTTTGGGAGTAAATTGAGAAGAACTTGAAACATAAAGGGTCAAAGTGAGAAAAAATAAACTTTACGGGCCAAAATAAAAAGTGACCAAACATAAAGGGAGGCAAAGTGTGATTGACCCTAATAAATAATTTAACATTTTTTTGATAAGTAATTTGTAATTTGTTGATGGTTGGCCTCTTAATCATCTATCGGAATGTTAAGAAATTTCTTGCGTGTGAATGATCCACAAATATCCTCTTTCCTAATTAATTATGCTTCTTTTTCCAGCTTGGTGATGATGCCTAGCTATTAATTCTTGATTCCCTTGTAATTTTCTGTTGCAATTTGCAAATGAGTGCCCAAATTCACATTTGTACCTATTTTTCAGATGATTTTTAACTGTACATATCTTTATAATGTCTTGTAAATTAAATTTTACATATCTTTATTATGTATTGTAAATTCACAAACTCATAAAATTTCTACTGTTGCAAGTTGTGGGAGTGATCTGTTACTGCTATTGTTCTCTTTCTGAACTGTTATCTGCTGCTTCGAAAGCAGTTGCTGCCTATGCTTTGCTATTCTAATATGGTCTGGTCTTGTGGAGGTAGCACTGCTGTAAAACTTGATCTGCTCTGGTGAAGTTCTGGTGGTCTGGTGCTCTATGTATGTGGAATGGTCTTCTGAAGTTTGGTCTGCTGCACTGGGCTTGTTTGTTGTTCTGTTATCATCATCTGTATCTGCACTGGGCTTGTCAGGTGATCTGCACTGGGCTTGTCTGCTGGCTTGTGGTCCTTTTTTTATTTTGGCTTCTTCGGTTGGTTGCTCACCAACTCTGGGGTGCTGCAAATGATAGGATGGGCTTTTTCGTGCCAACCTAGTTGGGATGTTTCAGTCTATCGTGATGCCTCTGCACTTCCCTTTCTTTATTGATGTATTTGCCTTGTACTTTGTACCTCATTTACATCAATGAAGCTTCTTTGTCTTGCCGTTCAAAAAAAAAAAAAAAAAAAATCAAAGCTGACATTTTTTTTTCTTGTCTTTTCTTTCAATCAAGGGGGATGTTAAATTTGCTGAGGTTCTTGAGAAAATGGGTGCAAAAGTTACCTGGACGGAGAACAGTGTGACCGTCACGGGGCCACCCCAGAATTCTTTTGGAAGAAAACGCTTACGTGCCGTTGATGTTAATATGAACAAGATGCCAGATGTTGCCATGACTCTTGCTGTCATTGCTCTTTTTGCTGATGGTGTAACTACTATTAGAGATGGTATGATTTGGCTTTTTGTTTGTGAAAAATGTGATTTAAAAAGAACTAGTCTAATTTCCAGATCTGAGAAATTCCCATTTCTTGGTTATGTACTTCACAACAAGGAACAATTTTTTTTGTTTTTTTTCCCATTGAGATGGCCAGAACATTTCTGTTTTCTAGGAAACCAAAGCGCAATATTAGTGGAATACCAACATTTTAATGTTTCCATTAAAACATAACAAAATACATCAATACTCCACGAAACATAACAAAACAATGAGTTGTTTTGACACATATTAAGGATATTTAACAATGCTCATTACTATTTGTCTTTTGTTAAGTAATGAATTTATTAAAGAATTGAGAAACTAGATAGAGGAAGAGGAGAGATAGAAAGAAGGTAAAACAAGCATGATTAAGTCACGGTTTTTTATCCCTACTAGTTTAGAATTTTGCATTTTTTAAAAATATTTTCTCTTCCCCAATTAAACCTTTTGACTTATTTGTTTATGAGTTTCTATTATTCATAGGTCTCAACATGTCCAATTAATTAATATTTAGAATGTATTAACATTTATATAGGTTTTAGTTTTTGTTCCAAATATGTTCAAACGTTTTCAAATTTTTTATCTCATTTCCTTTATGCTTCTGAAACATTTTTGTTTCCATACTATTTGAAACGAAGTTTTTGATCCTTGCTTCATAGATAGCTTTTTGTTTGAATATAAGAATATGATATATATATATAGAATTCCATTTACGTGGTGCATATATACATATGGCCATTGTTTGGTTATTTGTTTGAAGTTCAATACCGACTCATTAGAAACCATGGGCCACTTTGTAAAGTTTTACATTGTATGTTTTTTTAACATGCTATTTTTGTCAATCGTTTCTATCGACAATGCTTGTCTAATACTTAACCTGTTACTTTATTTCCTCTGGTTCCAACTTGAGGTGAGAAAAGAAATTTTTTAGAAAAAATCATTTTCTTTTCCCTTTTTTTCTCCTCCCTCTTTTCTATTCTCCCTTATCAAACTTAATGTAGCTTCATAGTGATTGTTCATGTTTTAAATTTAATTCAATGAATCATCCCAATTGTTTAGGGTTTGAAATTAAATTTTTACCTTAGCCTAGTATGTAAAAGCTTATATTTTTGAAGGAGTTTCTCTCTTTGAAGTTGACATTTTGATCTTAGCTAAAAAGCCGAGAACCGAGTTTCTTTCCTCATAAAATATCGGTTAATATGCTGTTCGTTAAAGATGCTCATTTCCAATTTATCATGTTGAATTTTTATTATTTCCTGTTTTCTCCTAGACAAATTCCATGTTTAAATCCCGGGTGTACTGGTTTATCTTCTTTCAGTGGCTAGCTGGTGAGTGAAGGAAACCGAACGTATGATAGCTATTTGCACAGAACTCAGAAAGGTAGGAGAATCTAGTGACATCATCAATATTAAAAAATAAATAAATAAATAAATAAATCTTATATAATTTTATGACATTTTTAATCTTACTGCAATGGATTTAAATTTCAGTTAGGAGCAACAGTTGAGGACGGGCCAGACTACTGTGTGATCACCCCACCAGAGAAACTAAATGTTACGGCAATAGATACATATGATGATCACAGAATGGCCATGGCATTCTCTCTCGCTGCCTGCGCAGACGTTCCTGTCACCATCAAGGATCCTTGTTGCACTCGCAAAACATGCCCTGACTACTTTGAAGTCCTTGAGAGGTATACAAAGCATTGAACTGATCATCGACAGCATTGAAAACAAAAATAACGAAAACAAGAAAGCATATTTGATAGGCTATCCAGCATGGTCTCTTGGCAGCGTAGAAGAGACGGACAGACAATGTAAGCTATATCTATTTCCTTTCGATTTGCCATGTAATTGTTCGAAATGTACGTTGGTTGTTTTTGCAGGACGTGTAATTTTTATTTGACTTCAAAATGTATTAGTTCGATCTTAAGTTGCTGTAAAAGTGAGTGTAATTGAAGCTGTTTTTTTGACACAAATGTTGTGTTCTTCAGCATTTGTTATTCAAAATTTATATGGATCCAAAGGTTATATATGCCATTGTATGTTTGTGTTTTCTTGTTTGGTTGGCAGTATGTTAGGTTGGTGTTGTTGAATGAATGAGACTTTATGTAAGCCCAGTTTGAGAAAATTGAATATATGGTTCTCAGTTTGATTTCATTTTAATGGTCAAATTCACCTATTGCATCTGCTTTTTCATGTTTGGTTGTGTTTTTGTTTTTTGAATTGTTTAAAGTTTTAATTTAGTTCAATTAATAATGTCTATTTAAAAAATAGATTGAAATTAATGAATAAAATAATTTATTTATTCTCCTTAAAGTGATTGATGGTTCGATATCCAATTTGAAATTATTTGTTTCTTTTAAATGAACTATTTTACTTTTGATTTTTCTCAAATTTTCTAATAATGTTATCAAGTAGACTCAAATGTAAAGAAATATAAGGACAAAAAGATGCACACGTCGGGATGGCTTCATATATTCCAAAGTTTTACAAATTAATGAATTTTGTAATCCATTTTTTCTCACATGCATCATTCATGGATAATGATATAGTTAGGATTAATTATTATTTTTTACTCCAAAATATTTGGTTAGTGTAATTTTGTTCCCCAATTTTTTAATATTTTTGATGACATGCCTCCGCCAAGGGGTTAGCTCGGGAGGATCGTGGAGCTGAAGACTCATTTTCTATTATTTTGTAAATATTTTTGTACAAGCCTAGGGTTTTTATTTGTATTGGGTTTGATCCAATTTTGTACAAGTTTGTGAAATTTTAAATAAATAGATTAGACCTTTATATTTTTTTAAACGGATGAAGAAATAAATCCACAGATTGTAAACAGATGGAGAAACCCATAGATAGATTTCAAACAGATAGAGAGAGAAACTCACAGAGTTTAAATAGATGGAGAAACCTATAGATTTTGAACAAATAAGGAAAAAAATTCAACAGATAGATATAAATTTGAACCGATAAAAAATAATTTGAACAAATAGATATAAATTTAAACAGATAGATATAAATTTGAATAGATAGTAAAAAAAAAGTCAATAGATAAAAAAAAGTAAACAGATAAATTAAAGGGTAAAATTGGAAACAAAATGTCTTCCAAAACCAACAAAAGGATTTCTCATTAAACTATTGTACAAATGGTGGATCTCTCACTAAAAAAAATATCCACTGGACCTAATGTCTAATATCCTCCTTAGATTGGATTTTTTAACAATTTTCTCTTAAAATATAGTTACTAATATCCAATCATCTTGATTTTTTACATGAATACTCTACTCAACGAATCCAAAAAACAAATGGTTTGGATCACCGAAATCGATTCTAAAATGAGTATACCAAGTTTAAACACTCTCTCAAATTGATAGGACAACTTAAGAGAAGTCAAATCCGTAAAGTAAAAGGCATTGAGATGTTGACTATTGAGGCATATTTTGAGAAGTCACAATTTTAATCAAAAAGTTATTACAAAAATGTTTTTTTCTATCTTTTATACATTCTTTAAAAAAAATTCTTTAAAAAAATTCTTTAAAAAAATTAATTCTCAAACCAACCATTAGCCTTGACAGGGCCAACCAAGCCAACTGAGTTGTTTTAAATTTGAGGTGTGTCTCACTAATAAATTTATAAGCCAATATTTTTTTTTTTTTTTTTATAAAGGCACATGAATATTTTTGTTTATTTTGTTTTGATATTTAATATTATCATAGATTCATATAACTACTATTTTTGCGGGCAATCAATTAATTTAAGTTGCTGCTGTGTTATGTTGCAATTAATTAACCTTATTGGTTATTGAGATTTTTAGGAATAGAATAACCTAAAAATTTATAACCAAATAACTCAATTACATAACTTCAATGATCTAGTTGTAGTTCAAAATTTTCTACAACTTTAATGGCCAATTCAATTCAAAACCAGTCCGATATATCAGCGCCCTGCTAATGTGTAGTAGTCATAAAATAAAATAAACTAAAAAAATAAAAATAAAATAATGTTTTAAAACTTGGACCGTTAATCAAACTTGAAAAGAGATCGAATCAAGAGTCACTTTTTTAGTTATCGGGTCAATCACAATCAAACCATGTGTCATAAGGATATAAAAAATTGTACATACATAAAAACAAAATCTTGATATTTCAATTACAAGAAAAATTATACATAAAAAATACAAGTATTATTATGATAAAAAAGAAAATCGAATAGTATTTACTACTAATAATAAAGTCATAATTGTAAAAGATCACTAGTTTTTATTTGTGAGGAAATAAATTTTCAACCATCTTTCCAAACAATTTGATTGAATACAATAACTTTGAATTTGAAAGAAAATCAAAATTTCAACTATCCTCCAATCAATCTTATTCAAATAATAATTTGAATAAATGGTGTTCATTTGGAAGAAATTTTCTCTTATGAAAAAAAATGGATTTCACAATCTCTCATAGCAACTCCAACCATACTTTTTGTTTTTACTAGCTAGAATATAAAAAAAAGTAATTCTTTATTTTACCCAATTCCTTTTTTACTTATTACTCCAATGTTACTCTTTATTTTACACGAATTGTGTAAAGAGCATTTCAAGGCTCTTCAAATGTAGCTAGTCTTGAATAATTTTGTTAAAATAACTATTGTAATAGTTAGCCCATTGGAGTATGTATGAGAGGGTCCAAGAAGATCGCCGGAAAATTCGAAGGTCACCGGTAAAGTCGCTGGAATCTGTGAATGTCGCCGAAAATTTTGAACGGAAAATTCAAATGTCTCCGAAAACTTCGAATCTCCTAAAAAATATTGAGAGATTAATCTTCAATGATCACAACTAATGGGAACTCACATAGAAAAAGATGATGGGAAGAAAATGTTGGGTGAAGAAGAGGACAAAGAAACTAGAGAGGGATAATCACGGCAAGCTCTCATAGATCCCACATTCACTCTTAAGAAAGGAAAATAAGGACTCCCAAAGGCCCTCTCTCTCTCTCTAAAATCCTCCCTTTAAAGCTATGGGGAGTGATCTATATATAGGAAACTCAAATGATGGAGTCCCATATGCAAGGCCATGGGGAAATATTGTTAGAAATGGTTTGAAATTCTGGATAAAACCATAATTTTTTTTTCCCTATCTTTGGTCAATTATTTAGGTGGGACCTGTGCGCCAAAATTGGGGGGTCTAAGTGGTAAATGCATTCTATGCCGCGTTGTGATTCACATGGTATATTCGGTTGCTCAAAACGATTATCAAGTGAATGAGAAATTGAAGCCAAAATGTGCTCCTTGGAAATGGAGTTTTGGTGAAAATTCCTTAAAGTTTGTGTAAATGGCTTGTCCCACATTGATTTGGTGGGAAGTTTTGAATGAGTTTATATAGCTTGGACTTATAACTTAGGGAGGGCCTCAAGGGGCATCCCAAGTTTGTAGAAGGGAGAGGTTATGGGCAAAATAGGCTAGATCCATTGGACCCAAAAATCACCATACGCGCGCGCCGCTACCACCGTCAGTCCGATCGGCGCGGGCTGGGCATGGGTGCATGGTGTGAGGTTGGGTTGGACTTGTCCGGTCCAATACTAATTTTTTGGGGGCAAAAATATTTGAATTCAATTTATTTTTGATAGAATAAATTTTGCCAAAATTTAATTTTCAATTTTTGAATTCAAAATTTTATTTGCACCTCTTCAGAAGTTCTGTATAGGTTCGGATATGTCCAAAACCGAATCTGTTCGGTTCAAATTTAAATCCACCCGAACAGATTTGAAATTCAAACAGATTTGGTTATCTGTTCAAATTCAAACCCAACAGGTACAGTGCCTGTTCAAACAGGTATGCTACCTGTTCAATTCAAAATTAAAGGGTGCTATTATTTCTATAAATAGACCAGCCCTCATTTGATCAGATTGACTCCAAATTTTGTCCCTCTTTTGCTGCAATTCATCTCTGTATTTTGCTGCATTTATTTCATTATTTTTCTGTGAGAAAGAGTGCATATACTTAGTGTGTTCGTTGAATAAATAAATTGTAGTGCTGCATTTATTTGTGTTGATCGTTTCATCTTGAGAGATAGACGTCCATATTCTAAAAGCACCGAGGAGAGGACGAATCTGTCTTAAGGACACAGTGTCAAACACTGGACTTGATCAGATTATTATGTGAAGAAATTAATCAAGTAAGTTGTTTAATTTATTATTCTGTTTTATTTGTTTATTTAAAGCAGATTTTAATTTTTTATTTTTGTAACAAAATAAAATATGTTTTTTATTTATTTAATTTTATTTCTAGTTTGATTTTTGTAATCAAACAATTTTCTCTCATTTTTCTTTATTTCTTTTGTATTCTATTTGTTGTTAAATACACAAACATAATTAATTAATTAATTATAGTGAAGATTGTCCAACAATCTTAAGACAGACCCTCTTTTGGGATCTTCATTGTATTTAATTTTCTGTAATTTCATAAACACATATTCTGGTTGGAAAAACAAATAGTGGTTTATGCTATTTGACAGATAGTAGTAATATATTGTCTATTTTCTTTGACAACTAGGAGTAATATACTGGTGTCATTAACAATTGCAAAATATTAATTTGTGTTACAGAAAATTATTGTGGTATTTTATTTTTCTAATTTTAGTAACAAGGAAAATAAAATTATTTTGTGTTATAATTTATTTTCTAGTTTTAGTAACTAGAAAATTAATTTGTGTTTTAATTTTTTCTGATTTTTGTAATCAAAGATTATGTCTACTGCAACTGAAACTACAATTGGTAGTGGTACTCCAATTGTTACACCAACACCGGTCCCTATCCAGAACCATGTTCAAGTACCAATCAATCATGGAGAAAAATCGAAAAAATTTAACGGTACTGAGTTTAAGAGATGGCAGTAGAAGATGCTGTTCTATCTTACAACTCTTAATTTGGCCCGATTTCTCCGTGAAGAGGCTCCATCACTTAAAGAGGGTGAAAGTGATCGGCAAGTTGTTGCCACTGTAGATGCTTGGAAACATTCAGATGTCCTGTGCAGAAACTACATCATCAATGGCCTTGACAATATGTTGTATAATGTTTATAGTCCTCTGAAAACAACAAAAGAATTGTGGGATTCTTTGGAGAAGAAATACAAGATAGAGGATGCCAGCATGAAGAAATTTGTTGTCGGTAAATTTCTGGACCTCGTTATGGTAGACTCCCAAATGGTAATTTCTCAAGTTCAAAATTTTCAATTAATTTTACATGATATTCATTCCGAGGGTATGTCTCTGAACGAGTCTTTCAAGTCGCTGCTTTAGTGGAAAAGTTACCACCGGCTTGGAAAGATTTCAAAAATTATTTAAAACATAAATGCAAAGAGATGACCATGGATGAACTTATTGTAAGACTGAGAATTGAGGAAGATAACCGTAAGGCTGAAAAGATGAATGAGAAAAATCCCATTGAGTCCAAGGCTAATGTGGTTGAACAAGTTCACAAACCACATAACAAAAAGAGGAAGTTTACTGGAGTTGGTCCTAAACAAGGCGATAATAATGGCAACAAGAAGTTCAAAGGAAAATGCTATAACTGTGGCAAGACTAGACATCGAGCTTCTGACTACCCCCGGCCTAAGAAGGATCATGGAAGTACAAGCAAGAAGACTACCAATCATGCTAATGTAACAGAATTAGATTACATCTCTGATGGGGTGAATGACATCAACCTCTCTGCTGTGGTGTCTGAGGCTAATTTGGTTGGAAATCCCAAGGAATGGTGGGTTGACACTGGGGCAACTCGTCATATTTGTGCGGATAAGAAGATGTTCACTACCTACAATAAAATTGCAAATGGTGAACAACTTTTCATGAAAAATTCTTCTACTTCTACTGTGGCTGGACAAGGAAAGGTGATCTTGAAGATGACATCAGGGAATGAACTGACCCTCAACAATGTACTGCATGTACCTGACATCCGGAAGAATTTAGTTTCTGGTTCTTTGTTAAATAAAAATGGTTTTAAGCTTGTTTTTGAGTCTGATAAATTTGTATTAACAAAGATTGATATGTATGTTGGTAAGGGCTATATGAGTGATGGCCTCTTTAAATTGAATGTAATGGCAGTTGTACCGAAAGTTGCTATGAATAAGAATAACACACCTTTTGCTTATATTCTTGAGTCAAATTTATGGCATGGTAGATTAGGACATGTGAATTTTGATGCTTTGCGTAGATTAATTGGTTTAGATTATATACCAAAGTTTGAAATTAATCCTAATCATAAATGTGAAATTTGTGTAGAAGCAAAACTAACTAAGACTCCATTTAAATTGGTTAAAAGGAAAACCGAACCTCTAGAATTAATTCATACAGATGTATGTGATCTTAAATTTATTCAAACTAGAGGAGGCAAAAAGTATTTCATAACTTTTATCGATGATTGCACAAGATATTGTTATGTTTATTTACTTAGAAGTAAAGATGAAGCCTTAGAAATGTTTAAACTCTACAAAACAGAAGTTGAAAATCAATTTGGTAAAACCATTAAAATGGTTAGAAGTGATAGGGGTGGTGAATATGATGCACCATTAAATGAATTTTGTGCATAACATGGCATTATTCACCAAACTACAGCACCCTATTCTCCTCAGCAAAATGGAATTACTGAAAGAAAGAATAGAACCCTAAAAGAAATGATGAATGCCATGTTACTCAGTTCAGGCTTAGCACAAAACTTGTGGGGGGAAGCAATATTGTCTGCTAATTATGTTCTTAACAGAATACCCCATAAGAAAACCAACAGCACTTCTTATGAATTGTGGAAAGGTCGACCGCCTTCCTACAAATACTTAAAAGTGTGGGGGTGTTTGGCAAAAGTTGAAGTTCTTGTTCCTAAAAAGACTAAGATTGGACCAAAAACAGTTAATTGTGTGTTTATTGGTTATGCTCAGAATAGTAGTGCATATCAGTTTTTGACTTATAAATCAGAAATACCTGATATAAATGTGAACACTATTATAGAGTCAAGGAATGTTGTATTTTTTGAACATATCTTTCCTTACAAGAAATGACAGGAGTTAAGTTCACAGAAAAGAACTTATGATTGTACACAAAGTCAAGAGACTAATGACAATCAAACACAAGAGACTAGTAATGGTCTCGATCAACAAGATTTAACTGATGATGAACCAAGACGAAGTAAGAGAGCGATAACATCAAAATCCTTTGGTCCAGATTTTCTGATATACCTGTTAGAAAATGAACATCAAAGCTTTAAGGAAGCAATGACAGGTCCTGAAACACATTTGTGGAAAGAGGCTGTTAATAATGAAATTGAATCCATTATGCAAAATCATACTTGGGAATTGGTGGATCTTCCACCTAGTTCTAAACCTCTTGGGTATAAGTGGATATTCAAGAAAAAAATGAAAGCAGATGGTTCAATAGACAAGTATAAAGCAAGACTTGTAGTTAAAGGTTACAGACAAAAGGAAGGTATGGATTATTTTGACACATATTCCCCTGTGACAAGAATAACATCACTCGCATGCTTATTGCTATAGCAGCGTTGTTTAAATAAGAGATACATCAAATGGATGTTAAGACAACTTTCTTAAACGGTGATCTAAATGAAGAGATCTATATGGAGCAACCCAAAGGGTTTGTAGTGCCAGAGCAAGAAAAGAAAGTTTGTCGGCTTGTAAAATCTCTTTATGGATTAAAACAAGCGCCTAAGCAATGGCATGCAAAATTTGATCATGCTATGCTTACTAATGGGTTTAAGATAAACGAATGTGACAAGTGCATCTATGTTAAAAACACTGACCAAGGATATGTCATAGTTTGTCTTTATGTGGATGACATGCTTATCATTGGAAGCAGTCAAAACATGATCAAATCAACTAAGCAAATGCTTAACAAAAGATTTGATATGAAAGATATGGGGGTCGCGGATGTTATATTAGGAATGAAAATTACTAAAACATCTGACGAATATGCATTATCTCAATCTCAGTACATTGAGAAAATTCTTGATAAATTTATCAAGGATGACTTGAATGTAGCTAGAACACTTGTAGACATCAGTCTTTATTTATCGAAACATAAAGGTGATGCAGTGTCTCAGTTAAAATACTCCCAAATCATTGGAAGCCTAATGTACCTAATGAATTGTACTCATCCTGACATAGCTTATGCATTCACTAAATTGAGTAGGTACACTAGTAACCCCAGAGAAGACCATTGGAAAGTGATCATTCGAGTTCTTAGATATCTAAGATTTACCCGTGATCTTAGATTGAACTTTACTCGATATCCAGCAGTACTCGAAGGTTATTGTGATGCCAATTGGATATCGGATACTAAAGATTCAAAATCCACTAGTAGATATGTCTTTACTCTGGGAGGCGCCGTTGTTTCTTGGAAGTCCACGAAACAAACATACATCACACGATCCACAATGGAATCCGAGTTCATTGCTTTAGACAAAGCAGGAGAAGAAGCAGAATGGCTTCGTCACTTCTTAGAAGACATTCCAATGTGGCCAAAACCTGTGCCAGCTATTTGTATTCATTGTGATAGTCAATCTGCAATAGGCAGGGCACAGAATCATATGTATAACGGTAAGTCACGACATATTCGTCGTCGACATAATACCGTAAGGCAATTGTTGTCAAATGGAATAATCTCAATAGATTATATAAAATCTAAAGAGAATATTGCGGATCCGTTAACAAAAAGTTTGACAAAAGAGCTAGTGTATAGTTCATCGAAGGAGATGGGATTAAAGGCTATTACATAAGAGTCATCATAATAGTAACCTTACTTATATGACTGGAGATCCCAAGAACTAAGTTCAAAGGGACAACTAAGTTATGTGTGGCTCACCAGAAATCACCAAGGGATTAAAATTCCCTACCCATTCCTATGGTGAGAGTGATATTTGCAACATGTGTTGTCTGCAGGGGTATAAGGATAAGCTTAGCTTTTAATGATTACTTATATCTTGATTTAGGCATGAAAATCAAAACGAGTATAAGGAGATACTCACAATAAGAATCACCTATATGAGTGTCGAACTGGGGCCGGTTCTATGAGAATGAAGATGCTAAATTCTCTAGAAACACTCATGAAAACTAGTAGTGTTCAAGGCCAAAATGAACACAACAGTGAGAACCACGATGTGTTAGAAGATGTTTTGTGTGAAATCTATTGTCTTGACTTACACAAACGGCTGAACAATTCAAGGCATAGCGTCCATTGGTTAGCTAGTAAGTCCGATAGGTTATCACTAGGGAAGGTTCAAGGCCGAAAGCTACCTATCCTGATGCAAGATATTTTCGATTTATACTTTTTTGACAAATTCTGCATATTGTTGCATTTTCGTTGTCATCAAATTCCATTCATGTGGGGGATTGTTAGAAATGGTTTGAAATTCTGGGTAAAACCATAATTTTTTTTCCCAATCTTTGGTCAATTATTTAAGTGGGACCTGTGCGCCAAAATTGGCGGGTCTAAGTGGTAAACGCGTTCTATGCCGCGTTGTGATTCACGTGGTATATTTGGTTGCTCAAAACCATTATCGAGTGAATGGGAAATTGAAGCCAAAGTGTGCTCCATGAAAATGGAGTTTTGGTGGAAATTACTTAAGGTTTGTGTAAATGGCTTGTCCCACATTGATTTGGTGGGAAGTTTTGAATGAGTTTATATAGCTTGGACTTATAACTTGGGGAGGGCCCCAAGGGGCACCCCAAGTTTGTAGAAGGGAGAGGTTATGGGCAAAATGGGCTAAACCCATTGGACCTAAAAATCACCACACGCGCGCGCCGCCGCCGCCGTCATTCCGGTCGGTGCGGGCTGGGCCTGGGCTTGCGCGTGGGTGCGTGGTGTGAGGTTGGGTTGGGCTTGTCCGGCCCAATACTAATCTTTTTGGGCCAAAAATATTTGAATTCAATTTATTTTTGATAGAATAAATTCTATCCAAATTTAATTTTCAATTTTTGAATTCAAAATTTTATTTGCACCTCTTCAGAAGTTCTGTATAGGTTCGGATCTGTCCAAAACTGAATCTGTTCGGTTCAAATTTAAATCCACCCGAACAGATTTGAAATTCAAACAGATTCGGTTATCTGTTCAAATTCAAACCCAACAGGTACAGTACCTGTTCAAACAGGTTTGCTACCTGTTCAATTCAAAATTAAAGGGTGCTATTATTTCTATAAATAGACCAACCCTCATTTGATCAGATTGACTCCAAATTTCGTCCCTCTTTTGCTGCAATTCATCTCTGTATTTTGCTGCATTTATTCCATTATTTTTCTGTGAGAAAGAGTGTATATACTTAGTGTGTTCGTTGAATAAATAAATTGTAGTGCTGTATTTATTTATTGTTGATCATTTCATCCTGGGAGATAGACGTCCATATTCTGAAAGCTTCGAGGAGAGGACGAATCTGTCTTAAGGACACAGTGTCAAACACTGGACTTGATCAGATTATTATTTGAAGAAATTAATCAAGTAAGTTGTTTAATTTATTATTCTATTTTATTTGTTTATTTAAATCAGATTTTAATTTTTTATTTTTGTAACAAAATAAAATATGTTTTTTATTTATTTAATTTTATTTCTAGTTTGATTTTTGTAATCAAACAATTTTCTCTCATTTCCTTTATTTCTTTTATATTCTGTTTGTTGTTAAGTACACAAACAGAATTAATTAATTACAGTGGAGATTGTCCAACAAATATTTGTCACGACCCAATCTCGATACCTAGAAAGTTAGATGCCGTGATTTGACGATTCTTAAACTGCCAAGGAATAATTCTAAATTTAAACAAATTAATTACACAAATTAACAAGGGAGATTAATAATGCAGCGGAGTAACCATAATTTAATTAATTACGCAGTAGAGTAAAATTAAAGGTGTACATAAATGTTTATTTTAGTCAAAACGTGCATGTAAGCTTTTATTTATTTAATAAGGCCAGACAATAATTACAGATAATAAAAAAATACGGTGTTTATCCCAAGCCCTAGTCCTATTTTATGGGATAAAACAATTTTTCCTTAACTTTCATCACCTAAAAGGGTCTAACAGCTTTAAGTGTATGACAGATTGAGGAATATTATACTAAGAGCATAAGGGTATACAAATTACCATGGATAATTATTTAGGCTAAACAGTGAACAGTTTGGTTTGAACAAATAAATTTTTTAAATGACAAAAATTCAATGCAGAAATCATATAAGCAAAATAATTATAATTATGGTACAAAACAGAACAAATGGTCAATGGATCTATGGCAAACAGAGGGTCATTAAAGTGACTAATAAGAAGGCCAATGGTTATTTAAGTCTCCCAATGCATGGGACCTCCATGGTGGCATTTACAAATTACATTGTCAAATATCAAATCCCCAAAGTCATAAATAGTTTATATCCATGGGTTTCTCTTTTTAGACAAATAGGATTCATAAAATAAATAACATAGTTAAAATATTAATATAATTTATAAAGCATGATTTGCCTAAAATAATTCATAAAACAATAAAACAATTTATGATTACTCAATGTATAATATAACTCACCTTAATGTTGATCCCTACTATTTATTTGTATTCCTTTTGAGCTCTTCTCCTTACTTACTATTTCATTTGCTTTATGGTTTATGTTGACTTGCCACTGCCTCAACGCTTTATCTACATGGCCATAGGTGCTGACTCACCCAAGCTAATGGAGGATTTATTCATATAGGTATCATTACTTAGGCCCTTAGACCCTCTACCTTGCTAACTTTATCAATTGCCACCCTTTGCACCAAGATGATCTTAGCTCCTAAGCAGACAACTCATGCAACTTAAGCCCAATTCCATTTTGTCCATACAATCTACTAATTCCATGGTTATGTTTTGATTTGGCCCAAATAATAAAATAATTACATTGTTATGTTTTGGTAAAACCAATGCCCTTTAATTCAAATTGTACTACATTTTAGCACATACAATTATGAAATTAAATATTTTGTTATATATATATTGTATTAATTTAATTAAACATTCTGGGTGTCACATTTCTCCCATTCTAAATAGAAGTTTGTCCCCAAACTTGTCGTACCTTGATTTTTGAAAAGATGTGGGTATTTGGCCCACATGTGAAGCCGGATCAATATCATTAATATCAAAGGGAAGGAGTCCCGCAGGAAGCTGTGCCAAAGGCCTGTAAGCTAGAGCCGGTGGGAACATCTCCGGAGGATCCGGGACCTAGGGGTTTTCAACCAGGGGAAGTGGATCAGGATTTGGCTGAGCAACCGGGATTGGATGGACAGTGGATGCTGATGCCCTAGATGGGTGTAGGAAATCAACAATAATTTTATCTTGTGCGGCCACCCTTTGATTTACGGTATCCATGGTTCTTTGGAATGCTGCTATTATGGCAGCAACTTCTTCTACGTTCTGTGCCATTGCGGATCTGGGTGAGTTAGGTATTGGTGAACTGAATGGGTGGGAATGGACAGGTGTTTGATGAATGCTCTGTGCTGGTGCTGCTAACTACTTGTTCCTTCTTTGTCGAGTAATCGGTGGAAGAGAGACTAACATTGGTTGACCACCAACAAGGTCTTGAGTTTTGCAAAGCCTACTAGAACAAGTCCATATAACTTGGGGGATATCGGGTCTATTTGAAGCTATGATGGTCAACTACCTAGCAAAAGAAAGAAAAGAAAAACAACGATAAAAAATTAGACAGCACTCCGGCCCAATTCACAATAGTTTATAAATACATAGCTGACAAATCACAATCCCCACTGAACTATGTTTCCAAACTGATATTCATTTGTACCACTGATATGATGCGTTCCTGTACAGTTTCACTATAAAGCACATATCAAGTAGAAGAGAACCAAAACACCCTTATGAGGAGGGAGGGTTGCCTTGTCCTACATTTTGACATGATTTAGGTTGCACTACTTCAACAAAGAGTTTCACAACATCCTGTATATGGGTGACATCCTGTCCTAATTTGGAATAGTCACTATGTCTTTTACTATATGCAGCTAGGCCAAATGGTCAAGAGGGGTACCTCAACAAGACTACCTAATATACCTCTCACACCTAACACCAAGAAGTGAAAGGTGGATCAAGCGATACTGCGGTAATCCAGATCCAAGGGTTGAGTTTCCAACATGGCAGAGCTCACGATCGGTTAGCCTTTTGGCAAACTTTTGGGCAAGCCTCCAACAAACCGTCTAGGAATAGCAGATGGAAAACACAACGACTTAGAGTAACAATGCTAATGTAATGCAAAGAACATATATATGTAGATAAAATGTCACATCATGAAGTTCAAGTCAAGTTCTCTAAATCCCCAACAGAGTCGCTAGAAACTGTAACTTGCTTTTCGTGCTCCTTTCGGATACGATTAGCCCTACAGTTCGGACTCCCATGGTTTTGAATCTGATTTCACAAGTGCAATGTGAAATATACAAGCACAAATGAGTCCAAATTCGGCAAATCTTTTGGAAAATTGATTTTGAATAAAAAATGCCAAAAATGGACAATATTGCCAGATTTCAGAGTCGCCACCTAAATATTTTTGAGAAATTTAGGAAACCCATGATTCATGCCAAAGGCCACTTATCCGTCATCACCAAAGTGTCTTGGCTCGGGAACTTAGGTATGAGAGGGGAAGGTCATGAATTGAGCACTTCACTCACCCGATCAAAGATCGACCTATACTAATCATGATGTGATTTATATTTACATTATATGCTCGTGTTTCGATTATTTATGCTATTTTACTATGTGATGCATACAAGTATAGACCACTTTACAAAATTTGGAACGCATTGATTTTATGTTTGTTTTGGAAAAAAGTGTCTTTTGAATACATGTCACTTGGAAAAAGTGAGCTCGTATTTTACATTAATCAATTTATTCCAACTTAAGTAAAAGGCCTTCATCCACCGGCATTCAAACAGGTATATCACGTAAGCACCTAGCCTCATAGAAAATATGCTCGATATGGTAACACAAACACATAATGCAATATGCTAAAACACAAAGTGCTCACCTAGTACTCCAAGGCAAGCCAAAGGAAATTTAAACGAATTAGAATAAATGCATGCGTTACTATGTAATATGACTAATGCAACACATTCAATTATGCGATTTAATAGGCTTGGCTACTAGCATGACATGTGAGTCAATGGCATGCGGTAAAGAATGTATTCGACTAATGAATTTGAAATTGATATTGGTTAGTATGATGAGCCAAACTCGTATGTATGCAAAACAAATGGATGCAAGTCATGGAAGATGTTAAGTAAAATATGATGCTACCATTATAAGTGGATAAATAAAAGGAAGAAAGAAATGAGGTTGGAAGACATATACAATTATTACATATTTTGCCCTCATGCAAGAGAGTCCGAATCAATGTTCGAATTTAAACTATCTATTACAACACCAAATGAATGAATTCTCTAAACTAAGTACTTATTACAACTTCAAATGAATACTAAATAAATAATGTGCTATCTAATTTATTACAACAAAGACATTATAACAATAATAATCACAACAATATAATAAACAACAATAAGGACAACAATAATTACAACAATAATATGAAAAGTAATTACAACAATATTATGAACAACAATAATAAAACAAAAGAAGATGCACAAGGATCATATACCCGTCAATGAAGACCGTTTCCAGAAACTGCTCTGTTTGCCTCTGTGCAATTGCTTTGTTTTACCCTCAGCCACTGCCCTTTGTTTTTGCCAAAAGTACTCTGCTGACCAAACATTGGAGCCCGACTAGCCCCAAATGAGGCACGGCCAGGCCCTAATGTGGATCTCCTGTTCCTCTGTTTCAGGTTCAGTGTAGGTTAGCATAGTGCTAAAAAATGGATTTTTGAGGTAAAAACAATGTGGGTATGGAAGGTTGGGATTGTTTAGAGCTAAAAATTGGATTCCTTCGTTGAGAATTTAAACCACTTACACAATGTAACCTTCATCATCGAGTGCTCAGGATAAAGAGCCCAAGTCTTGCGGGCAGTCAAAAATGGGGTGTCTACACATATCTATAACATGCTCCCATCGCCCGATAGCACTATTCCCAATGAGCCTTTCCACAGGTTGGACAATTGGGAATGGTGCTACCCTTAGGGATAGTGGAGTTTTGGTTGGCCAAGCTGTTTGAGCCAATAGGTCTTGTATTCATTCTCTTTGGTGGTGCAGAATTGGATCCTCTCGATTCTCTCCAAAATCGTTTCTTTATCCCCCCCCCCCCCCAGAATGAGAGGTTTCAATTCCTTTCTTGGTGATGTATGCTCGATCTACAACTTCCACATAGGTCGATAATTTTAGAACCTCAGTCTTACATTTGATCTCATCCTCCAGTTCTTCTTCAAATTGTCTAGGTTTTCAAGCTTCTATCGAAATAACATATGTTGCAAAGCGTGCTAGTCGTGGAACTTATTCTCGTATTTTTCTATCGTCACTGTTCTCTACTTCAAGTGTATTGATTCTGACACCTTTTGTTCTCGTAGTGAGTCCGGAAAATATTTCTCGTAGAATACTTTTAGAAATCTTGCCTAGGTTACGATATCTTCTTTTTCTAAGGTAAGAAGCCACCATTCTTGGGCATCTTCCTTAAGGGTGAAGGTGGCGAAAGATACTTTCTATGCTTCGGTATAGGGTAATATGCGGCAAAATCTTTTATATTTCTCTAACCATGTGTAGACACCCCATTTTTGACCGTCCTCAAGACTTGGACGTCACCGTTTGAACACTCGGTGATCATCCATGTTTGTGTTCGTCTTGAGTTCCCGGAGGTCTCGGCCATGCGCCTTGCCTTAGGATCTCTCGACTCGGCTATTTTGTGTTTGGTTTTGCACCAAACACTTGTGTTTTGCTTTTGAGGGGTAGGGAATGGCTTGTTGGCCATCCCCACACCTCACTGGCCATGGCTTGAGGCCACCGGCCATTGCTTTGTTGCCATCGGCCAAATGTTTGGCCGGCCGGCACTATTTGTGGCCGGCCGACCATTGTTTTGGTCAATTTGGCATTTTTGGCTGGCTGACCACTGTGCATCTGCTTTTACAGATATTTTTATGCCAGCTGTGCTAGCTGGCATACACTTTGCACCCCCTCCATACACGTGTATGGAGGGATTTCACTCTTGCTTAGCTTGTTTTGTAAGCTTTGCAAGAGGGATCTTCTATAAGAGGAGGGCTTCTCCTCCCTCCTCAAGGGTTACAAAAATTCCAGAGAGTGGTCTGAAATAGGGTTAGGTCTTGTGTATCTATCTATCTCTATCTCCCTATCCTTTTGTACATAAGTGTGTGTTTGTTCATAGTTTTGCACACAAACACCTACCATTACACTTTCCTTTAGCTACTGAGGTACTAAAGAGTTATTTTCAGAGTTTTGGACTTGGTTTTGAGCTTGAGGAAGCTACTAGACAATTGTTCTTGAAGAATGTCTTCAAGGGTAAGAATTTCACCCTTTTTACCCCCTTTTTGCATAGCTTTTTTGCCTATCTTGCAACTATTTTTAGGCTTTGTATATAACTAATAAAAGTCTTGTTTTTCATTGCTTAAAATAGTTGTTTAAGGGTGTTTTGGTGTTTGGGGTTGTTTGCCCCCTCATAGGCCTTGTTTAGCCCCTATTTTGTGCTATTTTGGTGAGCTCTGGGACCACCTTGTTTGGGCCTCCTCACCACTGAAATCTTGAGGGATTTCAGTGGTGAGGATGGTGCTTTAAGGTCCTAAGGAGGAGAGGGCTATCCCCTCTCCTTGTTGCCTTCAATGTTGGCCATTTTAAGCCTCATGTGTGAGCACCATTTTTAAGTGCATGTTGGCCATGTCTTAAGTATTATTTGTGCTTATTTTGCCATGATATAGCACTATTTTTACTTGGTTTAGACACACCTTGCTTGCCTTGCATACTTGTCTTGTAATGCCATATTTTGCCTTAACATGCTTTAGGCTTTGACCCTTGTTCTAGCATGAATTTGGCCAAGCTTTGTGAAGCTTTTGTATATGTTTTAGCATGCTTTAGCTCTATTTTTAGTTGCTTTGGCCATGCTTGACATGCTTTGTATAGCCACCTTACATTTTGGCTTGTTAGCCTTAGGTGTGTGAGTGTTGAATATGCATTGCTTAGCTTGTTTCAATGGTTTGGCACCACTTATAGCATCATTTTAGTCTCCATGTCATGCTTGTATGTTTGCATTTGATGCTCCTTTAATGCTTTAAAAGGGTGTTGTCCTATGCTCCATGTTTGGCCTCTTTTGTATGCTTCCATGTGTAGGCCACTTAGATGCTATCTAGGTGTGTCCTTAGCTTTGTTTAGGTCTGCCTTGGGACTATTCTAAGTCCTCTTGGCCTTGTGAGGCTTGGTTGGCATGGCCATGGTTTAGGCCCCTTGGCTTACCTTGAGTTTTGGACATTATTGCATGTTTAACTTGTCTTGTTTACTTGGTTTGGCACCTCTTATAACATGATTTCAGAGCTTATTATGCATGCCATTAGTTCATGATTGTCCTCTTTTAAGTGTGCTTAGAAGTTGCTCTTTAATGCCTAAGTGTTGAACCATGTGTGCATGCATGTTTGTGTGTATTTTGGCCCTCATTTCCTTAGCAGTTGGCCACTGTCTTGGGCCTAATAGAGGGCTGTCCATCTGGGTTTAAGCCCCTCCTTTGCATATTGTTGCATGCTCACCTTGTGTGTTGTTGCATACTTGGACTATCGCACGTGTTGCATGCTGGAATCATGTTGCATTTGGCATGCAATCTCCCTTGATTAAGTTGCTTAATATGTTGCATGCCTTACATGCTTGCTTGTTTAGATCACATCTTGCATGATTTGTCATTAGCATAGTGGCCCATGCCTTGCATGCTTGTTCGCTTAGGTTGAGTGCCTAGTGCACATTACTTACTTGCATGCTCATGTTGCACATCTAGCTAGCATGCTTAGGTTGCATTTGGCATGCATGCCATGCCTCTTGATCAAGTGATGGAGGTTAGGCCTTATGTGTTTATTTGGTTCGCATTTCATTCGACATGAAAATGCACAACTTGGTTTCTTGGGCCATCACGCATTGAAATGTGCAATTGGTGGTCCGAGGGCCGAGTACCAAACTCCTTTGAGTCATGAATATGATAAGGAGTGTGGTTGGTGCAAACATTGCTTGAAATGCATTGCTATGCCATGTTTTGCCCTCTGCTGCTGTCAAAACAGGTTTCTGCAGGAAGCTTTGGCCGGCCGACCATCTTCACTGCCGACCGACCAAATATTGATGGCCGAGAGCTTAACCAATGGCCGATGACCACTTCCCTTTGGCCGATGACCATTCCTCATGGCCGGTGACATTCCCCAGTGTCCAGAGAGTGTATCTCAGGACTTTTGCAGTCTTCAGAGGAGCAAAGCAGGGAAAACAGAGGCAGCTTGTGCATGGCATTGGATTTCCAGGCGAAACCAATCCGAGCATGCGCGCATCCCTCTTCCCAAGGCCTTTTAATGCTTTCCTTAGCTTAATTGATTTGTTAATTAATTAGGTGGTCTGTATAATTTAATTAATTAGCTTGAAGGTTAATTAATTTGTATATTCTTTTGGCCCCTCCGAGCGAGGGTGAATTTGTAATAAGTGTGGGTGCGTGTGTGCATGTCTCCCAACCCCCATTTCTTTCTCCCTTTTTACTTACCTGCTTTGATGGTTAGTATTAGGGCATGTTCAGTTTAGCATACCTTATGCTATGCATGCATGCATTCATTCATCAGTCTTGCATGCACCGGGCTCGGCGCATCATGCTAACTGCATAGTATTTCAAATCTAACTTGAATACATGCTATTTGTTGCATTCCACATGCCATCCTAGGATTAGCCAAGCCTATTCTAGTTGCATTTTGTATGTGTTGCATTAGCCATCTTAACATGAACTAGGATCATGCATTTGATTACTAACTAGTTTCTGTTTTGGCTTGGAGTACTAGGTAAGCTCTTATGCTTTAGCATCTTACATGCGTGTGAGTATTGCCATGTTAGCATGCTTACCATGAGGCTATATGCTTATGTGATATACCTACCTAAATGCCTGTGGGTGAAGGTTGGACTGTTTGAGTTGGAATAACTCGTTGAAAATCCGTGTTTTAGCCTACTTGCGAGTAGCAAATTTCAAATTGTCTTTCAAAAAGAGCGGATATGCAATGCTTTGTTCCAAATTAAGTAATCTAGTCTATACTTTTGTGTTATGCGCATCACATAGTAAATTCTAGCTAACTAACCGGAATAAGAACGCATATGTTTTCAAAACAAGATATCATGGTTAGTAGAGGCCGATCTTCGGATCGGGCGAGAGGGGGTGCTCATAGCTGACCTTCCCCAATCGTACCCAAGTTCCCGAGCCGAGGCAACTTTGGTGATGACGGACACGTGGCCTTAGGCAAACGAGTCAGGGTTTCCTAAATTCTCCCTTAAAAAAAATATTTAGGTGGCGACTCTGTATTTGGCAAAGCAGTCCATGTTTGGCACTTCTTTACAAAAAATCTGTTTTCTCAAAACGATTTGCCGGATTTGGACTCTTTGGTTCAGATTAAGAACCGTGACAAATCGAGTTTGAACTGTGGCAGGATAGGCCCTCGCGGGTGCGTCCACACCATGCTTCTGCCAGCAATGGGTTTGAATCTCCTATGAATATAGAAGGTTTTAGGTCATGGAACTGTTTTATCATGATAGGCCCTTCTCGACGTTCTTGTATTCCATTGGTTATGTTATTTTGTAAGGCCTGCAGAAAACTAGCGACAACTCTTTCTAAGATTCTTTCCATTGGGTCGATTCCGTTGGTCATCAATTCAGTACCATTTTCATCATTAGTCATTACTACAGAGTAAGAGTTTTAATGAAAATAGTCTATAGTTTCTATTTGTACATAATAATTGCTAATTTATAGAATATTAGTTACTTATTTTACGAAATATTACATATACTTATTCACAAAAACATTGGTTTTATTTATGCACAAGGTGTTGGTACATTACTCGTCTCTACGAGTTAACAGTTACATCTAGTTAGTGTCTAACCCTTCTATGTCAAAAACGGATTAGAACTAGGCCATGGTTAGCTCATTGTACATCAAAAAGGGCTCTTACTCTCGGGATCTAATTTGGAAACAACTAGGGAAATTGTAGCTGCATATAGTGTTCAAATTTCCAACCACTTTGTTCAATGCCAAAGCATAACCAAATTACCTGAACCTTGTAGATGGGAATGCCTGCTTCATATCCCCATAATTGAAGTCCCGTAATTCATATCGGTACCTTTACATATGTCATGAAATCACTAAAGTCAACAATTTAGACATTTATGATATCTTGTGGGCGGGGGGTACTGGTGCGTATAATATTACTGAAGAATGCATTTCCTTTTCTTGCCACAAGTTCTGGGGGCAATAGTGCCACTAAGAAGTGATGACAGCCCACAACTCTGGTTGGTTGAGGTACCTATCTAACGTGCGGTCACTGTTAATCCTCCACCACAGTAACTCTACCTCTACTGGGTCTGCCCGTAAGTATACAAGCCTACCCATAAGTCGATCAAGGATCAGATGTGAATGTCTAATTATGTCTTCTAAATCTCTCCACTCCCCTGGCAGGTCTAGGATGTAGTTGTTGTTTCTTCCAAAAATCTCTTCAAGATTTGGTGGCTCGAGCCCATACCATAATGAATCATTGAAGTTGAGCTCTAACATTTCTTACACCACAAGATGTCCAAACTTAGCTATAGAACTAATAAGAGACTACACATGTAATGGCTAATGTGTCAAACAAACTAAGGTTTTCCTTATTCAACTTCCTAATTGTACGCATGTTCTATGCTCCAATAAATTTTTTTTTTTTTAAAAAACCATCGCTCTGATATCACGTTGTCACGACCCAACCTCTGTACCCAGAATTTAGATGTCTTGACTTGATGATTCTTAAATTGCCAAGGAATAATTCTAAATTTAAACAAATTAATTACACAAATTAGTAACATAGATTAATAACGTAGCGAAGTAAATATAATTTAATTAATCACGCAACGGAGTAAAGTAAAGGTGTACATAAATGTTTATTCTAGTCAAAACGTGCATGGAAGCTTTTATTTATTTAATAAGGCCAGACAATAATTACAGATAATAAAAAAACATAGTGTTTATCTTTAGCCCTGGTCCTATTTTCTGGGGTAAAACATTTCCTCCTTAACTTTCATCACCTTAAAGGGTTTGTTGGACCATTTTAATATCTTATATTTATTTATTAATTTATCTTTTTCATAAATGGGGTTTCATTACTTTGGTAACCTCTTGGTCATAAATGGAGGTTAAATAGAATTCATGAACTTGGTTAATGGTCATTATTTTGGTGTAACCATTTTCTTAGTTAATGGTCATTATTTTGGTGTAACCATTTTTCTTGTTTAATGTTCATTATTTTTGGTGTAACTGTAAGGTCCTAATGGCCTATAAATAGTCTACTCTTTTCTATCAACATATATCAGCTATTTTCTATACAAGAGAGATTACTAGCAAACAATGATGTTTTTCTTGGTGGAGCTTTGGGTTCACCATCTTGTGTAGAGTTGGCCTAAACCATACGACAAGTGGTCGGGCTGTTGTATCCTGGAGGGGACAAGTCATAGTTTTGTGACTGCTACATCGGTATTTGGATTCTTCCTACCGCAGTGGGCTTGATCTCCTTAAAGAAAACGAGATATCTGTGTCTCAGCCTGATCTATTTGTATCTCATTTTCTTTGCATCATTTATCAATAAAATATAATAGTTTCTGGTATTTTCAACAACAATTTTAAGGAGAACAAACATGGAACAAGTACCAGAAAAAACCAATGATGGAATTAGAGATCTCAACAAGCCTTTCAAGTTCAAAGGAGTTCATTTTAAGAGGTGGAAAGGAAAAGTTCTTTTCTACCTTAGCCTTTTGAAAGTTGCATATGTTCTTACCGAAAAGAATCCGAACAAAATCCCAACCGAGGACATGAATGATGAAGATTACGAGGCACATGAAGCAAAAGTGGCTTCCTACAATACAGATAAGTATAAATGTCAATTTTATCTCTTAAATTTCCTTGCTGAATAATTTGATGATTATTACTATGACACCGCTTACAATAATACCTTACATATATATATGTATGTATAATTATTTAAACTTTAATTAACACCCATTGGACAATAGTTGAAAGAATATTTCCTAACAATAATACCATAATAATAATTATATTTTTATATTATGTTTTGTTTACCATTCTATTATCATCATAGCAATGGTAACAAATGCGAGATTTTGATTCTCTCAATTCTATTTTGTAATTGAAGATTTCTATATGTTTTATGAAAATTCTCTACCATTGAATTACACATATAATAAAACATTACACACTAATCAAATGATGAAAAATCTTCATGAAGTATTTCATAATATTTTTTTTCATAATCCATAACATTACTCATTTCTATTACATAATAATAGCATCATAATTTAAAAATGATGAAAGTGGTGAGACTCATTAAACTAATATAATATATTAACACATTAAATATAATAAACGTTGCAACATTTTTTTGGGTCTTATTTTTTTCCCCTCAAAATTAAAACTTAAAAACAGAGTTGAATGTAAAGAATTCAAATAGAAAGAGATGAGAGTTTAAGTCATGCAGTTCAAACAGTTCAAAGTTTTTTGGGTGAATTGGGACCATGCAGTTCAAGCAGTTCAAAGTTTTTTTTTTTGGGGGGGTGCATTGGGGGCCATGTAGTTTAAACAGTTCAAAGTTCGTGCATGTCTGATTACTACCTCGGAAAACCGCGTGAGAATACAACTATAAAAGTTTGTTTACAGTTGAAAATATACAAGTTTAAACCAGTATATCAAAAAAAATCAGCTAGGCTTGAGATGGCAGAGAGAGAAAGAAGAATGGATCTAGATCTAGAGAGAGGGAACGAGAATAGAGAAGAGGTTGCTGTTGCCCTTGCACGGTAAGATAAGTTTACTATTTACTTCTTCTTGTGACTTCTTTGCTCTGTTATTTCTTCTTTTGCTTGCATCTTCTTTGTTGTCTCAAAAAACAAGTTTCGAATACTCTGAATTTCTATTTGAAGGCGTTATCGACGCCCGTGACGGCATCACGGGAGACGGTGATAAGAAAACGGATTCAGAATGAGATGGTTTAGTGTTAGAGCTTGTATTTCATTGAATTTGGTAGAAATTAGAGCTTAAGGGTGGCTGCTTAGGTAGTTGTTCGGGTCGTCAGTTTGGTGGTTTTCTCGATGTTGGAATCTCTCTAACTGATGGTTTTGGGAGTGTGTTGCATATGATTGGGTGAACTAATTGGAATGAGTGATTCAGAATGAGATGGTTCAAATTTTTTTTTTTTTTGAGATGGTAGTACCTATGAAAATTAGTTTTTCTATTCTTTGCAAAGTACTAAAAACTTATCAATTCAACTCCTCCTAAAGACTCTACTCTTTACAAAGTACCAAAAACTTGTCAATTTAACTCCTCATAAAGACTAAACTCTTAGGAAAGTCATCGTGGCCAAACACATAATTTCCAATAACCACACTCCAGACCGGACATCATACAAGAGCATCACTCATTCCAATTAGTTCACCCAATCATATGCAACACACTCCCAAAGCCATCAGTTAGAGAGATTCCAACATCGAGAAAACCACCAAATTGACGACCCGAACAACTACCCAAACAGCCACCCTTAAGCTCTAATTCTACCAGATTCAATCAAATAAGCTCTAACACTAAACCATCTTATTCTGAATCCGTTTTCTTATCACCGGCTCCCCGTGATGTCGTCACAGGCGCCGGTAATGCCGTCAAATATAAATTCAGAGTATTCGAAACTTGTTTTTTGGAATGTGAAGCTTGGAGACAACAAAGAAGATGCAAGCAAAAAAAGAAATAACAGAGCAAAGAAGTCACAACAAGAAGTAAATAGTAAACTTATCTTACCGGGCAAGGACAACGGCAGCCTCCTCTCTATTCTCATTCCCTCTCTCTAGATCTTGATCCATTCTTCTTTCTCTATTTGGAGTATATTGGTTTAAACTTGTATTTTTTCAACTATAAACAAAGGCGTAGATTTGAGTGGGTTGGGATGAACTTTTATAGTTGTATTCTAGCCATCCCACAGGGTTTTCCGAGTGTTCAGTCGAACTCATGTTCCTTGAAATAGCTTTATTATAATAAATTTTATCTTAGCAAGGAGACATGCATGGCTTATTTCATTTGAACTCTCTGGCCCAGTTCACCCAAGAAAAAAAAAACAAAACAAAACAAAACAACTTTTATAGTTCGGTTTTCTAAACTAGAGAAAATGGAGAAACTCCAAAATTGACTCACCACCAAGGTCATGAATTCTAATTAATCTCCATTCATGACCAAGAGGTTACCAAAGTAATGAAACTCCATTTATGTCCATTTATGACTAAGATGAGAGGTTACCAAAGTAATGAAACCCCATTCATGACCAAGATATATAAATAAATAAATAAATAAATAAAAGATATTAAAATGGTCCAACATAAAATATCACTTTTGTAATGGATATATATATAATACTTGAACATTTAATAAATTAATAAAAACCTTGGGCCCTTTTATTCAATACAGGTCTAGAAAACCCAAGAAGTAGATCACTCACGTGGAGGAGACGCTTGGATATTATTGTTGGGATTGCTTGAGGGGTTCTCTATCTACATTGAGATTCAAGATTGAGAGTTATTCATAGAGATCTTAATGCCAGCAATGTGCTACTTGATTGTGAGATGAATCCTAAAATTTTAGATTTTGGCCTAGCTAAGGCTTTTGGAGTAGATCAATCATCCACACTAACAAAAAGGGTCGTTGGAACTTTGTAAGTGGCCAACACTCTTTTTCTTGTACAAGCTTAGCCTAGAAAAGTCACCAGATTTCCAAGTACATCTCTGGAGCTTATTCTGTATTAATTTCCAATTTCTTTGGCAATGGCATTTAGTGGTTACATGTCACCAGAATATTCAATCGATGGCCTCTTTTCAATGAAATCAGATGTTTTTAGCTTCAGAGTCATTGTCTTGGAAATATTGAGTGGCAAAAAGGAATAGTTTTCCATCACACAAACCACGATTTTAACCTTCTTGGACATGTAAGTTCTTGAACAAAGAATGTTTTCTTGTTTTACTTTCCTATTTTTCGATGAGTTGCGCAGCTTGCACAAAACCTTTTCACAGATCACAAAATAGAAACAATGGGTGAGACTCTCTCATTTTTTCTCTTATGTGATCCTTTATGTGAAACAATTATGTGGAAGTATAAATATTCTATTTTCTAATAGTTCTTTTATCTTGATGTTCTATATTGAGCCATGTCAGGCATGGACACTTTGGATTGAAGGAAAGGCCTATGAGCTATTACATCCACTACAACATATAAGAGTTATAGAGACCAAATTTTTTGGTCTCTAAAAGTGAAAATTTTGTTGTAAAAGACATTTAGGGACCAATTTCTATTGTCATAAGGATAGTCGCTAAAAGGTCGTTCCGAAAAGTCAAAAACAAGGATTTAAGCGACAAAATTTTGAAAATGTCACTAAAATATAGACTTTTAGCTACAAAATAATTTGATCTCAAAATGGTTTATTTTGAGACAAAAAATTTGGTCCTAAAATGATAATAATTCATCACTAATGTCCAATTTTCGTTGCTAAAAATATGATGACGACACTTTTCGCAACAAAAATATTTGGTCCATAAAAAATAATTTTGTCCCTAAATTTTGGTCTCTAAAACCTTAATTTTTTGTAGTAATCCATTGGGGGAGGGTTCATTTCCAATGTCAAAGATATTAAGGTGCATACAGGTTGGTCTCTTATGTGTGTAGAAATGTCCTGAAGACAGGCCAACTATGTTATCTGTGCTCTTAATGTTGATTACTAAGGCTGTAGTGCTCTCCCAACCCAAGCAACCTGATTTTTATATATAGAGGAAGTCCAGTGAAACAACTTATCTGCTGACTCAAAGTAATTATAGCGTCAATGAGATGACTATGACACAATTAGAGATTCGATAAATTTTTTGAAGAAATTTAGTGCATGTAAAAGTAAGATTGAGAGAAATCAAGATTTGAGCAATAGAGTGTTCAAATGTATTGAACCCATTGCATTTTTAGTAGATCTTGAAAGTGACTTTTAATGAATGCACATCCCCATATATATGTTCCTAACTTTTCAATTGACAGTTTTGAAACTTGAACCAGTTGTTAGTTAGTAGTTGAGTAGAGATATATTGTTAAGAGATTCAGCTAGAATAATCTAATGTTCGTTGTTTCCAGATAGTGGATGGAAAATTTTTTTGCAACTCACAAGTAAAAAGAAAAAGCATCAAGACAGCCATCAAAGACGAACTGTTGGCTTAGTTGGTGAGGTGTTTCCTTACTAGGCGTGATGTCTAAGTTTGAGTTTTATTTGTTGGATGACGCAACTTCCCTATTTGTATTCTTCTTCCATCAATTGGTGAAAAAACAATTATAGTCATCAACCATGCAAGTAAAAATTCATTATAATGATGATACAACGTCATCAATGCCTAGTGTCTTACCAATTAATAATAAAACTATACATGCCATAGTGCACCCCTACTATTTAAATATAATTACATGTTACAAGATAATTTTGTAACACTTACATATACAATATGGCAAATGCTAACAAGTGCCCCCTAGGCATTGTTTAATGTCGGAAAGTGTGTTTTGAAAATATGTGAAAATGTTAAAAAGTGTATTGATTTCAATAGAAGTACATTGAATTTAGTAAAAAGTGTCTTGTGTTCTCTCTCTCTCTCTCTCTCTCTCTCTTTTTTCTTTTTTTTTTCTTTTTTGTCTCTTACTTGTGCCCTAGGGGCACTTGTTAGCAAGACCCTTACAATGTTGTAATTGTAACAAAGTTTGGTCTTCAGTTATGAATTGGTGGGGAATTAACTGGACAATGCCTAGCTCGGTGGTACAGGTTCTGCTTTGGTGGACCAATTATAAATGGAAAAAGATGGAAGGTAAGATTTGGAAAGCCATCTCACTTATGATTTTATGGGCAATATGGAAACATAGAAATTATTGTGTTCAATAGCATCCAACCAGACATGGAGGAACTATGTGAAGTTATTAAAACAAGAATTGCTTTGTGGGTGAAATATAGTTCAATAGGACTATTCTATACAATTCATTACCATCTCAAATTTGTATAAGATAAGATATGCATTGTAACAAAGTGAGATCTGCTGAGTGAATGCATTGGAGTTTGATTAAGTGTTGGGACACCCTTGTTGTGGCTGCCGTTTAGTTGTTGGTTTTATTGTACTCAATTATGCAGCAGAACTCCAAGGAATTGCAGATTGCTAGTAATACAGAGTAGCTCAGTTTTAGCAAATGTTTACTTCTGGTTTTCGAGAACAGATTCTGAATCTCATGGGCAAAAAAGGCTACTTAGAAGGTCTGCTACCATATGGTTATGCTTGGACGGAAGGTGGGTGAGCAGCGGATATACCGATCCGCCAAAACCGACCGAACCAAACCGATCCGCCTCATTTTGGATGGATGCGTGATGACGAGCGGACGGTTGCGGATTGATTTTCTCCAATCCGCCAATTTGGCGGACGGATGGTGGATTTGAGGTTTCTTTGGCCGCAACCGAACCGCCAAACCGCGAGCACCCTTAGTAATTTATAAGATTTTGTGTTTTCAATGGTTTAAATATTTTGTTTGTATTTTCAATTGAAAAAGAGTTCAAATATTCTATTGAAAAAAGTTTTTAACTTGAATATATTTTTTGAATTGAAAAAAATAAACGTATTATTTATCTATATTTTTTGGTTTTTAAATCTAACTCTAAAAGTAATAAATAGAAAATATGATATATGCTTGTTGGTTTTTGTTTTCAAAAACATATATAAATGTAACAACACAGAGACGTACAATCTCTACTATTGCTCTGTTCATGGTTTTGGTGGTTTAAATTGTTTTTATATTTTAAGAACCACAGATTGTAATACTTTATGTAGATGAATCATGCAATGATTGTGATAATCTAAAGTTTCAAACTTTCTTTCTTTAGATGAGGCATGCAGTAATTATAATACTTTTTTAAGTCATTGACTGTAATACTTTTTTTTTTTTTTTTTTTTTGAGGAAGTGCACAAGTTGAACTATGTTGAAAATTTATAAAATTTCAAATCGCCAAACCGATTCGCATCCATCCGCCAAACCGCCAATCCGTTCAATCCGCATCCGCCGGATTGGTGGACGGATGGCGGATTGGAGGTTTCATGGCCGCAACCGACCCGCGCCCACCCCTAAAAGGTGAATGTTGATGCTGGACAACAAAGGTCTGCTACCATATAGACAAAAAAGGATGCTTGGACTATTGTATTTGCCTTTCTTCTTATGTTGTTTGGGTTGGTTTCTCACCAGTGTTTGGTGTGGTGCTAGCAGATGATAAGACTTGTTTTTCAGTGCCAACCTAATTAGGATCATTGAGTTTTGCTTTAATATTTTGTACATTCATCCCACTTTATTGATGTTTGTCTTAGCATCTTTTGTATATTGATTTTGATAAATAAAGTTCATTTTTTTGCGGATCAAGAAATAATAATTTGTTATTAAGTAGTGATATTATTTTTCGATGATGACATAAAACACTAATCACATCAGTATTTGAGCACCACCGGGAAACACCTCTAGATAACCCGGTAACTTTTGGGGAAGAACCTTTGGGCCAGCTCCCTGAAAAATGGGCTGGCATTCAAACTTGTTAGACCATGCAGTCCATGGGCCATATTTAGTATGTTGCTAGTCCAAAAGAAAGGATTTCCATTTTGTTTTTTTTATAGATTATAGGACTTGACAACTACCCTCTTCATTTTTATTTACAATTCATCCTCTCTCTCTCACGCACACACACATGATAGGATTCATGTCCAAGGCATCAACCCCCTAATGACCACAAAGCTAAAGGTGACAACGTACTCATGTAGTGGTCTTCAACAATGTTTTTATTATTTATTATTATTTTTTCTATTTACTAAATGAGAGGATTCTTTTCTGTCCACATAATGTACTGAAATGATGTTATTTGAGGCGTGGTGTGGAGGCGGCAGCGACAGCCCGTCAAGGGTGGAACGGGAGGGGCGGCAACGTCCTCCTCCTTTTCTCTCATTCTCTCAGCCCTTCTCTCTCTCTCTCTCTCTCTCTAACTCTCCCCAGGAGTGAAACCTAGAAATTTAAATTTTGAATTATTTTTTTCAATTTACTCACCAAAACGATGTCATTTTGGTGAGTTTAAATTTCAGCCCTTGGTTGGTGAGTGGGCCATGTGTCAGCTGCCTCTCCTTCACTATAGGAGATCATTGTAGGGTATTACTCTAGAGAATCCTAACGCTTAAAAGGTTTTGTAAAGACTCGATAAAATAAACCAACATGTCTAAAGTCTTAAAAAAAAAAAAGAAGAAGCTAATCTAAACACGTATTAAAAAGGGTTATATGTTATTTGGTTCTATATTTAATATTTTGTTGTGATAAGGACAAGCGTTGTAAAAATTTCCGGCACCAAAAAAGTTGTCAGAAAGTTGTTGGAAAGTCACCAACTACAGATGGTGGTGAGGTGAATAGATAAGTGACCAGATATATGACATTTGAATGATAGATGAGAAAATTCTCTGATATGTAATGCACATCGTATGCTCTACACAAAATTACATAAGTTTGTATGAATTTACATAAGTGATTTTACAAAAATGCGTAAGTTGAATATAAGTTCACATAATCACGTAAGTTTTGACAAATGTGCACGAATTTGTATTCAACTTACACATTTTTGTGAGATACTTATGTAAGTTTGAAAAAACTTACGTAATTTTGTATAGGATTGCATATGGTATAAATTGCACACTAAAGCATTGGTAAGATAGATGACATTTATATATATATATAAGTAAATTTTAGACAAATAAGTATCTTTTTGGACAGATGAATGTAATTGTTTGGTTTGTATATCAAGATACAATTTTTGAAGAAAATATTTTAAATTTTGTTTGGTTCAAATGTTTTGAAAAAAATTTCCGAAAGCACTTTCTCTTTCTTACACATCAATCAATCACTTTTTCTCTCTCATCTCTCATTCTCAATCACTTTTTCTCTCACACACATCTACTCAATAACAACAAAATATCAAATTATCCCAAACTCCCAAATTCCAAAACTATTTTCAAAATATACAACAAAACAAACCAAAAAAATTTCTAAACTTTCTCCCCCAATTTTTTTTTTTGAAAATTTATCTCAATTTTTTTTTTAAAACTCTCTTCCAAAAAAATTTCACTACGGAGAATCTGCCGATGTGATAATTAACAAGTTGAAATGAATAGATTGATCACATTTACATAGTGGATTTATCATCTTATTTCCATATCAGTGTTGTCTCTGATTAATGGACCCCCATAATTAGAAATGAACCGGTCCTTAAAGCGATCAAAAAAGACCATTCTACATCAGTATTGCAAAACTGTTCAAAAAAAAAGAAGCATTGCAAAAGAGACTTGATCCATATGTAACTATTCATCTTATTTATTTATAATTGTATTATTTTACTAGACAGATTAATCCTATGATTAATTTATAATTTTATTATTGATTAGTATTATTTAATCAAAGGGCAATTCAAGGAGTCCAAGCATTCAATCACTTTCAATTTTAAGTCAATGAACCCAATTTTTGTCCATGAATCGATGCGAAGTCAATTTCATTGACTATATAAACCTAACAATAATATAATAACATCCAACAACCCATCCTCAAAAAATAAAAAATTGACAATACGGGCATTTACAAGAACATTTTATTATCCCTCAATCACAAAGAAATTTCTAACCAAAACCATGAAACCCGATCTATCCTCTAGTGTGGTTTGGACTCCTCTGGCTATTAGAAGCGTCAAAGCCAATTGCGATGTTGCTTCGAACCTGGATCTCATAAAGCTGTTATTGCTGTGCTTTTTCGAGATTGCAATGGAAACTTGGTTGAAGGAGGTGTTCAAAAAGTTGAAATTCATTCTGCCATGCAAGGGGAAGCTTTGGCTGTTAGAAAGGCTTGTCTCATGGCCCAAACTCTAAATCTGTCTCAGGTCGAAATCATAAGTGATAACAAGTCAGTGATTTTACTTTGTGTTTCGGAGAATGCCTTCCTTGGGAGTGTGCCCCTATTATTAAGGATATTCGCTGTCTGGCTGGGAGATATAGATTTTCTTTTCTGTGGTCCCCTTGGTCAGCATAATGTAAGATTATTGCCTCTGTCTCTTTTCTTTGGACTTCACAATTCCACTGACATCATGACTTCAACACAACCCATCAAAGACGTGTTGGGATCGGGGATCCTGCCCAAGACCTTGTAGAAATTATACCAAGCAGAAAAACACACCCATACTCAAGGAGACACCATATTTAACGTGGTTCGGCCTCAATGCCTACGTCCATGGGAGAGTAGCCGGTTATCACTATAACAATGGAGAGATTACAGAAAGATTACAATAGAGGAGGAGCTCACACTCTCCTCACTCACCTACTCATCCGTCTCCCTCGCTCACATCGAGAGAGACGGTCTCTCTGCCTCACATCTCTCACTCTCTTTGGTTTGCTCTATCTCTCAATTTTCCATCTGCTCTCACCCTCTCCATTTATACACATGAAGATGGAAGAATGGTGGAGAGTCATAGCTGGCCTTGCACATGGCCAACTTATTCCTTCACATGGCCAGCTCACCTTTGTGACTTTGTAGGTTGGAAGAAGCTGCAGCACATGGAGAAGAGAATCACCCCTTACATGGGGTGATATCTAACAAGACGGTGACCTTCTAGTCTCCAATGGTGAGACCTTCGCTAAAGTATTGGTGACTGAAAATCTCATTGAGAATGTTTGGTGCAATTTATTGAGATACGTATAATTTATTTTTATTTTTATTTTTATTTTTTATGTTAAAAATCTGTGCTAAAATATTCTTGCAGTTTTTGTTTATTACCTATGATGCAAAAATAAAATAAAAAAGTTAAGAGAAAATACTTTTAACTTCTAATATTTTTTTAATATTAATATTAGCTTATAATAAGCAGGAAATAGGGTGATAGGGCCCATTTTGGCTCCCAACTTGATAATCTGAGTTGTTCAATTTTTTAAAGACATCAAGTGGATTATATTTGTAAAAAATTAAATTAATCGAATATCATTAACTCCTTCATCAAATCACATTTACTTAAAATCACTATTATGAGAATAGAGAGAAACTGAGAGAGAGAGAGTACAAAAAAATTAAGGTTTTATAGACCAAAATTTAGGGACAAAATTATTTTTTAGAGATCAAATATTTTTATTACGAAAAGTGTCGTTATTATATTTTTAGCAACACAAATTGGACATTAGTGATGAATTATTATCTTTTTTGGACCAAATTTTTTATCTCAAAAAGTAAACTATTTGGAGACCAAATTATTTTGTCCCTAAAAGTCTATTTATTAGTGACATTTTCAAAATTGTCGCTAAAAACCATATTTTTTACTTTTTGGGAAGACCTTTTAGCTACTATCTCCACGATATCTCCACAAAGATAGAAATTGATCCCTAAATGTCTTTTGCAACAAAATTGTCACTTTTAGAGACTAAAAAATTTGGTCTCTAAAACTCCTATATGTTGTAATGAGAGAGAGAGAGAGAGAGAGAGAGAGAGAGGGAGAATATAATTCTGTATATTTTAATAAATGAATATGAGTGAATACAAGACTCCTTTATATAGGAGTAGGAGAAAGAGAAGCTAATATAATAATGCACAATATGGTAATAACACAATATGGTAATGTACAATATGGTAATATATATATATATACAGCTAACACCCCCCTTAAGCTCAAGATGGTAATGCAGATATTAACTTGAGCTTGGAAAGTAAGTCAAAAAAATGTCCTAGAGGATGAGCCGTGGTAAAGATGTCGACTGTCTAATCGGTAAAGATAACAAAGATAAAATGAACAGTGCCACTAGTAACATGTTGCCGTATGAAGTGACAATCAGTCTCAATAAGCTTGGTGCGATCATGAAAGACATTATTATGTGTAATCTGAATAGCACTTTGATAGTCACAATAGAGGTTAGTGGCAATAGGATGAGAAACTCCCTTATTAGAAAGAAGTCAATGAAGCCACACAAGCTCTTGAGTAATGTCAACAAGAGCATGATACTCAGCCTTAGTACTAGAACAGGTAATAAAAGTTTGCTTCTTGCTACGCCAGGCATTGAGAGAGTCATCCAAGAAGAAGCAAAATCCTCTAGTAGAACGGCGATCAGTAGGATCCCCTGCCTAATTTGCATCAAAAAAGGCGTGTAGTTGCAGAGAAGAGTGTGCTGAGTAGTGAAGACAATGAAACATAGTGCCTTTGAGGTAGCGCAAAATGCGAACTAGAGCATCATAGTGTGGAGAGCGAGGAACAACCATGAACTGACTGACAATATGAACAGCATAGGCAATGTCTGGACTAACCATAAGATAGACAAGACTGCCAACTAGTTGACGATATAAAATAGCATCAAATAATGGGTGACCATCAAGAGGTGTGAGACGAGTTAGAGGATCAACTGGGGTAGGCACAGTCTTGTAATTAGTAAGACTAGCACTAGCTAAAAGATCAGATGTATACTTGGCCTGGGTGAGAAAATAACTAGAATAATCTTGAGAAATTTCCAAGCTAAGGAACTAGCTAAGTAGACCCAAATCTTTCATCTCAAACTGGCAACTAAAGAACTGTTTCAGACTAGAGATACCTATTGTGTCATCCCCAGTGATGGTCATATCATCCACATAGAGAATAAGGAGAATAATATCACTATCTGTCTTGCGTATAAACAGAGTATAATCATGGGCACTGGAGGAGATCATCCAAAATCACAAATGATAGAATTGAACTTGGAAAACCAAGCACGATGAGCTTGTTTCAAACCATACAAAGCACGACGAAGTTTGCAAACTTTGGTGAACAGAACTGAGGAACCAGAAGGAAGTTACATATAGACTTCCTTAGTGAGATCACCATTGAGAAAATCGTTTTTGACATTCATCTGACAAAGACTCCAATGGCGAGCAATAGTAATGGCAAGGAGGCTGCGAACTGAAGTAAGACGAGCAATTGGGGCAAATGTTTCGTCATAATCAATCCCATATTCTTGAGTAAACCCCCAGGCAATAAGTCGAGCTTTGTAATGCTTAATGGAACCATTATAATGGCTTTTGATCTTGTAAATCCATTTGTAACTAACAGCATTCTTTCCAGGTGGGAGGTCAACTACATCCTAGGTATAAGTTTTATCAAAAGTCTGCAGTTCATTAATCAGAGCTTGCTGCCAAAGAGGGTTAGAGTAAGCCTCTTGATAAGAAGTAGGTTCATGAGAAAAAAAAAGCAGTAGAACCAACAATGAAATAACAAAGAAGTACAGAAGGTTGTGTTACCCGAGTAGAATGACGAAAAGGTACCACTAGTGTAGAACATAATGAAGTAGAATCAAGGGATGCATGAGGCTCACTGTGAGAGGGAATGAAGACAGGACTAGGAGGTGGAGTTGGAGCAATAGCAGAAGTAGGAGCAGGAACATGAGCCGGCGCATGATCAAAGAGTGGAGTAACAAGACCAGAAGACGGAGCAGATCATCAGGATGGGCCGAAGTCATTATGTCAGAAATAGGGTCTGTATCAAGCTCATCAAACAGAAAAAAGGATCTGTAAAGAATAGTGTAATAGGAGGAGTGGACAAATGAAACTTAGATAGATAAGAGAACATCTTGTGTTCCTAAAATACCACGTGACGAGAGACACAGGGACAACAAGAAAGTGGATCTCAACAACGATAACCTTTATGTTTAATCTCATACCCCAAGAAACAACACAAACGGGCGCGAGGTTCTAATTTGGTATGCTCATGAGGTTGAAGAAGAACAAAACAAGTACATCCAAACACACAAAGACCAGTATAAGCAGGAGGTGTGCCATACATACGCTCATATGGGGTTTGATTGTTGATGGTAAGGGAAGGGACACTGTTAATATTATAGACAGCTGTGAGAGCAGCTTCCCCCAAAACCGTTTAGGAAATGAAGAAGATGTTAAAAGAGCACAAATAGTGTCTAAGATATTACAAGAGCACGACCATTTTTTTAGGAGGTAACAGGACAAGAATAGTGAGAAAGTGTACCATTTTGATGAAGGAATCTCAAAAAATGAGTTTCTTTGTATTCCTGGGCATTATTAGCACGAAAAATTTTGATGGTGGAAGAAAACTGAGTTTTGACCATTTGTGAAAAATCATAGTACATTTGGTGTAACTCAGATCGAGATTTCATAAGAAATAACTAGGTAAAAAGAGTGAAATCATCTACAAATATGACAGAGTATTTTGATCCCCCCATGGTGGTATTAGGTAAAGTCCCCCAAACATTAGAGTGTATGAGATCAAAAGTTGCATGAGACATAGAGGTGCTAGTATGAAATGGTAAAGCAGGTTGTTTGGCAAGTTGACAAGATAGACAATCGACTTTATCATTTGGAACATGACTTAATTGATCGCTAAAAAACGACCACAAGACACATGACCTAACCGAGAATGCCATAAATCAAGAAGGGAACTAGTAGTAGCAAGAGCAACAGTCTGGATAAGAGGAGTACTAGATAATGGAATGCGCAGATGGATGAGCTCGTGCAGACGACCATGTCTATGAGCTATCCCAAGAGTCTGTCCCGTTTTCGAATCCTACATAACACAACCAGTTGGAGAAAATAAAATAGTGAGGCCAAGATCACATAATTGACCAATAGCGATAAAATTAAGTGTAAGGTTAGGGATCTGATAAGTGTGAGGCGGAGAGATACTAGAAATAGATATATAACCTATATGACTAATATGCATTTGAGAGCCATCAACAGTGTGAGTAACTAGTAAATTAGAAGAAGATGTAATGGAAGAAAAAAAATGTAGGATTAGAAGTCATATGATTGTAACAAGCTGAATCAAAATACCAAGAAGAGGTACTTGAAGTGACTGAAAGAGCAGTAGAGAATGTACCAGAGGTAGAGGTAGAGGTAGAGGTAGAAGTAGAAGTAGAAAGAACATTTTTCACAATGTCTTCAATATCATGAAGAGTGTAGGTTGGTGAAGGTGCAGAAGAGCGACCTGGAGAATGTTGAGTATGTGGCTGGCGATGAGTAGCAGTTGAGGCAAAGTAAGCCAAAGAGTGATACCGACTATGAGTCGTAGGTGGTTTAGAAGAACCACGATGCTAAGAAGAGTTGTTTGAACAATCCATGGAATGATAGTTGAAACAGAGGACTAGATATGCAGAAACCAACGTGAGAATGAATCAGTCTACCGGAGAGACAGAAACAACGCGAAAAATGAGAGAAGGCCAGGAGGAAATCCTAGGCTTACCATGTTATGAGAATAAAGAGAAACTGGGCGTGAGAGAGAGAGAGAGAGAGAGAGAGAGAGAGAGAATATAACTCTGTATATTTCAATCAATGAATATGAGTAAATACAAGATTCCTTTATATAAGAAAATGAGAAACTAATATTGTAATGCCCAATATGGTAATAACACAATATAGTAATACACAATATGGTAATATAGATATATATGACTAACAATCACATTTACCATATATATTTTTTAGATAAAAATGTGATTTAATGAAAGGCTAACGAGTTTAATTTTTATAAATATGTTCTTTTTAATACATTTTAAAAAATAAATAATTTAAATTACAAAAATTAAAACACCGAATGAATCTCATTAAACACGCAACAATGACTACCTACCGTGCTTTGCGTCCAACAGACGCTCTCTACCTACTAAGCATAACCAAATCAGAGCATTGAATTGTCTGATTATTATATTACAAAAAGGTAAGTCAAGACGTCGAAGTGTTGAATCAGTACCAAATTTCTTTCAATTAACCACAATTTTCCTCCCAATAAGTCTTTGGATATTGAAATCAAACGCAGGATACATAAAATAAAGGGAGAATTTTAAAAAAGTGAAGTATAATATTAGTAGTTCATACATAAATTTATGCAATAAAAATTTATATTATCATCATTTTGAAATTATTATTTTTATCCTCTACTTTTTTGATATTCCCCATAAATTAAGTACGTTGCATCAACAAATTTTGTAAAAAAAATTCATTTCATAAATTTTTTGTGTCCAAAATTCATATTTATTTTTGCTAAATAACACTGGAGTCCTTATATTTTTTTATTATTTTAATTCTTACAGTTTCAATTAGTTCAATTTTAACTCTTGATTTTAGATTTTGAGCCAATTTGGTTAAATGAATAATGCCATTAAAATTTTGTTGAAAAATGTTGATTGAGTTGGCTAAGGTTAAGTAATTGAATTGATCAAGTTTATAATTCTACTCCTAAAAACATGACGCGTGTTGTTCATGTGCGCATTTATCATAAAAAATGCTAACAATTGAAATAAATTGGACAAAAAATCTCTCTCTACAATGGGAGTTCTACCCAAAAGGATTCTCTCTGGTTCAGGGATTTTTCTTTTTACTGCCTAGTGCGTTTGTCTTTTCTCTCTGTTTTCTTGCCTTCCCTCACTTTCTAGGCCCTCTAGTTTTTGTTTCCATCATTTTTCTCTTTGTTTTATCGCTAGATGTCAACCCCTTCTCCACATTCCCACCCTCCCTCATTCAAGCCCTGAGCTGTCGTCGGGTCTGGTCCTAGATGAAGGAAGCGGGGAGAATGATGATATCTCTGAGTTCTGTCTTATCGGCAAGATTCTGGCTCCTAAGCTATTGAACAAAGGGGCCGTGGAGAGTATTCTTCGGACGGCCTGGCGCATCTGAGGCGAACTCACAATCTCCCATTGGAACAACAATGTCTTGCTGTTTCAGTTCAGTGAAGGGGAGGATCGTCATCGTGTGCTCAAGGATAGCCCTTGGTCGGTAATGGGGTGGCTCCTGGTTCTCCAACCTCTGTTATCGGGGCTAAATGTGGATGGAATGGACTTCAGATGGTGCCAATTTTGGGTCCAAGTTCATGGGCTTCCTATTCAAAAACTTACTAAACAGAATGGTGAGATTCTGGGCAACCGAATTGGGAGATTGGTTCGGGTTGAAGCTCATACTGAGGGTCTGCTACTGTATCGGGGTTTTTTACGCATTAGAGTGGAGATTGACACCTAGGAACCCCTCCCCAGGGGCCTTTCACTTCAGCAATGACATTTGGTTATCTTTTAAGTATGAAAAACTCTCAAATTTCTGTTATGACTGTGGGCGATTGGGCCATGAAAGTAACACCTGTAAATGGTTGTTAAGTGGGAAGGGAGCTTCCTCTAGGTATGGTCCTGCCCTCAGAACTGGTCTCCCAGTTGAGTTTTATCGTCGAAAAATGGATGAGCTCGAGGCCAGTGTGGCCCCAATTCTGGCAGCCCGGAGCAAACCAGCTGAGTCGGTCACCGGGGTTTCGCCGGAAAGCGATGGCGAAGGACATGCGACAGTCCGCGAGGGGGTACACTCGCCCTTTCGTATAGCTACGTGTCCAACCCATGCACAGAATCAGGAGCACACCACTAATACCTCTGGGGCAACAGGCGGCGTGCTAGCACCCTCCATTTCGGTGGTGCCACGTGGTGGAAAGCCGTTAAGGCCCTGTGAGACTCCTTTTGGCTCTTCCTCTGCTTCAGTTGAAAAGGGTTTCGAGGGCTCCTCGCGTGGGCCAGGCTGTGCAGTGAGTATTAGCCTCCCTTTTGGACCTCAGAGTAAGACGGGTTCATTTACTGGGCCCAGCTATTTTGTTACTGAACCTCCTGATAGCCCAAGGCATTCTGAAACTCACTCACGAGCCTCACAAGGCCTAACTCTTCAGACCAAGGTTATTCAGAGCCCATTACTAGAGGGGCCTCTTTTAAGCTTAGGATTACAGTTGGAATTGCCCCCTACCAACCCAGGCCCTGAATCCGACGTGTGTTAATCTCAAGCTCTGCACCAGTTATCCCTAAAACGCAAGACGGATGACGGGGAAGATTCTGATACGAGTAGGAGGAAAGTTCAAAAATTTGGGGATCCTCTGACCCTTCAAGAAATGCCAATCCGGATTGATGCCTCTACCCCTGGTGCGGGGCAGAAAAAGACCAAGCGTGGTAACTTTCGTTGCAAACGACATTATCAGCGGAGAGGGCAGTCTTTAGTTGATGTGGACATCCACGAGGAGGTATATGCTTTTAACCGTTCTGGTCTCCTCTCTGTGGGTGTTAATCTTGCTAATCCTGTGTATGATGTTTGCCCATCCCAAGTTCCAAGTACTTTTCCCGAAGAGGAGCAGGATGCCTTCAAAAGGGCTTTGGTGGCATGCCCTCAAGCGCCACGAAGCTAATGTTGATTATCAGCTGGAATGTTCAGGGGATTGGGCGACCACTGACACTCTAGATCCTCCGAGGGTTATGCCAAACCCATCACCCAACAATAATGTTTCTTATGGAAACAAAGAATAAACGATCTTTCCTCGAAAGGGTGAGACGCCGACTCTACTTTTCAAATTTCAGTTACGTTGATCTAGTGGACGCTTCCGGTGGTCTTGCCTTGTGGTGGACAGATGAGGTTGACCTTCAAATCCGAGCCCAATCCCAAAATGCTTTTAGATGTATTATTAAGTTGAATGGAGCAGCTTCTAGTTGGTTGGCCACCTTTGTCTATGCTCCCCCCAGATGGCCCGAGCGAAGAGCTTTTTGGACCACCCTTCAGAAAATAGCAACTAAGAATGAATATCCTTGGCTTTGTCTGGGGGATTTGAACGAAATTGGCTGGTCATGGGAGAAACAAGGTTCGCGGGGCGGTAATAGAAATCGGATGCAGTTGTTCCAAGAATTGTTAGCCGATTGTGATTTGATGGATTTGGAATTTAAAGGGGCTCCTTACACTTGGACCAACAATCTAGAGGGTGATGTGAATGTTCGGGAATGCTTAGACAAGGCGATGGCGACTGTGGAATGGCGACAAATGTTCCCCTATGCCCAGGTCGTCCATGAAGCTTTGATCGGCTCTGATCGCTGTCCTTTATTGTTACATTGTGTTGTGCCTCTAAAGAGAGTTCCTCGTATCTTCAAGTTTGAGAATATGCGGATGACTCATCCTGATTGTGAGTAGGTCATCAGTTCATCGTGGGTTGGGGGATTGGTCGGCTCTTCTATGCTGCATTTGTCTCAGAAGCTCAAACATTGTAGCCATAAGTTGCTAGCTTGGAGTAAGATGTGTTTTGGGGATAACCGTCTAAAAATTAGAGAGTTAAAGGAGAAAATTCGAGAACTCCAAGCAATGCCTTATTTAGTGGATAGGAGGCTTTAGACTGGGCGTTGCAACAAGAGCTGGCAGTAGTTCTGAGTCGAGAGGAGATGTATCAACATCAACGCTCCCGGATTAATTGGCTTTCTTGTGGGGATAGGAATACTTCCTTTTTCCATGCCACGGTCATCCAAAGGAGACAGCGAAACCAGTTGCTCAAGCTCAAAACCGAGGAGGAGGTTCTGTTAGAATCGGATGAAGAGATCAATGCCCATCTACTTTCTAACTTTCAGAATTTGTTTACAACAGTTGCTGAGCGTGATTTTTCAGAGGCTCTGCTGGTTATCCAACGGGAGGTATCCACTAAAATGAATATGGAGCTCATCAAGCCTGTGTCTGATGGTGAGATCAGGCTGGCTGCCTTTCAACTAGGCCCTCTCAAGGCACCAGGTCCGGATGGCTTTCAAGGCATTTTCTACCAAAAACACTGGGCGATTGTGGGTCCGGAGGTGTGTTTGGCAATTAAATTTTTTTTCTCTCATGGCTCCCTCAATACTGAGTGGAATCATACCAATTTGGTGCTGATCCCCAAGATTGTGGCTCCGGAGAAGTTGAATCGCTATAGACCAATTAGCTTATGCAATTTCAAAATGAAGATCATCACTAAAATATTGGCTAATAGGCTTAAGCGCTGTCTTCACAAGCTTATCTCCCCAAACCAGGCTGCCTTTGTTCCCGGACGGCAAATTCAAGATAGCATTTTGGTGGCCCATGAGTGCTTTCACTTCTTGAAACAGAAAAAGAGGGGTGGACAAGCTAATCTTGCGTTAAAGTTAGACTTTAATAAAGCTTATGATCGTATTCAGTGGGATTTTCTACAAGCTGTGTTGGACCGGATGGCTTTCCATGAGATATGGATAAAATAGGTGATGGAATGTGTCTCTACTGTCCATTTCTCCATCTTCGCCAATGGGGAAAAAAGAGCTTCTTTCAAACCTTCATGCGGCCTTCGGCAAGGTGATCCATTGTCGCCATACCTATTCTTGTTAGTGGCTGAAACTCTTTCTAAACTGATTGACCAAGGCCTTGCTAACCAGAACTTTTCAAGCATCAAGATGCGTAGGCATTGTCCCATCCTATCACATTTCTTCTTCGCAGATGATGTCCTCCTCTTCTTCCGAGCCCACCATACGGAATGCCTGAATATGCTACGTACCCTACATGTCTATAGCAGTGCTTCGGGTCAATTAATTAACTTGGGTAAGTCGGAGGTCTTCTTCTCGACAAATGCATCGCAAGAGTTGCAAGCTCAGCTGTGCACTCTGATGGGTATCCCGTTAGCCAGCTCAAGGGTTAAATATCTGGGGCTACCATCTTGGTGGGGTCGGTTTAAAGCTGAGGCTTATGGTTTCTTGATAGACCGAATGTCTGCAAAGATGCAAGGGTGGAAGAGTAAACTCCTCTCCCATGTGGGAAGGGAAATTTTAATCAAGGCTGTTGTCCAGGCTATCCCATCTTATGCCATGGCCTGTTTCTTTTTCCCAAAATCTTTCTGCAACAGGATCAACAAAGCAATCCGGAATTTTTGGTGGAAAGGAGACCCGATTCACAAAGGAATCCTGTGGCCCAAGTGGGAAAGTATGTGCCATTCCAAGCTCTTTGGAGGTTTGGGGTTTAGAGATTTCTCGGCTTTTAATCAGGCTATGCTCGCTAAACAAGGGTGGCGGCTGCTCTCTAGTCCACACTCTTATTGGGCCCAGATCTTTAAAGGACTGTATTTTCCACATTCCACTTTCCTCTATGCCTCTCGCAAAGCTAAAGCCTCTTGGGCATGGAATAGCTTGCTTGAGGGGAGGGCTCTTCTTTCCGAAGGACTTCGGTGGCAATTCCAAGATGGGAAATATATTCGGTTTTGGGAAGATAAGTGGCTACCAATGGGAAATTTCCAGCTCTCATCTCCAAAGCTGCCACATTGCAGCATTAACTTGGTCTCAGATGCTATCGATCCTGTTCATAAACAGTGGTAGCTTGGAAACATTAAAAATTCTCTCACCCTGGAGGAGCTCCAAGTTATCCAGTCTATTCCCATCTCCTGGTTAGCCAAAGAAGACTCATTGGTTTGGCACCACAACAGGACCGGGATCTATTCCGTCAAGTCTGGGTATTGGGTGGCAAAATCAGCCAGACAGGAAGGCACTCGGAACCAGCCAACTAGCTCCTTCAATATTCTGGACGGTTTTTGGAAATCCATTTGGGGTATGGAAGTCCCTCAAAAAATCAGACATTTCTGGTGGCGGGCTTACAAGAATTTACTGGCTACAAGAGCAAATTTGTACAGACGTCGGTGTTCCACATCCCAAGTCTGCCCCATTTGTTTAAAGGAGGATGAATCAGTTGAACATATGTTTTTTGACTGCGCCTGGACCAGGTCGGTGTGGTTTGGTAGCCTACTCAATCTCCGTATTGAAAAAGGGGATGTGGCAAATGTTCTCAAATGGTCTGCGGAGTGGATGGATAAAGATAGACAAGCTGCTCTAGGTAGTTTGTTCTTGGGCAAAATAGCTTGTATTGGGTGGTACATCTGGAAGACAAGGAATGCTTTCATTTTCAATCACACCCCAGTCAATCCAAAAGACACCATTGATCAAATTGCCCATGCATGGAGAGAAGGGACAACTTTGGGCCTTGGCTCCTTTTCATCTCGATCCGATGCTCCACCACATCCTCGAGGGGATCCCCCGCCAAACATGGTACCAGTTGGTCCTTGTATAATCAACTATGATGCAAGCTACAATCAAAGTACTTCACAGGCTTCTGCAGCGGCTATCTTAAGAAATTCAGCGGGATATCTCATTAACGGAATGGTTTCATCCTTTCGATCCTCTTCTGCTTTTGTGGCTGAAGCACAGGCAGTCCGACTTTCGACTAGTCTAGCTCAAGCTTCCAATCTTTCCTCAATCAGCATTGCAAGTGATAACCAAGCTGTCATCAAGTTAGGAACCTCTGAGAATGTCCCTCCATGGGAAGTCCTGCCAACCCTGCTTGACATTCGCCACCAAGTTCAACAGCGCAATCTGAAGCTCACATGGATAAGGAGAGTCCACAACAAGGCAGCGAATTGGGTAGCAACGACTTATGCTAAACAGGGGCTTCCTCCATGTTGGGTTTCGAACCCTCCTTTTGCTCTTATTGAAATTCTTAGAAATGATGTAATGGTTTCCTGATGATGCTGCTTTAATATATTCCTCTCCGTTCAAAAAAAAAAAAAATTGAAATAAATTGGACTAATTTATGACAAAGTACAAAATTCAAAATTAAAATTGAGCTAATTAAATTTCAGAACGGAAAATAATATAAGAGACAAATTATAGGAAATAGCAGTACAATTTACTCTTATTTTTATGTTGATAGCATTATTGATTTTTTGCATGCTGGTCAAGTCAATTTCATTGACTATCATGTGTGAACACGAATAACATCATCGAGGAAAATCGACACCACTGGCATTTTACAAGAAAGAACATTATGTTCTCTTTAGAGCATCCAACAGATTCTCTATTATCATCAATTTTTATTTATTTTAGGGTGTGAAAATTTTAAAAATTATTTCCACCAGATCTCTTAAAAAGTTTCTTAGTTTAACAAATGCTATAATGACACTCTATATGTGGAGTCACTGTTCATCCCTTAAAGATATAATATTAATTTATCTCTCCTCTTTTTTCCTCTTCACTCTCTCTAATTTTATTCTTACATTAACTTTTTAAAAAACAAGTTTAATTGAAAAAGAATAATAAAATAATATTTAAATAAAGTAGTAAAAGAATAAGGAGTATTAGGAAAGTAATTAAAAAAGTGATCTCTTAAAATAAATATTGCATTTTTTAAGTAAAATTTAAAAGAAATATAAATAACATTGTTTGGGGTGCTCTTAGATCGTGTCTCTCAATTTCACCAACCCAAAATGATGAATCCTGAAAATTGGGTGTTCAATATTTTCTTGCTTCTGTTTCTTTTCTTTGGATTTTGCAAATCCACAGACACCATAACTCCAACACGACCCATCAAAGACGGTGACCTTTTAGTCTCCAACGATGAGACCTTTGCACTTGGATTTTTCAGTCTCGGAAATGGAACATCCAATCGACCAACATGGAAACCTCGTCAACGGCACATCCGGAGCAATATCTATCGAACTGATGACCACGAGCAATTCTTATTCAGCTCGGCTCTTGGATTCGGGGAATTTGATGTTGTTGTTTCAAGGCAGTGATACTAAAATGAAAGTTTTGTCGCATGGCAAAGTTTTGATTATCCTACGAATACTCTGCTGCCCAACATGAAACTCAGGCTGGACCGGAGGACCGGTCTGGACCGGTTCCTGACATCATGGAAGTCGAAAGACGATCCGGGCACAGGAGAATACTCGTATAGGATGGTACCAAGTGGGTTGCCCGAACTTGTATTGTACAAGGGCTCAGTCCGATTATATCGGATCTTACCATCGATCGGGAGCAAACTGACTGAGAATTTCACTAATTTCATGTTCCACTCGAGTTACATTGATGATCCTGAGGAAGTCAGTATAGCTTATGCTCAGGTCAATGGCTCGCGTTTGTCTAAAATTTTTTTGGACGAACTTGTTGGGGGTTTAAAAATGGATACGTGGGTCGATGTGAAGGGTCAGGGTAAATGGATCGAGTTCTACTCGGCCCCGAATTAACCATGTGCAAATTATGGGCAGTGTGGTGCGTATGGCTATTGTGACGAAAGCAAATTGCCAGCAGCGGGGTTTGAGTGCACGTGTCTTCCAGGGCACGAGCCCAAGTCAGCGAAGCAATGGAATCTAAGAGATACAACAGGCGGGTGTGTGGAGAAGAAGCGTGCGGGGCTTGGCACGTGTGGGAATGGTGAAGGGTTCGTGAAGGTCGTAGGTTCAAGGATTCCAGATACATCTTGGGCACGTGTGGCGCCGCAGCTGAGCATGAATGAGTGTGAAACGATGTGCTTGATGAACTGTTCTTGCAAGGCTTACTCAAGTGTAGTTGATTCGGGCAACTGTATCACATGGTATGGAGATTTGATGGATGTAAGAAAGTTCGATAATGCTCTGCTTAATTGGTATATACGTGTTGATGCTGATGAATTAGGTATGTTAGTTAACCAGTTTCATTCTGCTAAATTATACCCACCTATCTAAAATCATTGATAATTGTGTAGATTTTTATTTGTCCTTTTTTTTTTTTTTTTTTGGTGGTAGTTTCTAAAAAGGTACAATATACTTGGCCAAGAATAGACCAAGGGGAGACATCGCCTCTGTACAATTTTAAAAATTCTCTTTATATATTAATATTAATTATTGATTACTTTAAAATTATACGGATTAATTAGTTCCTTCTAAGTTGTAAAAAAGATTTAAATGGTTGTACGTTTCAAACATCTGTATAAATGAAAGGGACTTAGCTCCTCTTTAGTTATTGGAGAGAGTTGTTCAGAATTGGTGGGTCGTAATTCGGGTCTATGTTGATAATTTGAAATGTTCAATTTGTAAAACCTATTAAGTACAACATCATTTTAAAAAATCTTATTGATTAGATATTCATAACTATTTGATTTGATATGGAAGAAAAATGTCCTCACTGTTCCATAGAGACAAAATATCTTTAGTATTGTGTTTCTGTCCCATCTCATTCCATTAATACCCTTCATAACCATGCTTGACAAAAAATCATGAGTTCATGGGTAGTTTTGGGGGAGATTTTATTTGCACCAAAATAATCATTTTGCACGTTCAATTTTTCAATACACCCTATTAAATTATTTATGATTATAATTTATTCTAAATGCATCCTATGTTTTTTCATAAATTACCTTTCAAGATAAAATGGTACACCCAAATAATAAACAAATCAAAACTTCCAAATTACACCACTTTGAAAAAACTTTTTTGCTCTATTCACAAAGAGGGAATACGACAACGGTGAAAGAGAATGACGTTGAAAAACCCCAGCCCCGTCACTGGTATCTATATGTTCATACTTGTGGTATGAACAACTCCCATTATTTGGTACATAAAAAAGGTAGGTGTGTTGAGTATACCTCCTTATTGGAGTGTGGGACCCAATTGGTTTTGGAAAAGAATTTTATTTGGGCTTGGTTTAGTATAATATATTTTTATATATTATATTTGTAGAGGCCCAATCCAATTTGGATACCATTAGGGTTTGATTACAAAACCTAAGTTTAATAATATATATATATTATTAAATGTTCAATATACATAAGAAAGAAGAGTGACGGCGGCTGCTCTATCACGTTGGTCACAGTGCCGAACATTGGGTGTTGGTTTAATTTCGGTTTTGACGCTCGGTTTTCGGGAGCAATTTCGGTTGGTGTTTGATTCGTTATTTTGGGTCGTCTTCAACTTTGGTTCTGAAGATTTTGATTCTTCTATTTGGTGAGGTCTTTCCTCTTATTTATTTGTGATTATTGGAATTCACCTAAGGGTGATTTTGTGAGACCATTAGTGTCTCGTTTGTAATCGTTTGGAATTTATTTGGTTGATAGTGGAATCGGATTTCGATCCCGTGGACGTACCTCACATTGAGGGAACCACGTAAAAATTCTTGTGTTGCCTTTGATTTAATTTTTCCGCATTAGTTTATATTCCCATTGATTGATTTACTTGTTGGGATTCATCGATTTTCCCTAACAAGGTGTGCATTTGATCTCAGAAGCCTCATTTTCTTATTTCCTCTGTATGAAGCAACTATCTATTCCTGGGAAACTCTTCTCTCTCTCAGTGCAAACTGGTGGATTTGTGCTATGTTCTTTTGCAAATCCTGTGACAAGCTTCTTAATTTTGAAGACTTACTTCCTCTTTGATAGATTGCTTCAAAAAATATTCATCATTATTACTCTCATCTATTGTTTGAATTTATTCAAATTTCATTCTATTTGCAAGTAACAACACAATAATTGTGTGAGTTTTGGTATAATGGATTGAAGTTATGGAGTGAGAAAGAAGATTAAGAGAAAATAATTAAAATTTAGGAAAGAAGAAAAAGAAACTTGAATATGAACAATATGCATAAGTGATTAGTATGTAGCATGAGGAAAAAAAAATTATTTTAGGGTTAATGTGTATTATCCTTATTAATAAATATATATTAGGGTATAATAGGAACTAAAAATTTAAAGTTTTAATTGGACATACTGAGTTATTATTTGGATATAAATTGAATCACCCGTAGTTTGGGGCAATGGTTTTGATAGTGGAGGAGATGGCTTAAATGAGTCCAATTATATTTATTTAAAACTCATATAAATCTGTCCAAATCAATAAATAGGCTTAAATGAGTTATTCATTGTCAACCCAATTAAAATTGGGTTTACATGGGTTGGACACGAATACCCATTTATACCCGTTTAAATGGGCACCATTTCTACAACCAATCCATCTCTACCATCGCCACTCCACCACCACCGCTCCACTGCCACTTCATCTACTACCACCACTCTACCACCACCACTAGCACCTCCTTCTCCATCACTGCCACTTTACCACCATGACCACCACAATCGACACACAACCTCCTATATTACCGCCACTCTTCACCACCGCTACCACCACCACATCAGCACCCCATCACCACCTTCACCACTATTGTTACACCACCACCATTACCACTACAGCCACTCCACCACCATCACCATCATCATCATAAAAGAATAAAAAAAATTAAAAAATAAAAATTGAAAATTGAAAAAAATTAAAATTTAAAAAGTTTGAAAAAATTAAAAGTAATTTTAAAAAATAATTTTTTTTTTTCAAAAAGTATAAAATATATATATAAAGAAATGAAATTAATGGATTACTTGGGTTCATTTGTCCAATCTGTATCCAATTCAACTCAATCAATTTAAGCCAATTTATTAAATAGACGAGTTTGGGTTGTGTTGCTTTAAATGCATAACCCGTTTTGATCCGCCCAAACTCATCAATACCTGACCGTTTCCCACCTTTAGGTTATAGCAAGGGAGGAAAATGGTAAATTTTGTTATAAATTATCATGAGTCAGAAAGATCACGTGGTTGTGTGTCCATCCAATAGTACATTTGCCATTGTTCTATGATATTCTTATTTTTAGGACCACGTAATTATTAGGCTCTTAGGGTGGGTTTGAAGTTTGTTTATTTAGCGACTTTTTATAAAATTTGCAGAAAAATAGAAAGGTAATGTGACAACTTGTAACAAATAAGATACTTATTTAGCTTGTCCCCAAACCAACCCTTACTATCGGTGGAGCACACTGCCAATGTGAAAATCACTCGTAAATAACCTTTCATTTCTTTGTAATTTACACTAGAGCAAACTTCACTTTACCTCATGTGATTTAAGCCATGTGCGGTTTACCTCCCTAACATTTAGAAATGACCACATGACCCCCACTTAGTTTGTACATTGAAGTGCGCCATTAAACATGTTGTCCAACTTAAGAGCAAGCGTGAAACACGTGGTAGATATAAGAGAGCTATATGCTCATTTTCAAATTACAAGGTAATAAATCGCATGGGGTTAAAGTATACTTTACCTTCCAAACAAATGATGAAAATACAAGGGTATTTTAGCCTTTTTCATTAAATTATTAATCGGCCTAACAGTGCACTTCAATTCACAAACCGAAAAGAGGTTATGCGATCATTTCCAAATGCTAGGGGGATAAATCACACATGGCCCAAATCACAAAGGGGTAAAGTGAAGTTTTCCCTTTACACTATTATGATCTACTTGGCTAATTCATATTTCAAATTTAATCAATGACCATGTTTTTTTTTTTTTTTTTCTTCTTCTTCTTCTTTCTAGATCAACATTTGAAGAAGAAGAAGTCTGTAAGTGTTGATAAAAAGAAGGCCATTGTGGTGACATCTGTTGTCGTGATGTTGGCCTTGATTATTTCATTAGTTTGTTGGTTGGTAATGAAAAAGGCAAGAAGAGGTAAAGACATAGCTTCTTATTCATCACCTAGAGTCATTTATACATACATAGCTAGTTGTATGATGTGGAAAGCTTTTTGGTTAACTTGAATAAAAGTAGAATGAAATAAAATGATATTTTTTTAGTATTTATATGTCATGAACATTCACTTACACTGATAAATGAAATTTTATTTTTAATGTATTTTTATTATATTTTTTGATCAACTAACTGTGAAAAATGATTTTTTTTTTTTGTTGAAATTGTCATTTTATTCAGTAAAGTAACCACTACCCATGTAGAATTTGTAGGGTTTGTTTTTCCTCCTTATTTCAGTACCAAATAGTGAACTTGATGAGCTCTACATTTTCTTGTGTGTTTGATTAATAGATGTTGGATTCAACAATCAAGCCAGTGATGAAGAAAAACTAGAATTACCCATTTTTGATATGATCACCATTACAACGGCAACTAACAAGTTTTCTAATACAAATAAAATTAGGGAAGTGGTTTCGGGCCTGTTTACAAAGTATGTGTATTCCATTGCTCTATTGTTTCATAGAAAAATAAATCTTGGTGTAATGCCATATAAATTACTAAATCTTACCATTTTTGCATACTAACTGATATGGCACCTATCATACCATTGAAGTAGATTTTGTTTCAGAATACAAAGTTTTATTATTGCAAGAAAAATATATAAGATTTGTTAGTTTGTATAATACTTTTCTGAACCTTATTATGTTAATACCTTAGGGTCAACTATCAATTGGAAAAGACATAGCTGTCAAGCGCCTCTCAACAAGCTCCAAACAAGGTGTGGATGAATTCCAAAATGAGGTTATTTTGATTGCCAAGCTTCAACACCGAAATCTAGTTAGGCTTTTGGGATGTTGCATCCATGGAGAAGAACGAATGTTAGTTTACGAGTATATGCCCAATGGAAGCTTGGATTCCTTCATTTTTGGTTTGCCTTCTCAACTTTCTTATGTATCTTTCAACCATGGATCCTTTGTCTATAATTTTTTATGTTTTCTATACCAAGACATTCATAACCTGGAGTTTATGATATAATCAAATGGATGTGGATGATATGGGATTGGGGGCATTCGGGGCCACTGGGTCATGTATCATATCTTTCTTACTTGGAATTTATATTTGACCAGTGAAAAAACATATTATTGCCAAAGAAGTTTGTCTAACTAAAATGATTTATGAAAAAAAAAATAAACTAAGCAAAAATCTTTGGTGAATATTTCCTAGCAGGTGTAGAAAAAAAAAGTAAATCATTTACATGGAGTACACGATTGGACATTATTGTGGGAATTGCTCGAGGGATTCTTTATCTTCATCAAGATTCAAGATTGAGAATAATTCATAGAGATCTTAAAGCGAGCAATGTGTTACTTGACAGTGAGATGAATCCTAAAATTTCAGATTTTGGCTTGGCCAGGGCTTTTGGACATGATCAATCATCAACAAAAACAGAAAGGGTGGTTGGAACTTAGTAAGTAAACATTGTAATGTTTCCTTGTTTTAGGTTAAACTATAGATTTAAGTTCTTGTCTAAAGTTTAGTTTTCTTTGATAATGATATGCAGTGGTTATAAGTCTCCAGAATATGCGATTGATGGCCTCTTTTCAATGAAATCATATGTTTTTAGCTTCGGAGTCATAATTTTAGAAATAATGAGTGGCAAAAGGAACTGAATGTTTCATCATTCAAACCATGATCTTAACCTTCTTGGACATGTAAGTTCATAAACGTATAATTTGTCTCCTTACAACCCATGGTTCAATGGTTCAAGGTCGAAACACGAACCAACTATAAAACCAAAGATATTGTGTTCTGTGAGCAACACCCTGATTTATCCAATACTTGTGGTTTGTGGGTACACTACAAGAAAATACACTTTTGGCGACTAAAAAATTCGTCGCCAAAAGTACATATTTTAGTCGCCGAAAGTATTTCCCGACTAAATAATTTCGTCGTTGGATTTGTCGGCCATACATAGTCGCCAAAGGATTTCGCGACTAAAATCAATTTAGTCGCCATAAGTAGTACAAAATACCGACTAAAGTGTTAGTAGGCAAAAATAATAGGAATTGGCAACGAAAACAGTCTTAGTCGCCGAAAAGTGACATTACTGACTAACATGTTAGTCGCCCAAACCGTTCATTAAATATTTTAACTCAACTATTTAGCTACTAAGGTTTTTGTCGCTAAAAAATACAATATCTACGGCGGCGATATTATTAGTCGCTAATAGTTTAACTTCAGCTACTAATGTTTAGTCGGCCATGATTATTTTATTATGTTTTGGCGACTAAAGCTTTAGTCGCCAAAAATTTGTTGGGTTTTAGCTACTAAAACAAGTTGTCGCCATAGCTGTTTTGGAGTTGTTTTGGCTACTAAATATTTAGTCGCCAAAAGTCTTTTGAGCTTTAGCCACTACACATTTAGTCGCCATAACTATTTTCCAGTTTTTTTGGCTACTAAATTATTAGTCACCATAACTATTTTTTTATTCGTTTTGGCTACTAAAAATTTAGTAGCCAAAAGATTTATTTCTTTTTAACTACCAATTGATTCGTCACGAAAAGCATCATTTTATATTTTTGTTTTGTTTGTTTAATTTTACTAAATTTCGTCCGAACCTGTATGTATCCACCGCAACCTGTAATACGTATACAACCTGTATGTATCATCTACATGGTTCACTTAGAACCATGAAACAAAAATGAACACCTGCTATATATATTCCAACTACAAATAAAAATGTAAACTTATGTACGAACGAACTATATATATTCCAATTACAAATAATAACATCATACATTCCAAATACGTTACCAAAATTATGTCCTCTATACACAACATTTTTACTATACTATGCATTCTAATGACCATTTGACAAGGTACAAATTACTATGGTAATATGTACCACGACAAAAGGTAATACAAGCTCCAAAAATATTATGTACCCCACCATAAATTATATGTACGATGCATCCAAATTCCACGATTCATTCATGCTATACCATCGGAGCAATTAATACAAGCTCCAAAAATACTTTGTACCCCGTCAAAAATTATATGTTCGATGCATCCACAGTCCACAGCAAAAAGTATAGGACGACAAAAAAACTTCCCAACTTTGCTTAAGTGTATCTTCCGAGACAAAATTAGAAGATCCACATGTCAATGCCAAAAGCCATCTACACAACAAAAATTACACCCATTAGTTCCAATGTAAACAAAAAGTTATAGCCATCTACAAAACACAAATTGCAAGGATGTCAATTGTAATTGAAATTGTATATAAATATAGTTTGAATTTAGGAATTTCAATATAGTTTCTGTACACGTTAACTTGTATTTAAAGTGCAAACAAATTTCCAAGTCAACCCCAACTCAAGTTTAGTCTAATGTGTAAACATATATATATTTTATTCATAACTGTACATATATAGAGATCGTTATAGAACATATATATAATGCTAAGCTTTAATATATTTGTATAAGCTTTATGCATTTTTCACGCCAACTCCCAACGTACACGTGCTAATTACGTCCCGTCTGTCCGCACAAGTCCTATTTGACACGAGGAAACTACTCGTGCCATCCCTGCAGTGCTTCGGGGGCTGCTATCAAGTTTTGGCCCTCGAAGCCCTTTTTTCGGCTAAGTTTATGGCATTTTTCACTCCAACTCCCAACGTACACGTGCTAATTACGTCCCGTCTATCCCCATAGGTCCTATTTGACACGAGGAAGCTACCCGTGCCATCCCCGTAGTGCTTTGGGGGCTGCTCTCAAATTTCGGCCCTTGAAGCCCTTTTTTCGACTAAGTTTATGGCGTTTCTCACGCTAACTCCCAACGTACACGTGCTAATTACGTCCCGTCTATCCCCACAGGTCCTATTTGACACGAGGAAGCTACCCGTGCCATCCCCGTAGTGCTTTGGGGGCTGCTCTAAAATTTCGGCCCTCGAAGCCCTTTTTTCAACTAAGTATATGGCGTTTTTCACGCTAACTCCCAACGTACACGTGCTAATTACGTCCCATCTATCCCTACAGGTCCTATTTGACACGAGGAAGCTACCCGTGCCATCCCCGTAGTGCTTTGGGGGCTGCTCTCAAATTTCGGCCCTCGAAGCCCTTTTTTGGGCTAAGTTTATGGCGTTTTTCACGCTAACTCCCAACGTACACGTGCTAATTACGCCCCGTCTGTCCCCATAGGTCCTATTTGACATGCAGAAGCTATTCGTGCCATCCCCGCAGTGCCTCGGGGGCTGCTCTAAAATTTCGGCCCTCGAAGCCCTTTTTTCGGCTAAGTTTATGGCGTTTTTCACGCCAACTCCCAACCTACACGTGCTAATTACGTCCCGTCTATCCCCACAGGTCCTATTTGACACGAGGAACCTACCTGTGCCATCCCCGCAGTGCTTTGGGGGCTGCTCTCAAATTTCGGCCCTCGAAGCACTTTTTTCGACTAAGTTTATGGCGTTTTTCACACTAACTCCCAACGTACACGTGCTAATTATGTCCCATCTGTCCCCACAGGTCCTATTTGACACGAGGAACCTACCCGTGCCATCCTCGTAGTGCTTTGGGGGCTGCTCTCAAATTTCGGCCCTCGAAGCCCTTTTTTCGGCTAAGTTTATGGCGTTTTTCACGCCAACTCCCAACGTACACGTGCTAATTACGTCCCGTCTGTCCCCACAGGTCCTATTTGACATGAGGAAACTACCCGTGCCATCCCCGCAGTGCTTCGGGGGCCTGGTCTCAATTTTCGGCCCTCGAAGCCCTTTTTTCGGCTAAGTTCATGACGTTTTCAGCTGAATTACATCATTTGGTTAATGCGTCAGCTGAATTAGACTATGTTTGCCTTTTTCTCAATGAATTAAGGTATGAACTCTTCATCAACTCAATTTGCAAGTGTAGGCAACAAGGTGAGGATTGGGCGTTGTGAGTCATATATTACTATGGAACAAGGGGGTTTGGAGACAAGGAGAATGAAAGAGAAAGATGCACTATGCTTGTTGATTAACACATGCTTCTTTATTAAATGGTGGTCGAGGTTTGGTGTACATAAAGATGCACTATGGAGAAGAATTATTTGCAACAAATATATATTGGATGTGGGTAGTTGGCATTGTGTCCATTGCAAACCAGAGTAATATCCTAAGAAAACTGCTTTTGAAAAATCCAAAACAAATTTTAATTTTCTTTTACACATTATTCAGTTCAAATTAGTGTTGGTTTTATTTGTATAGATTTATTATTAAGAATCACATATTCATTCTTCACAGTTAGAGTTTTGAAATCAAAGCTCCTTTGTAGTAGTTATATTGCACTCGTTATATTGTACTAAATCAAAATTCATTCTAATTTCTCTTGGTTTCTTCAATTAGTCTTAAATCTCAAATCACATTCAATTGGACTTGGTTACCTTATAGAAATCAGAGTACGGTCCTTTGTGTAATGTATCAAAACACCAGGTCGTCTGCTGCAATGTCTACTCACATTATGCCTCATAACCTATTCGAAGCACATCACAAAAAAAATATTTGCATACCAACTTTAGAAAACAATTCTATGTCAATATGATCCATATTTTTGGTACAACTTGCAGTGTCAAGAAAATTATGTTTACCAAATAGTAGGATGACCATCTGAACCTGGCAAGAGGGTTGTGAGCTGTGACACCACGTCATTTAGATGATTGAGTTGTGCTTTTTATGCCTCCCGTGCTTTTTTTTCTTCATCAACTTGTTTGATTAGCTGCTCTCTTTCCCTCGTAATTTCCTCCCGATCTCTTTCGCACACCTCTTTCTCCTTCAATAGCTCCTCCCGATCTCTTTGCCGCTCCTCTTTCTCCTTCAGCAACTCCTCGTGATCACTTTGACGCTGCTCACGAAGAACCTCCAGTTCCGCTCTCATTAACTCCATATGTTTATCGCGTACTTGTGCCGCACTAGAAGCTATGGAAGAGGGTTGTGGGCCTATCCCACATCCACGCAAGTAATTTTTTTTTCCCCGAGCAATTGCCTTGATATTTCTTCGTGGGTCAATGGCAACCCCGCAATGGTGGCTGTCACTTGTAGATTCACCATATCATCCTGTAATGCCAACAAAACAATAAAGTCAAGATGGGAGAAGGAATTTAAAAAAACTTTATTAATTGATATGCATCACACTTGGTTTCTACATTCAATACTCACATGTAGCTCACCACATTTGGGGTCAATCCAATCTCCGTCTTCTTAGACCTGTGTGCTTTCTTATAAAATTCGGGGAAATCTATATCCCCATCGTCATTTGCCTGTTATGTTCGGAAAAAATCCATTGACGAATTAGTACATGGTAATATTCACAAACAAGAAGAATCAATCATCCATTAGTAGACAATCATGCAATCACATTACTAAATTAACTTCTCACCATAAGCGACATTGCTATAGGAAATGATCGCGATCCACTTGTATGATTATAGGGGAGCATACCCCTATTTGCTTTACCAGCCGTAGACCATTTCTACAAAAATATTAAAAAAAAAAGAAAAAAAAAAAGAACATGCTTTACTGAGTTTCAGTGAAGAAGTTCTACATCTATTAGTGAACAAGTTTTACATATTAACACATAAATTAATTTCAATAATGGGCTTTCTAATTAATTTGTTACCAAGTGAGATTCGTCTTTCCAAGCAACATCAATCAAATATTTCCAGTCCTCCAAGCTCACTCCACTAGGCGGATGACTATAGGGGTCATCAACACCCTTTTCCTCAAGTTCGAGGAACTCTTGCTTTAGATTGTACCTCCAATCCTTGTATAGCAAATATGCCTTCCTATCGAGGATCTGTTGAGCTTGTTCATCATTATCAAAATCATCGCCGATAACAAACTTGTCCTACAAACATAGATACAGAATTAGTAGAACAATTAATTTAACCAATTACAAATTACATAATAAAGACATTATGGCAAGATGAATCTCATACTAGCACCGCTTGGATGACCGCATCTTTGGTACTTTGATCAATTTTTATCCATGACTTCACGCTCTGAAGAGAGCACAACCGTCTAATTTGAAGGCCCAACTCATTCATCGCTGGGGTTGCATTCCCTCCTGTGATTGCGTTCAACACCCGATTGACATAGACGTGTAATTTCTCCCCTTTTTTCCTAGCAATTTTTTTCTGCACGCCCTTGCCTAATGTAGGTCCTCGAACACGAGTTGACCTCGATTGCCCTGGTACAAAAGGGGAACATAGTCAAAATTACAAACATTGCTAATGGAGTACAAAAAGAAAATGCTGCACGTAAAGTCCTGTCACTTTTTTTGCTGCCTACTATTGCTGCCAGCTACTGTTTGGCTGCATACAATCTTGGAAAATTATGTTACAACTTGGATAAAGTCTTGGTAAATTATGCATAAAGTCTTCGTAAATTGTTATGCCTACTGTTTCTACCAACTTGGAAGGTTGTGTACCTAATATTTTATTTGTTGTGTAAGTGTCCTTGTTATGTGTATATTAATGTATAGTTTTTTTTTTTCCTTTGTTTTTATTTGCCTTTATGGGGTTTTCATTGCCTTACTTGATGACTTATGCACCCCCAAAAAAAAAAAAAAACCAAATTTTTTTTAAACAACTAAATGGTATGCTCTTACCCACTCCACCTGGCTGTGTCTCCTCCACCACAGTTTGTGTATCATCTGGTGGTTGCGTCTCATCAGAGAACGTCATCGGGGTGCCAATCTCCTGTGGACATGCTTCAGATGTTGATAGTACATTGCCACTTGTTGCTCTCTTCCGTCGTCCTGTCTTGACTCCCGGAACCATTGTACCTACATTACGTAACAAACGTACATGAGTAATAAACATCGCATAAATTAGTAGTGTAATTGCTGCAATAATGACACAACACTGTCTACTCAATAATAAAATGCTCGTTAAGCAATGGTAAACTAAGAGAACATGATGGTGATACACATTACTAAATTTTGGAATTATTAGCTAAAAGGCTTGCTAGCAAAAGGAGTCTGGTTCAGTAGGAATTATGGACTAAATTGATATTACTTATACAAACTAAAAACTAAAAACTAGTCGTGTTAGTAGACAATCATGCAATCACTTTCCCAGCCACCATAGCAGAACCTCAAACATGGAGAGTTCAACTAAAATCAAAGCAAAAAGGGTTCGATTCCCCTCCTGTTTACCTGGAGAGAAGCATCTGCTACTAGAGATGCTAGAGCAGAGACTACTACTCAAAATAAACAGAGGGCTGCAGTAGGACCTTCCACAACTCAAAGCATAGGTCAAATGCATATTTTAACATAGAACAAAATCCTATCTAAATCTAACCATAACCTACCATAAAAATCTTGCCAGACAAAGCTGGCAGACACAGTAATGCAGCTGAATAGGGGATCAAAGACCACAGAAATACCATCCCAGTTAATACAACTTGACACACAGATCATGATAAGGCAAGAGTAAGTAACTCGACAAACCGCTACAACATGAAGACGGCGACATGACTGACTTTCAGACACCCATACTGAGCAATTGCTGGATTGGACGACAACTCTGGACCTTCCCAACCCTCAAACATGTCCTAGAACTCACTGGAACAGTAGACAATTACGAAATCAATAAATGCCGAGGTAGAAATAGCGGCGAACTACTAAATCAAATAAGGTGGCAATTATTTCAATGGGTTGGGTGGTGTGAGCTCCAATATGGTTTTCCAATGTTTTTTGTGCAGGTATAGTTTCTGCAAGTTGCTGGCAGATCTGTTGGATGTGTGCTAAGTGTTGTGAGTTCAAAAATAGGCTTCTGTGAGTGTGGTGAGCTGAGGGTTGAGTGTTTGGGGTCTTTCCCCTGAGGGTTGAGTGTAGTGAGTTACATATTTCTTTGTATGGTGAGGTACATATTTTTTTAGTAATAGCTACAGCCTTGAGAGTTTGTGTGCATGTGATGTTCTGAACTGTATTAGAGCACCACACATAATTATGCAGCACCATTCACAGACCACTGGTTCTTGACATGAAGGCTGCATTTTCAGCTTTATGTACAGTTTTGGTTTCCTGAGCTATCCTTTGAAGGCTTGTTGACTAGAGCACGACACAAAATTTTACATAATAGTAATAACAATAATTATTATTATACGAATATGTAAGGGAAAACCACTCTCTCACTATTTGCATATGATGTCAGTAGATCCTCACACTTAAACCAATTCATTAGAAAATTCATAGTTGGGAACAAATGTGATGTTTGCAAAAACACATTTAGTACTTGGTGGGAAACTTAAAAGAAATGGAAGTTTGTAACCCTGCAAACGCAATTATCACAGATTAAACAAGCATGAAGCAATTAGTCTTAAGAACACATGATTTACTATAACTTGTGATTTACCATTGAGATAGTATATGGTTCATAATTTCCATTATGGCTAGTATGTAGTAACAATATAAAGAACTTACATTCTATATAAGGGACCTAGCACCTAAGCATAGCAGTGAAGCATGAAGCAGCCAAAGTGGACAAAAACAGCGGCGAACTGTCAAACGCAGCAAACAGAGACAGAGCAGATGTGCAAATCTGCCCAGATTGTGGGAAAAGCAGCCAAACAGCACAGATGTCCGACTGGAAAAACTGAACTGAGTATGAATTTGATTCTCAGTTTGCTTTAACAGTTCATACAAAGTGTAGAGGAAATTAAAATTAGAAGGTTCAAATTACATGAAATTCAAGAGTAGGCATGAAATTCAAAATACAATTTCTTCAATATTCTTAATTGCCCTCATGACATCAACAAAACAAGCCAAACAAAGAAACAAACTGAGTTAAAATTCTAGGTCTGTATCTGCATCAAAATCACTTTCCATCTCATGTTCTTCGTCATCACCCGAGATTGTTAGTTCATCGTCATCATCGCAGATGAAATCATCGTCCATAACACCCTCCGGTTGTACACGCTTATTGGACTGAGAAACTTCCATTGAAATAATTTGCGGTTCAATGTCATCCCGACGTAAAACAAGAACATCATCAATAGGCTCAGTTGGTACAATAGTACTATTTTCATCATCTTGCAACACTTCATCAAATTCTGGCACATCCAACTCTGGCACATCCCAAATTCGTCGATGTTGAAACTTTTCTACGACTCGCCAATTCGGCCCTAACTTTGTATCAGGAACGTAGAAAACTTGTTGAACTTGGCCTGGGAACACAAAGGAGTCATCTTTATACCATCGACTTCTTACATCAACAGTTGTCACATGTGGTTCGACACGCAAAGTTCGAGTACTACTGGTGTTATACCATTCACATTGGAACAAAACAACCCGGTGTCCAAACAAATATGTCAGTTCCCACACTTTACAAAGGTAGCCATAGAACTTGATCAACTGGCCTTGGTGGTCGCCTTCCACTACCAACCCACTATTTTGACATTTACGACAGTTATCACGATCGATAGTATGGAATCGGACGCCATTACAAATGCATCCCGAATATGTATTGACTAAGGCATTAGGTCCATTAGCTAATGCCCACATCTCATCGGTTGCTTCAGGTGAGTTTTCATTTTGCAATTGGTTCATCTACACAAGAAAGTATGTCATGTCAATTCAAAGTTAGAATAATTCAACGTTAGCTCCACACTTTACAGTAACACGTTACATAATCTTACGCGATCTTTGAACCATTTAGGAAATTCTTTGCATTGTCGTATTGCAATGTTGCATGAACTTTCATATTTTTGTTGCAACACAAGCTTGTGTTCCCTAGTTAATACGAAGTACGTCATAAGTAATTGGAATAATGAAGACTTTAAAAAATAAAAACCATGTAGGAAAGGTATGTTGCATATATGATGAAGAAGCATACTCTAGATATTCGTCCACTTCCAAACTATTGTGTAGGACAAACCAATGAGCCAATTTGCGGTCAGCTACGGACACATCAACTGCCCTTGGGAGTTGACCAAAAGGACAAAGATTTTGAGTGAAAATCGCCAACCCCGGGCCATTGTCACCCCCATCATAGTTCCTTTCTTCCCGGTTGAACACCGTTTCAACTCCATGCAAATACATTGAACAAAACATCGTACACTCTTTGGATATGTAGGCCTCCGCAATGGATCCTTCTGGACGAGCTTTATTGCCCACAAATCCTTTAAGAAGTCCAAGCATCCTACACGTAAACATCGGCGTGATCATCAGTATGTTCATATTGAACAATAATTACAAGAAAAAATTTCTGACTCGTTGTTATACCTCTCAATAGGATACATCCATCGATATTGGACAGGCCCTCCAAGCCTAGCCTCGTAAGGCAAATGAATTGCCAAGTGGACCATCACATCGAAAAAAGCAGGAGGAAAAATCTTTTCAAGCTTACAAAGTTTAAGTACGATTTGTTCTTGCAATTTCTCCAAATCAGTCACCCTCAATGTCTTCGAGCACAACTGTTTAAAAAAAGTTCCAAACTCAAACAATGTGGTCCCAATCTCGGTAGGAAGGTATCCTCGCATCCCAATGGGAAGAAGTCGTTGTAGAAGGACATGACAGTCATGACTCTTGAGGCCAACTAACTTACAACCATTCGCGGTGACACAATTGGATACATTTGCCGCATAGCCATCAGGGAACTTAATTGATTTCAAGAAATCAGAAAACCCTATTCGTTCTGCCGGGGACAATGTGTACAATGCCAGAGGCTTTTGGAAAGAGCCATTCGCATGCCTTATCAAGTGTAACTCATTTCGTATTCGCATGTCCTCTAGATCCAAACGTGCTTTGTCGGTGTCCTTGTTCTTGGCATCAATGCTCAATAGTGTCCCAAGCAGATTGTCACATATATTCTTCTCTATGTGCATGACATCAAGGTTATGTCAAAGCTTAAGTGTTTTCCAATAGGGTAGGTTGAAAAGAATGCTTCTTTTTGTCTAGTTCGGAGTTGGATTTTCAGTCCGTTGTCTTTTTTGGTTGGTTGGATGCTTTCCATATGGCCTGTACATCCCCAAATTAATTTGCTCCAGTATTTGTTCTCCCGATAACTCCACAGGTTTGGACCGATTCTCAATGTCACCGTTGAATAGCTTACTTCTACGCCAATTATGGTTCTCAGGTAAGTACCGCCGAGCACCCATAAACCCTATCTTATTGCGCAAACGCTGAGATGATGCATCCACGTTACAATTAGGCCAGGCCAAGTAACCTTTTGTACTCCAACCAGACAACGAACCATATGCAGGGAAATCGTTGATGGTCCACATGGCTGCTGCATGCATTGTAAATATTTGGCCGGTAGAGGCATCATATGTTTCCACACCATGCTCCCACAGATTAGTTAACTCTTCTACTAATGGTTGCAAGTAAACATCGATGTCCCTTCCAGGTGCGGATCGTCCGGGAATAAGCAATGACATCATGAGAAATGGATCTTTCATACACTTCCATGGGGGTGGATTGTAAGGCATTATGATTACGGGCCACATGCTGTACGATGTACTCATATGTCCGAATGGATTGAAACCATCCGTGGCAAGGCCTAGCCGTACATTCCGAGGATCCGCAGAGAACGTAGGATGCAACCTATCAAAGTCCTTCCATGCCTCACCATTAGTTGGATGTCGCAATACTCCATCATCCACACGCTTATCTTTGTGCCATCTCATATATGCAGCTGTTTTTTTCGACATGTAAAATCTCTTCAACCTCGGTGTCAAAGGAAAGTACCTCAGTATTTTCTGTGGAATTTTTTTACCCGTCTTGTCATTCAACTTGTATCTAGACTCCGTACATGTATGGCAATTCTCTAATGTGGTGTTGTCCTTCCAAAATAAAGTACAATCATTCTTGCATGCATGAATGGGCTCATATCCCAAACCCAACTCACATAAGAACTTTTTCGCTTCATAAAGGGTCCATGGAACATTTTCATCACACTTTGGGAGAATGTCTTTGAAAACTTGCATAACCATATCGAAAGATTTGTTGCTCCATTTATTGTACACCTTCACGTGAAGCATCTTAATTACGAAGGACAAGATGGAGAAATTTTCACACTCTGGATATACTTGACGTTGAGCATCATCAAACAACTTCATGAACTTAAACAAATTGTGCCTCTCCAAACTAGTACGTTCTTCGTCGATATGATCATCCATGAGACCACTCATGTAAATCTCTTGTAACATGGTTGGAAGTTCATCCACATTTTCGTGATTGGTTGTCATTCCAGCTCGGTCGGTTTGAGTATCATCGTTTCGCATAGTAGGATGACCACAAAATAGGGGAACACGTTCCCCGTGGTGGACCCAAGTGCGATAAGAACATGTGATTCCTCTTCGAAGCAAGTGCAACCGTACAACATGTCGAGGTAATTTCGTGCCGTTCAAGCAGCCAACACAAGGACAACGGATTTCATCCTACGGCCCTAAATTCTTCGTAGTGAACTCCATAAATGACTGAACACCTTGTACATACTCTTTACTTTTTAGCCTATCTGTTATCATCATCCAACTCTTGTCCATTCTTGGAACAGTACACATCAAGCGAAGATGAACCTGGGAATCGACAGCAAATTGAAAAAATACTCTGTAATGGAAGAGAGCTTAAGTAAGTTTAGGGGCTTGATTAGCATTGCTTTTTGAAGTGAAGAAAATAGTAATAACAGATTGATCTCATGGATGATCATAAGAAGTCATTAATCTTTTTCAAATTTTCTTCTCACTCTAGCTTCTTGGATTAGTATTTGTATCTTTATTCTATTCCTACCAAATCAAGCTTTAAATCATAAATATAGATATATCTATATGAAAAACGACTTATAAACAAAAAAATTATATACAAACTAGATCGACAATAATCTATGAATGACATTTATAAAATTATGAAAATAATTATGGATATTTTGATTGAAAATAAAATGATTACAAGAAGTTACATCATTACGAATATTTTTTTTTATTTTATAAAAAAATTGTTTATATATCATTATTGTAAGTACATAAACTAGAAGTTCAAAACACAAATGATGCGCATGTAGAAATGGAGATCCTTGTAACTATCATCTAACAAAAAAGAAAATTGAAAAAAATTAAAAACTTAGTAATTACATAAGGGGATTATTTGAACATGAAAAAATGCATGACATGAACATTCACCAAGTAACTTTTATGTTTTAGGTAATAGAATGGACATAAAAGTAGAGAGATGAGGTCACATGTTGCACATTTTATGTTTTTTGAATCATTTTTAGTGCAGTAATAATACCAACTTAGAAAATATATACAAAATTCTATTCAAAAATTGAAACATGTTGTCCAAATTTATTCTATAGATGAATATTACAAAACACTCAATTAAGTGGCCATTCTTCCCTTGGTGTTGGCTATATACCAAGTAAAGAGAGACAGCATCTATGCCTTTTAACATAAAAGGTAAAATGCTCTGTGGCTCCTTTTCTCTGGAAGCTTGTAAAATGTAACCTTTTATCCCTTTCAAACAAACCAAATCTTCACAACTTTAATCTGAACCATCAAGATTTTTCTTTAAAGAAACAATAATGCACAAATGTCAAGTACATTTGAGGTGTATCTTGCAAAAAGAAGGCTTGAACCCTTGATACATTTAGATAGGAACACCAACAATGGCCACTGTCACTCTCTTCATGTCAATAAAATGGGTTTAGTTATTATTGCATAGCTCATATTCTCAATTTAGATTGCCACAAAAAAAGTACAAAAAGAGAAAAAACAACATATTTCATCAATCTCAGAAACACTTTGTCGTTAACTTTGAAAACTCTTTCTCACATATTTTAAAAACATTTTCACTTTTATTTTGATATTAAACAATATCTCAACAACTAGAGTTTAGCATTTTTCACTCTAATTTTGACATTAAACAATATCACAGGAGCACTCAAGAACTAGAGATAGCCCAAGCCTATTGAGGGCCTAGACAAATGAAATGTAGTTAGAATATGGTTTGGTGCCTTACATTGGCCGTTGCCATTCTATTATTGTCCCCATTCTACAGTAAGATAGTGCAACTTCTTGTGCAACTTAGATTGTGAAGTTAGGTGCTTTCAGAATCAACGGTATGGTTGAAAGGGTACAGCTATCTCGAGAGATCAGAGAGATTATTTTTCATCTGTTTTCAACAAATTATGAGTGAAAGGACGACCATGTTCTGTAATCGTCATATTGACCAGATTATCGTCTATTGTTTCTATGGAGTTCCAAAGGTTTGCAGTAGAAAAATGTGAGAGTATTTAGGATATTGATTAATCACACTTTGTAATCCTAATTTCTTATGTGCTGGCCACAGATTTCTGAAGTAAGGCTGACTTTTAAAGAAATTATTTTCAACTATAGAAATGAACGACAGTGTAAACCTCAAGTTTTTCGTAGTGTGTTTCTTGATTGGTCATCAACACGCCGTGATGGGGTATGTGTTCATAATGTATATGTTTCTCCGTTGCGGTCATCAAAGGTAGTTCTATATTTTTTTAACTATCTTTGTCTTAGTCTTCTTGAAAGGTGTAGAGAGAAGTACTGAAATATCTGAGTTTTAAGTCAGACAATAATCTAAGGGTCATGAAGAGTATAGACTACAAAAACAAACCAATTTGGATGTGTCTAATTGTTTTAAAAGGAGAATGCAGATAGTTTATAATTTTAAACTTGCAATTCTTTAAGGTCCAAAAAATATATATTGAGTTGAGGTGTTTCAAACGACAACTACCTAACCCAATGTAGATGCGGAGTTGAAGTATATCACTTGTCTTTCGTCTCTTGCATAAAGTGGTCAGGGGCTTATTCTGAAGTGTTTTGGTGGATAGGAATTGGGATAGATGATCTCATACTATGATCATCAGGCTTATTCTCAACTGATTTGGCGGTTACGCTTCGAGTTAGGGGAGAGCAAGGTTGAATTTGGTTTGGTTTTGAAGTAAACTAACATCGAATTATTAGCTATGGTTTTATGAAATTTGGAATCAAACTGAATCTTGAAAATATTGAAAGTTTTCAACCAAACTATGAAAACGGGATTCATTTCAATTTGGAACTACGATTTCTATAAACAAGTCATCATGCACAATATAATGACAACATTCTCAAATATCAGACAATATATAATCATTTTACAGATAATAATTATTTGAATAATTGTTTAAAATTAGTCTTATCATTATATAAGAACACACTTGTAGGAGAAGAGGGTTAAGGACTTATTTGCAAGACAAAAGGGTTAAAAACTTATGAATATATAAGTGATATTGAGAAGATACTTAAGTGTATAACAAATAACAAATATATATATATATATAAATGGAACTAAATTTCAAATAAAAATCATAACTATAAAATCATGTACCTAACTGTCAAGAACTAGGATTGAATCGAACCAATTTGTGATTTTTTTAAAAAAACAAATTCTTTTACTTAATTCGAATTTGAGTCACACCATCGGAACATTTGGAACATTTTCGATACAAAAAACAGAGGCACATTTATAATGATAAGACCAAATCAGGAAAAGCATCCAAAATCAGCAAGTGTGTTCAAAAAACAGAGGCACATTTCGAACATTTTCGAACTGATTTGGAACATTTTCGCCAAAACAGAGGCACATTTAAACGATACAAAAAGAATCCAAATGGACAATCCGCAATTTCAACCACACCCATTCACGAAGTCAGGAAAAGCCCTAAAAATTTGTGTACGAAATAAATGGAAAATGAAAGGACAAAAACATGTCAAACCCTAAAATTAATCGTGAGAGAAGGGGATGGGAGAGACATCGACAACCAGATAGAACCAGATCGACAGAGAGGGAGAGAGACGACGGAAACATACCTGCGATGGTGATGATCGCCGATTTGCAGTGGTGCTGGTGGCGAGCGCCGGTGGCCTGCGATGGTGATGATCGCCGGTGGTGAGCGACGGGTTTGGTAGGGACGGGTTTGGTATGTTGATGTCGGTGTGTGAGAGTGAGACAAAAGAGAACAAAAGACTCTGTGTAATATATATGTACTGGGCGCGAAAATTACTTATTTTCCCTCTAAATAAAAATTCAAACATTTCTCGACTAAACGAAAATTTGTCGCCAAAATGCATGTTTGGCGACAAAAAATTGGTCGCCTAAAGATTCCTTTTTGGCTACTAAATTCAAAAATTCATCGGCAATACTGAATATACAACGACTAACCCAGATTTGGTCGTCAAAAAGTAAACACAAAAATGCCCTTTTTAGGCGACAAAACTGTTTAGTCGCCAAATTAAACCATACGGCGACAAAATGAAATGTTGGTAGCCTAAACTGGTAACAAACAGCGACTAAAGGGAAATTTGGTCGCCAATGATACTATATGGCGACTAAAATACTTTAGTAGCTAAAAGGTTTCAATCAATGCCGACTGAAGCTGATATTTAGTCGATGAATGTGGTGTTTTTGGTGACTAAAATTGGTTTGGTCGCCAATTTTAGTCGCCAAACATGCATTTTCTTGTAGTGGTAGTTGCAACCATCCAAAGCTTACATTGCAAGGGTAGGTTGAATGTAACCTTGCGTGGAAGGGGGTTCTTGATTTACAAAAAAGAATCCTTTTTTTTTTTTTTTTTTTTTAACTTTCCTCATATTTTCTTATATTTAATTTTTACATATATTTTGAGTCATTGCAGGCATGGAACCTTTGGACTGAAGGAAGGGCCTCTAAGTTATTAGATCCAATGATGGAGGGTTCATTTCCAATGTCAAAGGTATTAAGGTGCATACAAGTTGGTCTCCTATGCGTGCAGAAATGCCTTGAAGATAGGCCAATGATGTCATATGTGTTCTTAATGTTGGTTAGTGACAGTGCAATTTTGCCTCAACCCAAGCAACCTGGTTTTTATACAGAGAGGAGTTCCATTAAAACACATGATCAGTCATTACTTAAAAGTACTCCTAGCATTAATGAAGTGACTATGACATGTCTAGCGGCTCGATAAAACATTTTCTACCTGCAACGATGGGGCCACACGCAACCGATATAGGCAGTTGCCCTTCTCAAGTTTTTGAAATTTCAATTTTAAACAGGTTTTTTTTTTTTTTTCATTAGATATTGTATATGTATCCCTTAATTTTGTTATAGCCCCTCTTTAAAAATTAAAAAATAAAATCTTTATTATATATTCTCTCTCCATTCATACTATTCTCTGTTTTTTTTTTTTTTTCTTTTTTTTTTTTTAATTTATGGTGGGGTTGAGATGCTCTGGAATTGATTAAAATTGTGGGGTTTAGGTGCTAAAAAAATTAGTTTATTATATAATAGAGCACTCTTAGCAACTTTTAATATATTTTTTGATAATTCGAGATGTATCTAATAAAGTTTAGATGAGCAAAGTTAGATATTAAGATTTAACTAGCATCATGTATGTGGATTTTTTCATAAAAATCTCTATTTCATTGTATAAATTTGTAACATGTCATCAAAATATAAAAATAACAGTTTATATTTAACATGTTATTAGATGAATTATGATTTTCCTTAACCCTTTTTTGAATTTAAAATAAAGATGATTCATCATTGGTGAAGTGGGACTAACTCATGAAAATATGATTTAATTAGAGTATAGAAAAGTTTAGGAGACTGGAAAATGGTCTCAGATTTTTATCTTGAAAAATAAATTTATGATAAATTACAAATACACTTTTTATAATTTACTTAAAATACAGATTGTCTTATATAATTTTGAAAATACATCCTGCTCCTTCAAGTTTCTAATCACATAACGAATAACTCATTTTATTAATAAATCATCAGATCAATTATAATCTTTAATGATATTTTAAAAAAGTATTTCAATTAATAATTCAGATAATTTTGTTGTTGTATAGAAGAGTAGTTAAAAATTTAATTTTTTTTATGTTAATTATGTTAAATAAATTTTGTTGATATGGGAGAATTTATAATTTTCAAAACTACAAGGATCAATCTACATTTTAAATAAATCTCAAAAGGTGTATTTGTATTGGGCAAATTGCACTAGTAGTCCCTATACTTTGGTTCTTGTATCATTTTATTCTCATAATTTCAATTGGCTCAATTTTGACCATAAATTTATGATTTTGTTTCAATTTAGTCTAATTGATTACAACTCTTGACATTTTTTATGAAAAAATATGCATATAAGTGACATATGTCATTTTTTTTTGAATAAAATTATAAATTTACTAAACTCAGTGAGTTAATCTGAACCAATTCAATGATTATTTCCATCAAAAACACTAATGACATTATCAATTAGACCAAATTGACACAAAATTTAAAATTAATAGTCAAAATTAAGTAAATTAAAAATAAAATGACTAAAATGACACAAAAGACAAAATATAAAAACTACCAACATAATTTGCCCATTTGTATTTGACCCATAAATCTACCGTATGTGTTTAAAGTTATTGTTGCGGGACTAAATTTTGAGTAAGTCCTATCCATTAATTTCATTTTCTAAGTATTATTTATTTATTTATTTACTTTTTCTGAGTTCTTAGTATCACTGTTTAATTATTGACTGGTGGTGGTGCTTGTACGTGTGTGCCGAAAGGTGATTCTTGTCCAAGCGTACAATTTTATGCAAAAATATCACATCAGTGGATATCTAAAAAATTAATTATAAATTAATGAAAAATTATATAAATATTAATAATTAAATTTATATATATATATTTAATAATGATACATAACTCTAATATTAGAACTCTAAATATAGCTATAATTGTTAGGGAAAATATATGATTTCCCACAAGTAAATCAATCATTGGGAATAAAAACTAATGCGAAAAAATTAAATCAATAGTGACACAAGAATTTTTACGTGATTCCCTCAATGTAAGGTACGTCCACGGGATCGAAATCTGATTCCATTATCAACCAAAAAGTTTCGAAACGATTACAAACGAGACACGAATTGTCTCACAAAACCACCTTTAAGTGAATTTCAAATAATCACAAATAATTAAGAGGAAAGATCTCACCAAATAAATGAACAAAAATCTTCAAACTAGAGTTGAAGAAGACTCAAAATAATAACCTAAATCAATCTCCATAGCAGAACCTTTGAAACTGCATTGAAAGTGAGCACTAACAAATATGATTGAATCAAGTTCTTCTTCCCAGCCAAAATACACGCACTGTAATTGACCAATCGAATCACCGAATTTGATCAAACAAAACTGTTGATTTTCCACCCAGCCAAATGGCTGCTTTTTTCTTCCTCTATGAAAAAAACAAAGCAATACCAATATATATTGTGAACTCTAGGGTTTTTTTTTTTTTTATCAAACCCTAGTTATTACCAAACTGATTATCAAATACTCATTGAGCCTCCTAAAGTTAGGTATAATATATTAAAAATATATTATAACCAATATCAAACCAAACTAAATATTATAACAAACCAATTGGGTCCCATGCTCCAATAAGGAGGTATACCCAACAATTCTTCCCCTACTGACTTAGGTGGAGACATCAACCATATTCGCCAAAGTTCGACACTTCAAATGTTTGTCTCTTGACAAAGTCGTAGTCAACATATACGAAATATTATCATCTGTGTGAACCTTTTCGAGTTGCAGCAATTTCGAATCTAACACATCACGAATCCAATGGTATCTCACATCAATGTGTTTTGATCTCGAATGAAAAGTAGAATTTTTGCTCAAATGAATAGCACTTTGACTATCACAATAAAGCACATAGCTTTCTTGCTTCAAACCCAACTCTTGTAAAAATTTCTTCAACCATAACTCTTCTTTGCAACTTCCGTAGTGGCAATAAATTCAGCTTCGATAGTTAAGAGAGCAACACATTTTTGTAATTTAGATTGTCATACCACAGCTCCCCTTACAAAAGTCATCAAATATCCTCAAGTAGATTTCCTAGAATCAATATTACCGGCTATGTCAAAATTCGTGAACCCATCAAGCATCGGCTTACCATCCCCAAAACACAAACACACCTTCGAAGTCTCTCGAAGATATCTTAGAACCCATTTTACCGCTGCCCAATGTTCTTCACTCAGATTAGAGAGAAACCGACTCACCACACCAACGACGTGAGCAATATCCAACATTGTACAAACCATGGCGTACATCAAAGAACCAACCGCTGAAGCATAAGGAATTTTCAGCATCTTTTCCTTGTCTTTCTCACTTGTAGGACATTGATTCGAACTAAGTTTAAAGTGACCTGCAAGTGGACAACCAACCGACTTTACTTTATCCATGTTGAACCTCTCAAGAACTTTTTCAATGTAGCTTTCTTGAGATAACCAAATCAACCCCTTTTTGCGATCATGAACAATTTTCATACCAAGTATTTGTTTTACCAGTCCCAAATCTTTCATAGTAAAAGACTTGCTCAACTCCAATTTCAACCTGTTAATCATAGTATAATCTTGACCCACAATTAACATGTTATCAACATAAAGCAAAAGAATAATAAATTTGCCATCCGGAAATTTTTTTACAAACACACAATGATCCAAAGTGGTTTTAGAAAAACCATTAGTCATCATGAAAGAGTCAAATTTTTTGTACCATTTCCGCGGGGCTTGCTTGAGACGATACAAACTTTTCTTCAATTTGCAAACAAATTTCTCTTTCCCTTTCTCTACAAAACCTTCTAGTTGCTCCATGTATATTTCTTCTTCAAGGTCACCATGAAGAAATGCGGTCTTCACATCAAGTTTCTCAACTTCAAGGTTCATACTTGTAGCCATGCCAAGTACAACCCGAATAGAAGACATCTTCACAACCGACGAGAAAATCTCATCAAAGTCAATACCTTTCTTTTGCCCAAAGCCTTTCACAATAAGACGTGCTTTGTACCTTAGATTCTTACTATCATTCTTCAAGTTGAAAACCCACTTATTTTTCAGAATTTTCCTCCCCTTAGGCAACTTCACTAAATCATAAGTGTGATTTTCAAGTAAGGAATTCATCTCCTCTTCCATGGCCTTTTTCCAATCATCTTTCGTTACATGCTCAATTGTTTATTGGTAGCTCTCGGGCTCCCCTTGATCGGAAATCAACACAAATTCATTGGGAGGATACTTTCTCGAAAGTTGTCAGTCCCTTGTAGATTTCCTCAACTCAAGTTGTGGTGACGGTTTTTGAGTCGGATGCTCTTCCTCAATTTCGTGCTCAACTTCGTTTAGAGTAGCATCATCATCTACATCTTCAAGAGGTGGCTGTACATCTCCCCCATTTTCATTATCCACCGAAGATGAAGGAGATGGATCAATGTCAATGAGATCACTAATTTTTGGCTCCGGTTGATCACCTTTGCCAAAGTCTTCAATTGTTTGGTCTTCAAGAAACACAGCATCATGGCTTCAAATAACTTTCTTGTCGATCAAATCCCACAATCTATAACCAAATTCATCACGCCCATAGCCAAAAAAATACATTGTCTTGACTTGCTATCAAACTTGGACCTTTCATCCTTTGGAATGTGAACAAAAGTTCAACAACCAAACACTCTCAAGTGCTCATAAGACACATCTTTGTCGGTCCAAACTCTTTCAAGAACATCACCATTCAAAGGATAGGAATGAGACAAATTGATCACGTCAACTGTTGTCCTCATTGCCTCACCCTAAAAGGATCTTGGCAATTTAGCATGCGAAAGCAGACACCTTGTTCTTTCCATAATGGTACGATTCATGCTCTCGGTAGCGCCATTTTGTTGAGGAGTCTTCTTAACTGTCTTTTAGTGCCGAATACCTTGGCTGCGACAATACTCATCAAATGGCCCAATGTATTCACCACCATTGTCTAATCGGATGCACTTTAATTTCTGCCTTGTTTCTCTTTCAACCATGGCTTGAAAATGCTTAAATTCATCTAGAACTTGATCTTTAGTTTTTAGTATAAAAGCCCAAACTTTCCTTGACTAATCATCAATGAAAGTAACAAAATAAAATGCACCACTATATGTTCTAACTTTTAAAGGATCACAAACAACCGAATGAATCAACTCCAAAACATTTTCTTTCCTATAAATAACATTTTTATGAAAAGAAACTCTATGTTGTTTACCCACCAAATAATGAACACAAGTTTTAAGATGTGTACCTTTCAAACCGCGTAGAAGCTCTTTCTTGAACAAAACTTGTAGCCCCTTTTCACTCATATGGCCAAGCCGCTTGTGCCACAATTCGGTAGAAGTATCATCTTCAAGTGCATTGACAACACCTTTACAAATTTTCCTTTCATCGAATAAAGTATATGAGTTTTCTTGCACTTAGACACCACCAAAGAACCCTTTGTAAGCTTCCATATTTTATCACCAAATTTGTTGTTGAAGCCTTCATCATTTAGCTTTCCAGTAGAGATCAAATTGAGGCGAATGTCAGGAACATGCCTCACATCTTGAAGCAACAATTTGCAACCCAAGTTTGTTTCCTAGCAAACATCACCCACGCCAATAATCTTAGACAAACCTTCATTACCCATTCGAGCACAACCATAATTTCCTTTAGTGTGGGTAATGAATAAATCAACTCGAGAAGTCACATGAAAATAAGCACCCGAATCAATCACCCAATTGCTCTCTTGGTCCACAAATTTGATACAATCATCTTCACAAACGACCATGAAATCATCGATAGTAACTGCCGTTGTGTCTTCTTGCTTCTTATCCACACTTTTGTCATGCATTTTCTCTTTATTCTTGAGCTTTCAGCATTCCCGCTTCATGTACCTGTTCTCATGGCAATAATGGCACTCAATGTCTTTCTTTGAAAAAAAACCATCTCTTGATTTGTCACGGCTTTGATCACGACCATGAGGAGTCTTACTCCTCTCCCTTGTTTTGCTTCGGCCTCTCACAAAAAATGCCTCTGTATGAGAGGAACCCGCTGATTTTCTTCTACTTTCTTCATTCAACAAGCTATTAGTGACTTAGCTCATTGTGATAACTCCATCGGGTGCTAAATTACTAACTGTCACAATCAAAGTCTCCTAACTTTCGGGCAAAGAACTAAGTAGCAGCAAAGCCTACAACTCATCATCAAAAATAATTTTCATAGAAGCAAGTTGATTAACAATACTCTTTATTTCATTTAAATGTTCTAGAATAGGGCTGCCATCTTTATATTTTAAATTAACCAATTTACGAAATAGAAAGGCTTTATTTGTGGCTGATTTTCTATCATAAAGACCTTCTAATTTTTTTCCATAAATCATGTGCCGAAGTTTCAGTAGCAACATGATGAAACACACTGTCGTCAATCTATTGACGGATAACACCAACGGCTTTTCGATTAAGTCTATCCCATTCATCATCTTTCATACCATCAGGTTTGCCACTATCACCCTCAATAGGTCTATACAAATCTTTACAAAATAATAAGTCCTCCATTTTAGTTTTCCAAGTTACCCAATTGTTTCCATTGAAGCTAGACATACGACCCACATTCCCCTTCATTGATTTACACAAATAAATAAATTCGAATAAACCGTAAGCTCTGATACCAGTTATTAGGAAAAATATATGATTTTTCACAAGTAAATCAATCAATGAGAATAAAAGCTAATGTAGAAAAATTAAATCAACAGCGACACAAGAATTTTTACATGGTTCCCTCAATGTGAGGTATGTCTATGGGATCGAAATCCGATTCCACTATCAATCAAAAAGTTTCCAAACAATTACAAGTGAGACACGAATGGTCTCACAAAACCACCCTTAGGTGAATTCCAAACAATCACAAATAATCAAGAGGAAAGCTCTCACCAAATAAATGAACAAAAATCTTCGAACTAGAGTTAAAGAAGACCCAAAATAATAACCTAAATCAATCTCCACAGCAGAACCTTTGAAACTACACTGAAAGTGAGCACTAACAAATAAGATTGAATCAAGTTCTTCTTCCTAGCCAAAATACACGCACTGTACTTGACCAATTGAATCACCAAATTTGATCGAACAAAACTGTCGATTTTCCACCAAGCCAAACGGCTGCTTTTTTCTTCCTCTACGAAAAAAACAAAACAATACCAATATATATTGTAAATTCTAGGGCTTTTTATCAAACCCTAGTTATTGCCAAACAGATTATCAAGTACCTATTGGGCCTCCAAAAGTTAGGTATAATATATTACAAATATATTATAACCAACACCAAACTAAACTAAATATTTTAACAAACCAATTGGGTCCCATATTCCAATAAGGAAGTATACCGAACAATAATGAAATGAAAAAGAGAGAGTAGAGTGAGAAATGTGTATCCCACCTTCACATGGGTACTCTCTACATTATTAGAGTTGCATTAGAGCTTACAATTTAAAATTCTTAAACATTATTCTATTTTTTTATGGATTTGTTTTTTTTTTTTTTTCTACATTCCACTAGGTTGTAGTTACCCCCAATTTTACCCATGTTCCTCAGTCAATTTCTATTGACTATCTTGTCTAATGTAAACACAAAAATAATAGAATAAATTACTCAATTAGAAGAGAATCGCAATCCAAAATGATGAGTCCTGAAAAAAGAGTTTTCAATATTTTCTACCTCTGTTTCTTTTCTTTGAACTTCATAATTCCACAGACACCATAACTCTTAAAAAAAAAATCAAGAAATCCCCTAGATATTGATTTGTGATTATGTATCAATTTTATGCAGTAAATAACAATTCCAATAAAACAATCAAGACAAATCGATACAACGATTTTACATAAAAAAAATTACAATTTGAGCACCTCCAATTGTGATAAAAAAAAGCCACGGGCAAAAGTCACAAAACAATCCACTAAGAAGACATAAAGGAATTACACAAGTGTACTCTCAATTACCTAATGAATCCACGCCCGAATCAAACCGACCCCTATGTGCCTCTTCCAGCCCCGTCTTCACCTAGGAATTGTCTTGTACAATGTTGAATCCACAACGCCAATGTTGAATCCACGACGATGAGCCACTCCAAAATCCACCAAAGCTTCAGGCCCAAATTTTCTGAAATCCACCGAAGAACAACTCTTTCTTTTGTATTGAATAAATAAAACAAACAAACCCCTTGATAAACTCCACTTAATTCTTGATTGAAAATCTCACAAATATCAAAGGAAACAAGCAAAGAAGCTCTAGATGAAAACCCTAATACCCAAGAAGAAGATTTGGAAGCCGTATCCTAAAATCAGAGTTAAACACATATTTATAGAAAACAGATCTGCGATCTCCGCTCAAGCGCAAGAATGGCTGCTCGAGCGGATCTACGCTCGAGCGCAGGAATGGCCGCTTGAGTGGACAAAAATAACTACCAGTACTTTTGCAGGCGAGTGAAACTTCTGAAAGGTCGTGATCTCCGCTCGAGCGCAAGAATGGCTGCTCGAGCTGACAAACTGCTTGATCCCGAACATAGTCAGCGAAATGGAAAACATGAAAGAATTAACTTCTGAAACATCTCTAAAAGACACAATTCGGACTGGATTCGCATCTAAAAACTCATAGCCTCACTAAAATAAAAATTGAACAAAATTACAATTGAAAGGAGTTTTGTCAAATGGGATTGCCAATAACAAAAACCTAACAACTCTAACTCGACCCATTAAAGACGGTGATCTTTTAGCCTTCAACGATGAGACGGACCTGCATAGTTGGGTTTTCTAGTCCTAGAAATGGATCATCCAGTCTCAGGTATGTTGAAATATGGTACTATAAGATCTCCGAACAAATCGTAATTTGGGTTGCCAATTGAGACAACCCAATCAATGGTAAGTCCAAAGCAATATCCATCAACCAAGATGGAAACCTTGTCATCTACGACGGCAGTACCCAAAAAGTAACAACAACACTTTGACATACAAATGTTTTAGCAAAAGCTGCAATAAACAGTTCTTATTCAGCACAACTCTTGGATTCAGGTAATTTAGAGTTGTCATTCCAAAGTGGTGATATTAATGAAAGTAGCAGTGTTGTTGTGTGGCAAAGTTTTGATTATCCTACCAATACTATGCTACCAAGCATGAAACTTGGGCTGGATTGGAGGACGAGGTTTGTACTACTTCCTGACATCTTGGAAGTCACGTGATGACCTGGGTACTGGGGAATATTTCTACTAGATAGACCCTAGTGGGTTGCCGCAAATGGAGTGGCATAGTAGAGATGTCACCTAATTTTATATTGAATGCTAGTTATTTTGACAACATAAGTGTGGGTGTTGATTTCCGACCACACAACCAAAATGGGGAACTCAGCTAGAGAGCACCGGCAGAATAGATTAAACCCAAACAACCTATCACAAAAATATAAGAATCTCACGGTGGTTCGTCCCCCCGGGGGCACTCCGACGATCAAGTCAATAAAATATCTCTCAAAGATAACTAATAGTGCTTAACTCACTAGGCAGAGCATAAAAAGCATACCTTAGACCTATGAGGGTGCCTTTCTTTTATAGCCAACACAAACCTAATCCCAATAGTAGCCTAGCTTCAATGGATTTAAGATTACTACTAATCTTGGACTCCCAATAGGATTGGGATAAACTCTCTAAGAGTCTTATCTTTATCCAAACTTAAGTCCTCTCCCAATCTAGGACTCTAGTCCTCTATCCAAATATCTCAGATTCCGGTATTATCGCACCATATCTCCGCATCATGGTCCGCCCACGTGGCACCTCGGCTAACAACCTCGGCCACGTGGACTACCCAAAAAATATGTCCCCACAACTGCCCCCTAGGTTCTATTACCTCAGCAAATTGAGGTGATGGAACCTATACATGTGCTCCTCCGATCGAGATCGTAACTTGTCGGTGCCAAGAAATAAGGACTCATATGTCTACTCGTCAAGAATCAAGAATAAAAAATCAAGAACCATCATGTTCTATCTTATCCAGGTCCAACATCTCAACAGAGATCACACTACTAGCAGAGATCATGACTTGCTAGTTCAAGAACATCAAGATCCTAGTATCATCTCATAAGAAACCAAAAATAAACAAGTTCTGCTTCCATCCAAATTCAATATCTCAACCGAGATCAACATCTCAACTGAAATCATCATGTCAACTGAGATCGTCATCTCAACCGAGATCATCACCTCTACCGAGATCATCTCAACTGAGATCGCACTTCTCAATCAAGATCATCATCAGATTGGAGCATACTAATCACGTCCCCATCGTGTCGTATCAGTTTTGCCCCCAGCCGTCTAACATCAGCACGAGCACGTCACCTAAGGACTCGAAATCATAACTTTTTGCCATCTTTTTATTTTGCCTCTATCTGTGTCCCCAGACTCTCTCTTTTTGTCTCTGTAAACCATCATCGTTGTTCTTGAAGCATACATTGCCATGAATAATCCATTTGTGCCCCAGGTTTAAACTCTATTAGCTGAACCAGACTAGCAGCCAAGCACTTCATCAACTACTCCACGTATCAACCCACCATTTCAATGGCAGTGCAAACACCGACATAGCGACAATCTTGTAGCTAGAACTAGGAACAGGAAACACCGAGATCCTAAGCTTCCAGCCTTAGACCTTGATAATTTTTCAATCGCCTTATCTGTGAGTAACCATCATCGTAACCAACGACGACATGTCTCGCCAAACTCTTGTCATAGAAGACCTTCTTGTTGACATCCCTAATGTCATAACTGTGCAATCCACTACATCTCCTTATAGTCAATCCGACATGTTCATCCCTTTAGCAACTCAATATCTCGAAAGAGAAGGACATGAAGCAAGTGGACCAAGTTACTGCTACCAAAGCCGAGGCCATTGCTAAGGCTGAAAAAACAAGTCAACATGGCCTGCAACAAAGGCTACTATCTTGATTGGATGACAGCCCTCAAAAAGTTGTTTGTCCCAGAGGACTCTCCCTTCCGTGATATCGGTCAGCTCAATGTCCCTTTCCCTTCCTCTCCCAATCAATCTGAGGATGAGGCCAAGGAAGTAGAAGAGGCCAACGACGAGGAGGCCGGAGACAAGGAAGAGGCCGAGGCTGAGGTTGCCGAGAAAGAATCTGAAGCTGTTGCTGGGGCCAAGTCCCCTACTATGCTGCTGGGGCCAAGTCCTTTACTCTAAATGATCAAGTCCTGGACTTGATTAAGGAGGACGAGGATGAGGTCTCCAAGAGCACCTCACCAAAGAAGGCCGGCACTTCTGAAACCGAGATCACTGCCGCTGCAAAAAGCCTGGACCAGACTCTTCTAGAAATCGATACCAAAATCACGGCCGAGAAGTCTGCCTAGCTATCTGCCGAGACCGAAACAATGCCAACAGCCGAGGTTGAATAGTCTGAGATCAATGCACAAGATCCTAGTACTTAGAGCATCTCCAATTGTTTACCAAATTTTTCACCAAATTTGAGTTAAAAAAGACCTATTTTTTCATTTTGATACAGGCTGCTCCAATGTTGGGCATCAAAACAGGGGTCGACCGGTTGGTCGACTGGTCGGTTGACCAGCCGGTCGACCGATAAGGCATATACTTTTTTTTTTTTACCTCTTTGAACCTTTTGACCTGTTTGAACCAAAATTTTTGCAAGGGAACCGGTGGACCGCTTGGTCAACCGGCCGGTCAACTGACTAGTCGATCGGTTGCTCTCCCCAACGGTCACGCACAGTGAAATGGTGAAAGCTGCTGTCTGTTCTCACTTTGATGAATTTTTTGGTGAATTCTCAATTTGATACCAATTTGGTGCAACCGTTGGAGCACCAAAAGTGACTTTTTCACCAAAATTCAAATTTGATGTCAAGTTTGGCGAGCCGTTGGAGATGGTCTTAGGAATTTTTTTTTCCATTGTACCTTTTTCTTTGTAATTTTCTTCTCTGTTTTGAACAGTATCTGTTTTGTCAAACCAATGTGCCTGTTTATGTACTTGAACAAGTTATCCCTTTTCAATGCAAGCCTTTTATTTTTTTCTAAGTGTTGAATATTGCTTTCATCATGTATGCTTACCGCTTTTCTTCTATGCTTTGCATGTTTTCATACTTAGAATATTTTGCATGTCTTCAACATACACCTTAACTGTGTAATCTTCTCGATGTGAAATACTTCGGCTATACCCACTAGCAGTTTTATCTCGGCTTTGACCTAACACTTGAAAATATTTATCATAATATTTTCACAAGTGTTATTTACAACTTGCCACTTCACTCTTTACTTATCAGGACCTCTGTCTTCTATTATTTCAACATAACCTTGGGTTAACTTCAACTTGTAAACTTTTTTTAAAATTTCAACAAGTGTTAGACCAACTTCCTTTAACATAACCTTGGCTTAACTTCAACTTGTAAATTTTTCTTAAAATTTCAACAAGTGTTAAACCAATCTTAGCTTGTAAATTCTAACTCCCAAGCATCATTCTCTAGCCCTCTGCCCCCTAATGTGAAATTAAGTTCCACTTGGGTTCTCATTAAGCATGTGGCTTTGACCTTGTCGCCAAGGTCAGATTCAAACAAAGACTGGCCGAGGTTATCAACCTTGGTCTCTTCGTTAATTTGACTGATATGCACTTAGTTCCAACCTGTGTCTGATTCTGCCAATATGACAAGTCCATGTTAATCCAACTTAGTTCAACTCTATTATATGCAAGTATAATTCAACTCTGCCATATAATAAGTCTAAGTTATTCGTCATGTTTCAATCAGAAACATCGCCAACTTAGTTCAACTCTATTATATGCAAGTAGAAACTCTGCCATATAATAAGTCTAAGTTATTCGTCATATTTCAATCAGAAACATCGCCAACTTAGTTCAACTCTATTATATGCAAGTATAATTCAACTCTGCCATATAATAAGTCTAAGTTATTCGTCTTGTTTCGGCGCCTTTGTCCCCAGCGTGTCTTCTTCGGCTCTTGCGTGCTTCTCAATCCTAGCCATCAATTCCTCCATACTTTTTGGCAGTGTCTTTGCCAATGATTTTTGAAGCAAACAATCATCTTTCAGACCGTTCTTAAAAGACACGACCACCACCTCTTGGTTGCATCCTAGTATTCGATTGAATACCTCATAGTACCTCTTGGCATTAGCCCTAAGGCTTTCGTCCTCGCTGATTCTCAGAGCCATCAGGGAGTCCACCCTTAATGGTTGTAGCTTGTTTGTTACAAACCTGGCCACGAACATCTCGGCAAGGCCCTCCTAGGTTTTCATAGTTCCTTTCGGCAACTTGTGAAACCAGTCCAATGCAATTTTCCCGAAGGATGAGGGGAACATCTTGCAAAGCAACGACTTGTTCCCAGTGTACAATGCCATCGAGTTCAGGTACAAGCCGACGTGAAAATTGGGGTCCGACTTACCGTCATATATCTGGAATCTCGGCATGTGGAACCTCTTTGGGGCTTCAAATTTGTCTAATTCTACCGAGAACGGCGTTCTCGGCTTGACCGGGGAAGTTACCTCGGGATTTTATCGCTTCCTCTATAGGTAATCCCTCAGATCCTCCTTGGTCCGTCCAGGAGCTCGGCTATCTCCTGACTTCAGCCTTTTTGGTGCACTGCTTCCAGTGTCATTGTGAGTCCTTTTGGACTTCCCTCCATTGGTCATGTCAAAACAGAGTTCCTTCCCTTGAACATCCCGATGTTCTTTGGTGCAGTCTTCTTTGGTTCGACGTGTCTTCTGGGATTCTCCTCTCCTTGATTCTCCATGCCCGACCGCCCGTGAAGGCCGGTGAGAATGTCCCTTGGTCCTGTTGTTCTGAGGGACTGCAGGAACTATTTTCTGCCCCCCTTTTGGGGCATCTTTCTTGGCCGCTAGAAGTGGCGTGTCTTGTAACAGGAATGGTGGCTGCATGACGTTGTTCTGCATTATGAAATTGACCACTGTTTGTAGATCTGTCAACTTATTTGCCATGTCTTTCAATTTTGTCGTCTTTTCTCCGGCATCTGTCCCTCCATACCTGAAGGTTCCTATTACGATAGTACTTATCTCGGCCTGCTTTTTTCGATGCGTCTCCTTTTTGGCCGATGTTATTCTCCCTGGGATTCTGATCTCGTGCTCCTTCATTACGGTTTTCTTCTTCCACGTTTAGATTGGCAGGTTTACCACCCCCACTAGGGATGTCGTCCCCAATCTTTTCTCCCTGCTCGTTGTCGGCCATCAATTCTCCTTAAGTTCCCGCAGACAGTGCCAAATTATGGGTGTTGATTTCCAGCCACACAACCAAAAGGGGGAACTCAGCTAGAGAGCACCGGCAGAATAGATTAAGCCCAAACAACCTGTCACAGAAATATAAGAATCCCACGGTGGTTCATCCACCCGGGGGCACTCCGACTATCAAGTCAGTAAAATATTTCTCAAAGATAACTGATGGTGCTTAACTCACTAGACAAAGCATGAAAAGCATACCTTAGACCCATGAGGGTGCCTCTCTTTTATAGCCAATACAAACCTAATCCCAATAGTAGCCTAGCTTCAATAGACTCTGGATTACTGCTAATCTTGGACTCCCAATAGGATTGGGATAAACTCTCTAAGAGTCTTATCTTTATCTAAACTGAAATCCTCTCCCAATCTAGGACTCTAGTCCTCTATCCAAATAGATAGTTTGATGTCATCTAGGACTCTAGTCCTCTATCCAAATATCTCAAATTCCGGTATTATCGCACCATATCTCGGCATCATTGTCCGCCCACGTGGCACCTCAGCTAACAACCTCGGCCACGTGGACTACCCAAAAATATGTCCCCTCAATAAATAATGAAGCGTGCAATGGCAAGTGCTTGAGAAATTGTTCATTCTTGGCTTATGCGAGTGGGGTGAGGGCATTTGTGTCACATGGTATGAGAATTGATAAATACAAGAGTGTTCTTTAATGGAGGATTAGACTTGTATATTCAAGTGGATGCAGTTAAATTAGGTATGTTGTTCGTTCCTACTAAAGGTGTGTTTATGATAAATTTTCTAAAAGACTTTTTTTCTTTCTTTTTTTACAGAATTTTTTTATTAAAAATTTATACTTTTAGGTTCTACTCAATTAGATGGATTAATATATATATATATAAGTCCACTAAATCTCCCCCCCCCTCTAAAAAATTTTTTTTTTAGTCTTTGATGAACTTTTTTTGAAATTTTTTTATATAGTTTTTACTTTTTAGATCTTCCTACACTAGACAGACTAAAGACAGAATTTAATCACAATTTGAAAAAAAAAAAAAAAAAAAAAAAAAAAAAAAAAAAAAATAAAATTACTAAAGACAAAACTTCAAAAAAAATGATTTTTTTTAATTAGATTCCAAACTCACGCTAAATTTTTATTGCAAGTTTCATGTTTCTCGTAAAGAAAAATGAACAGTCGTGACAACAAAGGTCATATAGAAGGCAATCAAGTTGATTAAATCTCTTTACCTAATCACTATTTTATTTTATTTTTTTGGAAGAGAGTTTATTTCACGAAGAAGCTTGTGCTCCCTTCTTTCAACTGATAATATCTTTCAAAGAAAATGACACTTTGTTTTTGTTTTTTCTTTTTATCTTTTTTTTAGTTACCATCTTAAAAATAATAGTAATACTATGAATTGAGAAATTTTATCCTCAATTTTATCCAAATGCGTCAATCTATAGCTCAATTCATTTGTATTTGAATATTACATCATACCAATTCAATCTCTACCACATAAACACACTACATAGAAAACAAAAATGTTATGAATCTCACTTATGTACCTTGAATTTACCCTAAATGAGAGCTGTATAGTTGAGATTGAATTTGTGTAGTGTAGGGTTCATATGTAGAATAAATCTAAATCACAAAAGATGATAATTCTATGTAATTTATAGGTACTTAATCTGGAATGTAGTATTACTACCTAGAAAAAATTGGATAGATTCTTCTGGTATAGTAGACTCAAGGCTAGCCTTAGCCTTGGGCTAAGGCCACTAAGGCTTGTACCGTAGGCCCCAAAATTTGGCCCAAAAATAAGGTCCCCAAATTCATTAGTAGTATATTCAAAATTTGAATATGCCCAATATATTTTTGTTGATTTAGGGCCAGTCTAAAGGATTCTAAAAAAATTTGTTGGGCACAATTAAAAAAAATATTTAATCATAAATGTGGTTAGGCCTAAAAAAATGAATTAGAAAATATAGTAAAAATAATACGGTAATAGTTTGTAGTAACAGTTCCGCTACAGACCACTAGAAGACGAGCTCTAAAACGAGCTCTAAACAAGTGGCATGTAAAGTGTGAAACTGAAGGCCATTTGCATATTGAGTCCGTGTGTTTCATGCACTGTAAAAATAAAATAAAATAAAAAAGAAAAAAAGAAAGAAAGTTAAATCCCGCACAAATGTTGATCGAGCTCATGTATATAAAAGAAAAAAAAAAAATTCCCACACATTTGATCTGAGCTTCTCTTCCACCGTTCCGTAGCCTCCACCGTCTGGAGTTTGCCCTCTCCTCCACCGTCAGGCGTCAGCCCTCTCCTCCGTCGTCCCTCTCCTCTACCGTTTGGCATTTGCTGTCTCGTTCGGCATTTGCAGATCTATCCTCCGCCGTTCGTCTCCTCCACCGTCCAACGTCTTCTCCCTTCTCCACCGTCCGGCGTCTTCGTCGGACTTGGACTTCCATATGGTCAATTTCTATCTCTGTCACATAGCAAGATAGATACGGGGAAAAAAAAAAAAAAAACAGTTCAGAAATCCCCTGTTTATAAGTTAGATGTTTATAAGTTCAAGATAGATGTTTAAAAAACAATTCAAGATAGATGTTTATAACCATGTTTAAAAAACAGGATTGAACTCAGATGTTTATAACAGTTCAAAAAATAGTTCAAGATAGATGTTTATAAATTTATGAAACATTTGAGTTAATGAAACCAATGGTGGTTCCTTGAAGACAACCATGGGACTGATTTCAATCCTGTTTGCTTCCATTTGACACTGATTTACTTGATTAACTATTAGACCCACCACTTGCACTCTTTCACAGGTGACCAACCGAATTAGCTACCATTCACACCACTGAATACATACACCACCACCAATTAGTTGAAGCAAACTACCACCATGGAATTCGTAGCCTTCAAGGAACCACCATGGCATTTCCATTTGGTCAGATAGATATGAAAAAAAAAAAAAAAACAACACAACACAACAATTCAAAAATCCCCTCTTTTAAATGTTTATAAGTTTATGAAACATTTGAGTTCATGAAACCAATTAGAAGTTTATACTTCAGGTCCAAACTATTAAGTCCAAACATTAGAAGTTTATACTTCTGGTGAGACATTTGAGTTCAGAAATCCCATTTAGAAGTTTATACTAAAAGTTTATATTTCAGGTCCAAACATTGGTCACACATTCAGTTCAACACACATTTGGGTTATGTATGTTTATACTTCAGTTTTGGTTTAATCTGTTATACTTCAGGTCTAAACATTAATCTGTTAATCAGTTTTGGTCCAAACATAGGTTTATAATTCAGGTCCATTATTCAGCTATTATTAATTTTGGTTTATACTTCAGTTTTGGTCCAAACATTGGTTTATACTTCAAGTCCATTATTCACCTGTTATACTTCAGTTTTGGTTTATACTTCAGGTCCATTATTGAAAGTTTAATCTGTTATTAAAACACAATAATCTGTTATTAATTTTTGAAAATAATCTGTTATTAATTCTTGAATAATCTATAATTATAATAATTTGTTATTAAATCATTTGATTTCATTTTAATTTTTGAATGAGCAGAAATGGAGATTGATTCAAATAGTGTTAAGAATCCTTTATTAAATGAGAGTGAAGAAGTTGAGGAACCTAAGAGGGGTATGTGTTTTACCTCAAAGCAAGAAACGTATACATTTTATGCCAAATATGCTAAACATGTTGGTTTTTCTATAGCTTGTAAAACACAAGTTATTGGCGATGATGGGGAATTAAGATACTTTGGGATTGAATGTTCTCGATCGGGGAAGAGAATTAAAAAATCAGAAGTAAACCCTTTAGAGCCATCTCTGTCCACAAAAATTGATTGCAAAGCAAGGGTACGAGTAAGCCGTACCATCTTCATTTGTTGACTTGAATGTACAAATGAACCGCAATGACCATGGTGGTAGTTTTCGTTAGTTGAAAACTTGTAATTGTAATGCCTTTTATGTGACTAAACTTGTAATTGTAATGTCTTTTATTTTGTTTTATGTGACTAAACAAAGTTTCATGAATGCCTTTTGTTTTTGGTTGAGAACAAATTGATGTTGTTCCCTCTTTTGTTGTTATATTTAATGTTCCCAATTGATGTTGTAATATTTGTGCTCTGTCTGTTACAAATCTGTTACAGATTTAATGTGTTCCAAAATATGTGTTCCAAAAAATCTGTGTCAAAAATGTGTTCCAAATCTGTTACAAATCTATGTGAAGAATCTGTTACAAATCTGTTCAAAAATTATGTCTGCAAATCTGTCTTCAAAAACCAGTGTGGAAAAATCTGTCTTCAAAACTGTGTGAAAAAAAAACCTATCTTTGAATCTGTATTGAAAAACCTGTGTGACAAAATTATGTCTTCAAAACTGTGTGAAAAACTAGTGTTCAAAAAATCTGTCTTCAAAAACCAATGTAGAAAAATCTGTCTTCAAAACTGTATGAAAAAAACCTGTCTTCGAATCTGTCTTGAAAAACCTGTGTGAAAAAATTAATGTCTTCAAAACTTTGTGAAAAACCAGTGCTCAAAAAATCTGTCTTCAAAAATGAGTGTGGAAAAATCTGTCTTCAAAACTCTGTGAAAAAAACCTGCCTTCAAATCTGTCTTGAAAAACCTATGTGAAAAAATTATGTCTTCAAAACTGTGTGAAAAACCAGTGTTCAAAAAATCTGTCTTCAAAAACCTGTGTAGAAAAATCCGTCTTCAAAACTGTGAAAAAAACCTGTCTTCGAATCTGTCTTGAAAAACCTATGTGAAAAAATGTGTTGAAAAACTGTCAAAATCTATCAACAATATGTGCAGAAATTGTGTTCACAATCTGTCAATTATCTGTGTTAACAATCTGTCCAAATCTGTCAAGCACCTGTGTTCAAATAGACAAATACATAAACGGAATCTGCATTGAAAAGCTGTCCAAATCTGTCAAGAAATTGTGTTCACAATCTGTCCACAATATCTGTTCAAAATCTGTCCAAATCTGTCAATAATCTATGTTCAACCAGACAAATAGATAAATATAATCTGTGTTCCAAATCAATCCAAAATCTGTCCAAATATGTGAAGAAATTGTGTTCATAATATGTGTTCAAACAGACAAACAGATAACTTTCAAAGTTCCAATAAGATAACAAACAATCCACATGATTACATACTCATACTTCTCAATCCATAACTGTAATATATAATAAATCTTCATACATATCATCTTCATAATTAATACTACACCAATTACATCTTCTAACTTGCATAAAAATTATTACATCTTCATAATTAATATAACACCAATTACAAGCAAGATGGAGATCTCATTAATACAACATGAATTTCTATTTAAGTCTCTCTGCAATTTTTGCATCTACGCGTTCTGAAATTAAAGTTGTTTGCTTTGAAATCGAAGATGAACTGATGTTCTAAAATTTCTATTTAAGTCTCTTTGCAATTGATCTAATGTACTGCCGTTAACACTTGAAGTTGACATCTACAAAAATATGAAGCCAATTCTCAATCAGTTAGTGTATTAGTCTTAGGACTGTTTAACTTGCTGCAAACAATGGTGGTTCCTTGAAGGCTAGGGGTGGCCACTGATAGCTCCAATTGATAGCTCATTGAGGTTGTATTAGTCTTAGGACTGTTTAGTTGAAGACACAATTGTAGCTATACTTGCTAGAAACAATTGTATTAGTCTTAGGACTGTTTAGTTGTGGGAGTTCTCATTCAGGTTTTGGGTGTACTGATAGCTCTAATGATTACTTAATCAAGTAAATCAATGTCAAATGGAAGCAAACAAGATTGAAATCATTCAACAACAAATGGTTTCTGTCTTCAAAAGCAAAACAATTCAGTTCAAATACCAGAATATTGAACATCTGATATAATAGCATCATGATAACTAGTAGCCTGACTAATGAAGTTTGAATTACCAACACTTTGCTGGAGAACATGAAGGAAAAACAATAATTGAAATTAGATGTTATCATTCTAATATTCAATGGGACATCTTCCTCAATTTCTAGTATCATTTAGATGTTATCATTTTAATATTCATTGTTCTACAATAGTTATTTCCCATATGAATGGACAAAAGTGAACTCAAATCGAACTCAAATCGACTTTGAGTCAAGAAAGTGAAAGTTTATACTTGATTATGCAACAATGAGGAAACTATTGCTTGATAAGAAAGGATGTAATGCAACATTTTCTCCCCACAAAACAGATGTTGAATTGAGTGATGTTATTTTGCATTGCCAAGGTCCAAGGGTTTACTCCACAATCCAAAGTGACAAATGGAAAAACACTACTATTACACCATCAGAATATAAAATAATAACTTGAAAAAGATCAATATGCTAAACTAATGGACCGACACTAGAATCTTCCCCCAACAATATACAAGCCAGCAAACCCCAAATCACTACAATATGTATGTTATATACTAGTAAAACATATGTTCCCAACAGAAAATGCAAAATACCCAACTTTTTTGCATTTTCCTTCTCTTTACAAAGTCGCTAAAATACTTGAAAATCAAATTGCAATTCATGCGCCAATGTTTTGCTGAACTTGAACCTGTAAAAGTACTAAAAATGTACATTGACTAGTGCACCTGACCAAATCTCAATTTTCACATAACATTTTATTACTGAATCCCATTTTCTTTAATGCTGCCTTAGAAACTAAAATTTATTGAGGACAAAGGAAACATAATCACTTGTGCTTTGTCACTTTTTATGGGTCATCAAACAAAAAAAACAAACCAAAAGAATTTTTTTGTTAGTCTAAACAAACAAAAGCAAAGATTTTAGCTTCTCATGGTCAGTTTTATTTTCATTTTTCTTTTCTTTCCCTCAAGAAAACATAAAACTTATCAAGACTAAAGAATACCAATTTCAGAAAACATCATCCTCAACCACATTTTCAAATGCACCACCCAATGAATTTTATTTAATTCTCCTAAAATCTCACTCATTCCTATTATAGTAATATCATTGAGAAAAACAATCTAACAATTTATAAAGGCCAATCGAAGTGAAAGTGAAAGTTTTGTCCATAATCAAGTATAAACTTTCACTTTATACAGATGAACTCAAAGTCGAAGTCAGGGCATTTTATCCAATGTAATGTAAAATCAGGGCATTTTTATACAGATGAACTCAAAGTCGAAGTCACAAATCAGGGTATATAGATATAGATATATACATAGACATAAATCAGGGCACGAAATCAAAGTCAAAAATCTCAACAAATTAGGGCATATACATATAGATATATACCTATATATATAGAGAGAGAGTGAGAGAGAGAGAGAGAGAGAGGGAACTGACCTCTGCAGACAGATCTGTGGAGACGGAGTCGTGCGTCACTCGATCGTTGTCGGTCGTCGTGAGAAGCTGCACTCGTCGGGTCGTCGGGGTTATAGAAGCTGCGTTCAACCTCGATCGTCACCGCGGTTGTGAGCTACGCTCGTCGTCTCGCCGCTGATGGAGAGCTGCGCTCGTCGGGGAGCTTGTCGACAGAGAGGCACAACAGAGAAGAGAAGGAAGAAATGAGAGAGGGAGAGTCTTCAAGTTTTTTGGGAAAATGAATTTGAAATTTGAAATGAACAAGAAAGAGAGAGAAAGGGGCGAGTTTGCCCCAGTTTTCCACGTTAGTAGCGACGTCATTAGTGCTAATTTAGTGATGAAGTTTTAGAGGTCGGAAGTATTTTTGTTGTAATAATATGGAAGATGAGTAGGAGTTCTAATTAGAGCTACCACTAATGATGTGGCAGTGGATTCCATCCACTGCCACAATATATGTGTTATGTCTATTTGTTTGTTTGTTTGTTTTTTTTTTTTTTTTTTTTGCTTTTCCACCTCATTAGTGGTGAATTTAGAGCAACCAAATTAGTGGTCTCTAGCATGATTGGTAGTAATATAAATGCTTTTTGTGGATGTGTGGTGCTGGGTAGCGTGTATTGGGAATAAACTCTGCTTAAGTAATGAAAGTAAAAGTAAAATAATCAGAAAACAATAAAAATATAGAATTTATGTGATTCGTAAAATACTTATGTTCACGGGTGAGAGAGAAATAATTCACTAACAATAATAAAAAAAAATACAATAACAAAACAAATAATATTTTTTTCCCATTCAATAATATTGTTCTCATCTTCACACACACAAATTAAATACACACTTATCACTAAAATTATCCTTTTGGTACACCCGTACCAACCCATAAAAGCTCATTTTTACTATGGCCAAGAATTGAGGGAACATATGAATTTCATCCCGATGTTTGATTGCAAGATAAGGAGAAAGAGATTGGAGTGTTGTTTTTGGTATGGCTAGGGGTGAGAACTGTGTTGTGTTGATCATATTTGTTTCGTACTATTTGGGATTTGTGTTAGAATATTTACAACATTAGCTCAACTTATTTATTTTTTCGTATTATCTTGTCATATAATTTTAAATTCATATTGTGTTAGTTAATTTGTCATGTCAAAAAATATATATTTTATTTGAAATTAGTATATGTAAACATTAAAAAAAATTCTTCATTAATTAAGTTTTATAAAACGAATTTGTACACGATTGCTTAACTCCAATTCCATTTATCCAATTTTAAAAAATTAAAATTTATTTTTTTATTTAATTTTTGGTTTACAATAGACTCTAAAATAGGAAATAAAAGGAACAAATTATTTGAAATAACAAAAAAAACAAAGATGCTATGTTTATCCTAAATTTGTATTTCTCAATTTTTTATTCAATTTAATGCTATTACATAAGCGATTTAACCATATCATGACATCCATCAGTAAAAAGAGTATTAAATTATATAACTAATTCTTCATTAAATGATTATCTTTTGTGTCAATTTCGAATTATATGTGTTTGACACTAACTTGTTTATTTATGGCGGTATCCTGTTGTGTCAAAATTGGATTCCAACCCAAACAAAAAAAAAAATTGATAACTCTAACCCACTAACTTTGTACACATTTGTGTGTCAGAAACTCTCGCCCTAAGACCATATCTACTGGGCTTTAGAGCCAATAAAAAAACGCAAATGAAATTTATAGGACATTTTGTCTCGTTTGAAATTTATTATTTTGGTTAGTTATTTGACTTTTTACAAAAATATATATATATATATATATATAAAATAAAGAGAATAATGTAACAACTCATTTTAACTTTTTGGTTAAAATCTCAACTTCCCAAAGGAAGGGTTTGGATTCAATTGAAGAGGGGTGAAGAAATTATGAATGAAATATAATTTTTTTTTAAATATATTTTCTTAACATGGATGATTCTTGTTTGAATCTGCTGAACTAATGGGTCATGGTTTCTTTATTGCAGCATCTTAACAACAATCAAAGATTCCTCATGGAAGGATAGTGGCCATTATGGTGAAATTTGTTGTGGTCGTCTCCCTTCTGATTATCTTTTATTTGGCAATGATAAAGAGAAGAGTGTAGCTTGCTTTTCATGCTTCTCGAAGGGGTTTAGTCTCTTCGAATATGATAGTCCTACAGTTCGGACTCCCATAATTTTGAATCTGGTTTTACAAGTGTAATGTGAAATACAAAAAAAAACAAAATAGTTTAAATCAGGCAAATCTTTGAAAAATCAAGTTTTAATCAAAAATGTCAAAAATATACTGCTTTGTCAGATTTTAGAGTCGCCACCTAAATATTTTGAGAAATTTAGGAAACCCGTGACTCGTGCCAAATGCCACTTGTCCGTGATCACCAAAGTGTCTCGGCTCAGGAACTTAAGTACAAAAGGGGAAGATCATGAATTGAGCACCCAACTCACCCGATCAAAGATCGGCCTCTGCTAATCATGATGTGATTTTTATGTATAGTATATGCTCTTGTTCCTATTTTTACGCTATCTTTACTATGTGATGCACACAAATATAGACTAATTCGCCCACTTTGGAACATTTTGATTTCATGTTTGTTTTGAAAAAGTGTTTTGAATATGTACTACTTGAAAAAGTGATCTCATATGTACATTAATCAAATCATCCCAAGTTAAGTGAAAAAGCCTCCATCCATAGGCATTCAAACATGTATGTCAATTAAGCACTTAGCCTTATGGTAAACATGTTTGACATGCAACACCAACATACACGCAATATGCTAAAGCAAAACCGCTCACCTAGTACTCCAAGGCAAGTCAAAGAAAACAAACATAATTAGGAAAATGCATGGTCCTAAACAATGCAACATGACTAATGCAATGCATACAACATACAACTATCGGACTCGGCTTCCTAACATAACATATGGATCAATTTCAAGGCATATGATAGCGCACATATTAAAGCAAGGAATTTGAAATTGACATTTGATTAGTATGATGAGCTGAATCCTTATGCATGCAAAAGTGGATATAAGCCATGGCAATGACATGAAAATGTAAAACATGATGCTACCATTATTAGAAAGTAAATAAAAGGGAGAAAGAAATGGGGGTTGGAAGACATACACAATATTACAATTTTGCCCTCATAGAAGAGGGTCTGAATGAATGTCTTAATTAAACTAACTATTACAACATCAAATAAATTAGCTACACTAACTAATTATTACAAATTGAATGAATTTAATTAATTAATTAATTACAACATAGAATTAATTAAGTAAGTAACTAGCTGTTACAAGTTCAAATAAATCTATTCATTAGCATTAATTTCACGAGTCATGGGAAATAGAGAAGCACGTATGCATGAACGGGAATATCCTCCCAAAACACCTCTATTTTGTTGCCAAAACTGTTATGTTTTACAGTCAGACTCTACTCTGTTCTGCCATGAAAATGGTACTGTCTGCATAAAATAAAGTGGCCGACCGGCCTTGAAAAGTGGCAGGCCGGATGGACAGGTGGTCGGCTGGCCAATGTTTTGGGGATCTGCCCTGCTACAACAGAAAAAAAAAAAAAAATAGAGCACAAACAAAGTGTTTGCAGGGGATGTTTGTCCTCTCTGTCTCTCCCTATCATGAAACAGATCAAGGGAGGGATAGACTCGATTCGCAAACCATTAATTGACGCAAACTTGTTGCGTGATGATCTATGAAGCGATGGGACAGAGTCTCAATAAATGGAAATAAAATACCAATGAAACCTTCTCCCTATCATGGAGTTGCCTCTCTAGGGAAATGGTAGACATTGTTTCTTGAATCATTAACATCACTAATGAGTTTGTAATGACTCGAGACGCAATTGGTTCAATTAACGTCTGATTGAACTTGACTTGATTTTATTATCTTTCACCACTTTTAGTTCCATTTTATTAGCCCTTCTTATTATCTTTCCATTATTTAATCATTTGTCCAAAAATGAGAGTTATGTCCACTAATAAAGAGAAGTGTCAAACAAGAAGTTGTTCTTGGCATGAGAGCGATGTAATGCCTTGGTAATGAACCTTCGAAAAGATTAAACCATTAAGCATGGAAGGTCTCTTTTGCATGCCTTAAACAACACTCGTTTGAAACGACTCTCAAACAAAGAAAACCAAGAAAGGAGGGAGGGTGCAGAGGTGAGTATTACAAGTGTGAGCACATGTATGAAAGGTATGAAATAAAAGCTATCAATTCAAATATGTTGGTGTCTAAGGCCTAAACCAACAAACCTATGAGGACTACAACACTACAAGCATACTATGCAAAGCCTAAAATAAATAAACAACATAAAACAGGCCTCAAACTCACAAAAACGGTGCTGGAAGCAAGTTGAAAAAGCTAAAAAAATTAAGCAAAAATGAGAGATAATTAAAGCTAGTAAGCATCCCTAAGGAGGGGTGGCTAACCCCTTCACTTTTTGGACCTCAAAACCGCATATTTTAGCCTTTTAAAACTCTAAAAATCAGTGGCCAAAAGTTGAGAAAGAAGTGGGAAATTGTCACGACCCAAACCTGGCCCTATGGGTTTAGTACCATAACCGGCCAGTAATCCGAGATTACTGAAGGCCTGCTTAACAGTAATACAGTAAAATAGAGTACAGGGCCTGGCGGAAGCCAATACAGTAAATAAACAATGTCCAATGAGCTGTGACAGTCTGCATGCCAAAAAGATTTTCATATACATACATATACTCAGTACAGAACAGTATACACTTTATTTACAAATATACAGTACAGGGACTTAATCCCTATTAAGCAGTACAGTAACAGTCTATAAGGTATTACAAAAACAGTCTAAGATAGACGGGGAAATAAAGCACCCCTAAGCCAAAGCTTGGCAGGCTCGGAACCTCGCAGTGAGGCACAATGGTTGGCTTGACAAAACTGGAGTTTACCCCGACGCTCCTAGCTGCGGTCTGGTACCTGTGCGCCTACATATATATATGAGCAGTGAGCTAAAGCCCAGTGAATAACATGATGCGTAAAGAGGTTTAGAATGAATGTCCTTACAGTATGAAAATAGTTCATTTCAATCAGTATATTAGTCGCTCAGTACAGTAAACGGTCGTATGTAGTACATCCATTAGCGTGACAGTGCAGTAAACAGTAGATCTTAAAGACCGAACAGTAATGATGGCCATCAATCAGTAAACAGTAGTGGTTCCAACATGGGAATCGAATCGATTAGACAAATCCACCCGTTCATAGACCGTCAGTGGGGCCATCCGTTCACAGACCGTCGATGGCAGAGATTTCTCAAACGGTAGCAGTAACAGTAAACAGTAGTTGCTAAGGATGCTACAATACGGTTCAGAATATAGGACATGCATTCATTCAGTAAACAATATCAGTTCAGTAAACAGTTCAGAAGATAATTATTTGAACATATCTTTACACAATTGTTACTCACAGAGTTCTGGGCTACTGTAAGCTAGAGCGTCCTCTTGGAATGCCAACCCTATACAGTTAACAGATTGAACAGACACTAAGTTCGTAGTTGGGAAAGATAATAACTTAATCCCTAAATGCCTCGGTGTGTTCTACATCTATATCCCCATAAGGATGTCTTAAACTAGGCCTAAGAATGCCTAGGATAGAATGAGGATGCAAAGATGTACTTAGAAAACATTTTCAGAAATTTCAGTGAAACAGGGTCCCGCTCGAGCGCAGGTTTCCCCGCTCGAGTGTACAAGCAAACAAAGGTCCCCACTAGAGCGGCAACATCCCCGCTCAAGCGGACCAAAAAGTACTGGATAGGTGAAATCTCCGCTCGACGCCCGCTCAAGCGTGTCACCCAGTCCTCCGCTCGAGCGTCCAATACTCCACTCGAGCGGATTGATGCACAGTGCAAGATGCTGGGAGCTCGATTTTCCCGCTCGAGCGCCACTTTCCCCGCTCGAGCGGGAGTGCAAAATCTGGAAAATCTAGATTGCACCTCCAAGCCAAAAACCAAGTTTTGATGCATAAATTTCAATCTTCTTGGGCCAATTTTCTGGAAAACTCTTGTAAATACATAGGATAACATGATTCAAAGCTAAATTTGAGAAATCAAAGCCCAAGGGTGTTTAATTCCAACTCAATCTCAAACCAATTTTCATGAATATAAAGAACATGCAAACATGCATGAATTTAAACCATTTCAAAGCCTCAATGCTAACTCAAATGAGCCAAATCTTTCAAGAACATGATGAACTCATGGAGTATGATCAAAAGATGGACATGCATGTGAGGAATTACCATGAACTCAACTCAAAACTCATCAATATAGACATGCATGCAACAATTAAGCTACAACTCAACATATGAGGCTATTTGATGACCCAAACTACAAATTTGGACATGAATCTCATGTAAGAGTAAGCTCAAATCCTAAAGAAGAGGGTAGTTACACTACCTTAGGTCTTGAATCTCAAGAATATAAGCTCAAATTTGCAATCTTCACTTCAACTCTTCCAATTTCAGGCAAATCAACAAATTGAATTCAATTCTTTCACTCTCTCTCTCTCTCTCTAGGTCGGCTAAGGCAAGAAAAGTGGCTGATGAAATGTTTGTCCAAGTGTGTATAAGGCTCAACATGTGTAGAGATAGTGGGCCACTAGTGTGGCAAATTGGTAAATAAGTCAAACTCATGCAATTCATCAATATTTTATCTAATTTAATCATACCAAATCGACTCTCAGATAATTACACCATAAAATCACATAAGTTATGATGATCATGAAACACTAAACAATTCCCGGTTCGGCCGCCGATAAGGCCTTCAATTAACAATTTAAGCATATAACTATGAACAGATAATTAAATAGTCAAACAGATAAAATGCAATTTAACATATATATATTCAATCAATTCAATTCCAGTTTCCAGTCAGTCAATTCAGTATTCTATCCAGTTCAATTATCAGTCATAATCAGTTCAATTTAACGGTAATCAGTGGTTATTCGGTAAACAGTGGTGGTGGTCATTACAGTCTCCCCTCCTTAAAAAGAGTTTAGTCCTCTAAACTCGAGTTACCTTCATTCTGGAAGAAAACAGGATTCAGTGGAAACAAATCAGGATATCTCTTAGCCATGTCATCTTCCCTTTCCCAAGTAGCATACGCGCCACCATGGTTTTGCCAGTCGACTTTTACTAACGGGATCTCTTTGTTTCTCAGTTTCTTGATCCGTCTGTTCACAATCTGTATAGGTCGTTCCTCGTAAGTGTAGTCATCACTCAACACTATCCGAGTAGGCTCAATCACATGGAAAGGATCCCGGAGATAATCTCTCAACATAGAAATGTGGAAGACATTGTGCATATGCTCCATTTCAGGAGGAAGCGCAACTCGATACGCCACCGGATTGATTTTCTCAATAATCTCATACGGTCCGACATATCTCGGTGCTAACTTGCCTTTGACTCCAAAGCGAGTCTGGCCCTTCATCGGTGTCACTTTCACAAAAACGTGGTCACCCACTTCATACTCTCTGTCCCGTTTTCTGACATCTGCATAACTTTTCTGCCTGCTCTGTGCAGTTTTCAACCTCTGCTGTATCAATTTCACTTTCTCAGTCGTTTCGTAAACAATCTCGGGCCCAAGCAAAGGCCCATCTCCAACTTCTGCCCAGCAGATCGGAGATCTACATTTTCTGCCATACAATGCCTCGAAAGGCGCCATACCAATACTTGAATGATAACTGTTGTTGTAGGCGAATTCAGCTAAGGGCAAATGGCTTTCCCAGTTTCCCTGAAAATCAAGGACACACATTCTCAATAAATCCTCTAGAGTTTGGATGGTCCTTTCTAACTGTCCATCTGTCTGAGGATGATAGGCACTACTCAGCCTCAATTCAGTACCCAATGCAGTTTGTAGGCTCTGCCAAAACCTCGATGTAAACTTCGAATCCCTGTCAGAAACAATGGATACAGGCACTCCATGCAGTCTAACAATTTCATCAATATAAATTACAGCCAACTTGTCGGCATTATAAATTGTCTTGACAGGTAAGAAGTGAGCAGATTTGGTCAGTCTATCAACAATGACCCAAATTGAATCCATAGCTTTTCTGGAGCGAGGCAATCCAACGATAAAATCCATCGTGTTATGCTCCCATTTCCACTCCGGTATGGGTAAGGGTTGCAGTAAGCCTGCGAGTCGCTGATGTTCGGCTTTAACTTGTTGGCAATGAAGGCATTTCGATACAAAGTCGGCAATTTCTTTCTTCATCCCCGGCCACCAGAAATTCAATTTCAAATCTTGATACATTTTCGTATTCCCCGGATGGATAGAAAATTTTGAGTTATGGCCCTCTTGCAGAACTCTTCTTTTCAATTCGGAATCATTCGGTACACACAATCTTTCTTGAAACTTCAGTACATCATTTTCAAATTTGAAGCCCGGTCTCGGTTTAGATTCTCTTTCTTCGATGATCTTCCTCAAGAAGTCATCATGTTGCTGCTTCTCTTTAATCTCTTCAATCAAAGCCGGTTGAGCAGAAATAGCAGTTAAGGTTCCACCTTGTTTTCGCAAAACAATTTCAATTTCAGATTTTTCAAGGTCACAAAGCAACTCCTTCTGCCCGGTGAGTAAGCAAGCTAAGTTCCCAATTGATTTCTGACTCAATGCATTGGCAACGGTGTTGGCTTTTCCCGGATAATACAGAATCTGTAGGTCATAGTCTTTAATCAGTTCTAGCCATCTCCACTGTCTCATGTTCAATTCTTTCTGGGTGAAGAAATACTTCAGACTCTTGTGGTCGGTATATACTTCACATGTTGCCCCATACAGATAGTGACGCCAGATTTTCAGTGCAAAAACTACTGCAGCAAGTTCCAGATCATGGGTTGGGTAGTTCTTTTCATGAGGGCTCAGTTGTCGAGAAGCATAGGCAATTTCTCTCCCATTCTGCATTAAAACACATCCCAAACCCTTATGAGAAGCATCACTAAATACAGTATAACCATCCGTACCTAAAGGTAGAGTAAGGACAGGTGCAGTCACCAATTGAGTTTTCAACTCTTGGAACGCTGATTCCCTCTGGTCAGTCCAGTCAAATGATATCCCCTTTTGTGTCAGTTGAGTCAATGGTAAAGCAATTTTGGAGAAATCTTTGACAAATCTTCTGTAATATCCGGCCAAACCCAAGAAGCTTCGGACTTCTGTCACATTTGTCGGCCTAGGCCAGTTCACTACAGCTTCAATTTTCTGTGGATCAACTGAAATCCCATCTTTGCTAATAACATGCCCCAAAAACATAACATGGTCAAGCCAAAATTCACATTTAGACAGTTTAGCATACAGTCTCTGTTCTTTTAAGGTCTGTAGGGCAAGTCTCAGGTGATGTTCATGTTCTTCTCTAGTCTTAGAATAAATCAGGATGTCATCAATGAATACAACAATAAAGTCATCAAGGTATGGTTTAAAGATTCTATTCATGAGGTCCATAAATGCTGCTGGTGCGTTGGTAACTCCAAAAGGCATAACTAAAAATTCGTAATGTCCATACCTTGTTCTAAAAGCAGTCTTATCAATGTCTTCTGGTTTAACCTTCAACTGATGGTATCCGGATCTGAGGTCAATCTTAGAAAACACTTGAGCACCCTGTAACTGATCAAATAAGTCATCAATACGAGGTAACGGGTATTTATTTTTCACAGTTACCTTGTTCAGTTCACGATAATCAATGCACAGTCTCAGAGAGCCGTCTTTCTTCTTCACAAACAAAACTGGTGCGCCCCACGGTGAAGTACTGGGCCTGATGAACCTTTTGTCTAGCAGTTCTTGCAGTTGTACCTTCAGTTCCTTCAGTTCAGTTGGAGCCATTCTGTAAGGAGCTTTAGATACTGGCTGTGTTCCCGGAATCACATCAACGGTGAATTCAATCTCCCTGTCAATCAAATCCCCTGGCAGATTTTCTGGAAAAACATCTGGGAATTCTCTGACTATGGGAATGCTATCCACATTAGCACTATCATCAGTAGATACAGTCAAAACAGAACACAGATATCCCTTACACCCCTTTCTAATCAATTTAACAGCTTTCACGGAAGAAATCAAATACGGAGGAGGTACTACTCCTACCCCATCAAACACGAATTCAGGTAAGTCAGGTGGACGGAAAACAACTTGTTTTGTCACACAGTCAATAGTAGTATGATATTTTTGCAACCAGTCCATCCCCAATATCACATCAAAATGGTCAATGTTCAATGGCAGTAAATCAATAAACAAATGCATATCCCCAACAATAATCTCACAAGCAGGATACATATATGCACATGTCATGGATCCCCCAACGGGTGATGATACAGCTAACAGATAGTTTATGGGTTCTAAGGGTCTATTCAATTTCCGTGAAAAAGCATGCGATACATATAAGTGTGTAGACCCCGAATCAATCAATACATATGCATTTTGAGCACAAATAGAAAGAATACCTGACACTACGGTCTCAGTATTTTGTACGTCTCCCGGTACTAGGGCAAACACTCGACCCTGCCTCATAGGCTCTTTCCCGGTAGCTTTGGGGTTAGGCTTTGGTGCCACTGTTGATGCTGCTGCGCTTGGTGCAGCTTTACTACCGGCTTGCGGAGCAGAGGGGCAGTCTTTAACCATGTGGCCCACCTTGCCACACCTATAACAGGCTCCAAATATTTTGTAACAAACCCCTTTGTGCTTCTTGCCACATTCAGAACAAGTTGGAATGAAACCACTCCCTTGGCTGGGGCTAGTTGTTGACCCCGTGTTTTGCTTTTTGTTCAATGGGTTATGCTTGCCTTTCTTAAATTTGAAACCCTGTCTTTTCCCACACCATTCAGACGCTGGTGATTCAGATTGTTTCACTACTTCGATGTTCAACTCAGCCATCAATGCTCAGTCGAGAACACCTACATAGGTCGGGAGTTTCAGGACATTAATTCTGTCCAGTATTGCAACATTCAGGCCACCTTCGAATTTTCTGGCCTTTTTGTAATCGGTGTCCACCATGTGCAGTGCATAACGGGCAAGTTCAGTAAATTTTGTCTCATATTCTGCTACCGACATGGTGCCTTGTTTCAGTTGTTCGAACTCAGTTACTTTCATGTCTCTGACACATTGCGGGAAATACTTTTCGAAGAAGGCTCCTTTGAATTGAGCCCAAGTCATTACGATAGCTTCATCACGGATGAGCATCCACCACCTTCTAGCCTCTTCTTGGAGGGTAAAGGTGGCCAACAATACCTTGTGTGCCTCGGAGCACGGAAAGACTTCAAATAATTTTTCAGTCTCCAGAACCCATGCTTCAGCTTTTAACGGTTCAAGGCCTCCCTGAAAGGATGGCGGTTTCAACTTGCTGAACTTATGGGTGAGAGCAATAATATCCCCATCATTAGCATTCACATTTTGTACATTTACATTCTGTTCGGGTACAGCCAGAGGAGGAGGAGGTGGGGGCTGTTGATTTAGTTGTTGGTCCAGTCTAGCAGTTATCAGTTCCATCATTCTTTCCAGTCTGGCCATTCTGGCCTCAGAGGATGAGGATTCAGTTTCATTTGCAGTGTTTGCATTATCCATTTCACTATAAACAGTTATAACAGTTTCAATCATAAGCAGTTACGTACTTAAACAGTTTATCACATAAGCAGTCATGCATTTAAACAGATTAGCACATCAACATATATTCAGTCACCACACACTTATCATGCCTATGAATGCCCTAATCGCTTTTCTAGGACACCCTATAGCTCATTTGGACACGTGTGTGCGGTATAACTCGTGGTTAAGTATCGCTCTGATACCACTCTGTCACGACCCAAACCTGGCCCTATGGGTTTAGTACCGTAACCGGCCAGTAATCCGAGATTACCGAAGGCCTGCTTAACAGTAATACAGTAAAACAGAGTACAGGGCCTGGCGGAAGCCAATACAGTAAATAAACAATGTCCAATGAGCTGTGACAGTCTGCATGCTAAAAAGATTTTCATATACATACATATACTCAGTACAGAACAGTATGCACTTTATTTACAAATATACAGTACAGGGACTTAATCCCTATTAAGCAGTACAGTAACTGTCTATACGGTATTACAAAAACAGTCTAAGATAGACGGGGAAATAAAGCACCCCTAAGCCAAAGCTTGGCAGGCTCGGAACCTCGCAGTGAGGCACAATGGTTGGCTTGACAAAACTGGAGTTTACCCCGACGCTCCTAGCTGCGGTCTGGTGCCTGTGCGCCTACATATATATATGAGCAGTGAGCTAAAGCCCAGTGAATAACATGATGCGTAAAGAGGTTTAGAATGAATGTCCTTACAGTATGAAAACAGTTCATTTCAATCAGTATATTAGTCGCTCAGTACAGTAAACGGTCGTATGTAGTACATCCATTAGCATGACAGTGCAGTAAACAGTAGGTCTTAAAGACCGAACAGTAATGATGGCCATCAATCAGTAAACAGTAGTGGTTCCAACATGGGAATCGAATCGATTAGACAAATCCACCCGTTCATAGACCGTCGGTGGGGCCATCCGTTCACAGACCGTCGATGGCAGAGATTTCTCAAACGGTAGCAGTAACAGTAAACAGTAGTTGCTAAGGATGCTACAATACGGTTCAGAATATAGGACATGCATTCATTCAGTAAACAATATCAGTTCAGTAAACAGTTTAGAAGATAATCATTTGAACATATCTTTACACAATTGTTACTCAGAGTTCTGGGTTACTGTAAGCTAGAGCGTCCTCTTGGAATGCCAACCCTATACAGTTAACAGATTAAACACACACTAAGTTCGTAGTTGGGAAAGATAATAACTTAATCCCTAAATGCCTCGGTGTGTTCTACATCTATATCCCCATAAGGATGTCTTAAACTAGGCCTAAGAATGCCTAGGATGGAATGAGGATGCAAAGATGTACTTAGAAAACATTTTCAGAAATTTCAGTGAAACAGGGTCCCGCTCGAGCGCAGGTTTCCCCGCTCGAGTGTATAAGCAAACAAAGGTCTCCGCTCGAGCGGCAACATCCCCGTTCGAGCGGACCAAAAAGTACTGGATAGGTGAAATCTCTGCTCGACGCCCGCTCGAGCGTGTCACCCAGTCCTCCGCTCGAGCGGACTGATGCACAGTGCAAGATGCTGGGAGCTCGATTTTCCCGCTCGAGCGCCACTTTCCCCGCTCGAGCGGGAGTGCAAAATCTAGAAAATCCATATTGCATCTCCAAGCCAAAAACCAAGTTTTGATGCATAAATTTCGATCTTCTTGGGCCAATTTTCTGGAAAACTCTTGTAAATACATAGGATAACATGATTCAAAGCTAAATTTGAGAAATCAAAGCCCAAGGGTGTTTAATTCAAACTCAATCTCAAACCAATTTTCATGAATATGAAGAACATGCAAACATGCATGAATTTAAACCATTTCAAAGCCTTAATGCTAGCTCAAATGAGCCAAATCTTTCAAGAACATGATGAACTCATGGAGTATGATCAAAAGATGGACATGCATGTGAGGAATTACCATGAACTCAACTCAAAACTCATCAATATAGACATGCATGCAACAATTAAGCTACAATTCAACATATGAGGCTATTTGATGACCCAAACTACAAATTTGGACATGAATCTCATGTAAGAGTAAGCTCAAATCCTAAACAAGAGGGTAGTTACACTACCTTAGGTCTTGAATCTCAAGAATATAAGCTCAAATTTGCAATCTTCACTTCAACTCTTCCAATTTCAAGCAAATCAACAAATTGAATTCAATTCTTTCACTCTCTCTCTCTCTAGGTCGGCTAAGGCAAGAAAAGTGGCTGATGAAATGTTTGTCCAAGTGTGTATAAGGCTCAACATGTGTAGAGATAGTGGGCCACTAGTGTGGCAAATTGGTAAATAAGTCAAACTCATGCAATTCATCAATATTTTATCTAATTTAATCATACCAAATCGACTCTCAGATAATTACACCATAAAATCACATAAGTTATGATGATCATGAAACACTAAACAATTCCCGGTTCGGCCGCCGATAAGGCCTTCAATTAACAATTTAAGCATATAACTATGAACAGATAATTAAATAGTCAAACAGATAAAATGCAATTTAACATATATATATTCAATCAATTCAATTCCAGTTTCCAGTGAGTCAATTCAATATTCTATCCAGTTCAATTATCAGTCATAATCAGTTCAGTTTAACGGTAATCAGTGGTTATTCGGTAAACAGTGGCGGGGGTCATTACAGAAATACAATGACAAAAGCTTAGAGAACAAGGTTCAAAGAAGGGTGGTTAACCCCTCCACCTTTGGTAGCTTTAAGTCACAAGTTTCAACCCATAAAAACAGCCCAAAAACAGTATAAAAACAACAAGAAAAGAGAGGGAAGAAGTAGTGTAAAGAAGGCAAAAGTTATACCTCTTGAAGAGAAGTTTCTCTTTCATTCACAAGCCAACAAGTGATCACCCTCAAGAGCTGAAATTTTGGCACAAGAACCTCAACAAGAAGCCTCAAATTTTTGGTTTAGAAAGTGTTAGTGTAGTGTATGTGTGTTGCAAGATAGAGAGAGATTGTGTTTTGCAAGAATTTGAGTTTTGGTAATTTTTTTTAATCTAAAAACATAAGGGATGGTCAAGTATGTATAGAAAAATTGGTTGCTATCTCGGAAATATCTATATTGAGCTAGCTGGTGCAGTGCATGCACACAGGGGGATAGCTCGCAACAAATATCTATTCTGCCGGCTGGCCACTAAATTTTGGCCAGCCGACTACCTGTTGGCTAACAGGCCTTTGGGTGGTTAGGTTTGGAAAAATCAGGTTTTGGCTCAAATGAAGTGCAAGGTTTTTAGGCTTTGAAACTCAAAACCGAGGCTCATCGCTAAAGAAAACGAACGTTTGCACAGTGTACTAATTCATTATCGAGTGATCAACCTGACGCCAAGTCTTAAGGGTGGCCAAAAATAGAGTGTCTACAAAAAGGTAAATTAATTTCTTTTTATATATATTCATCTTTCATTTGTTCTTCTTAAGGTGTTTATTGGTTGGTTGGCAACTAAGGTGTTTGTTGTTATGTTTCTTAGGCAGACTAGTTTTATTTATTAGGGGTGCTGGTTTTTATATTTTTGCTATCATGGGGTGGTGTTTGTAGGGGGCTTTCTAGTTGTACTATTGCCTATGCTATATATACACTAGAAGTGTTGGCACACACTAAGTGTACGAGAGTGAAACAATTAGATTGACAATTACGAATACGAATTGAAAGAGTTAAACAAGGTCAGAAACTTCTCCAAATAGTTACAGCGTGAGCCGGCTTCATCTATACCCCCATGGCTGTTTGCTTTATAATAGTATAGAAGATATATATATTTAAAAAATTGAGCTGTTAAACTACATGGACTTTGTTATATTTTTCATTCTTTCTTTTTAGTAGTTTGGGCATTCAATTTCTATCATTTGTTGTCTAGTGTAGTATTTGTGTGTGCCCAAAGGGTGGGGAGTGTACTCCCCTCACAGAGATCATGTTGTGCTGGGTGGGATAGAATTATATGATTAATTTTCTACACTTTTCTTGCAAAATTTTGCTTGGTTAGTGTATCTAATTTAGATAGTTCTGGTTTATGATATTTTCTACTATCTTTCAGTTTATGGGTTGGATACGTTTTTTCTTTTCTTTTTGAAAAAATTAATATACTTGTGTTCTGATCGATTGATAATCTTTACCCATGGACATGACCTATTGGTGGACAAACTACATAAATTCTTATGTTTTTATGTTGATTCTTTCTGTTTAATTTTTTTCATCATATGTTTTCGCTGTCAATTGCACAACAAAACTTCACAAGCATTAAATTTTTGTTGTGTTTTACAATTAACTGAGGCAGAACTCAACATTCAAGCCAATGATAAAGAAAACTCAGAATTACCCATCTTTGATATGGTCACCATTAGCAGGGTAACTAACAGTTTTTGTTGCACAAATAAAATTGGAGAAGGTGGTTTTGGGTCTGTTTACAAGGTAAGTTTATTCCATTCCTACACGGGCTATTCTAGCTATTTTAGTGGACAAATGAAAATCTTGATAAGGAAAAATACATTAAAAAAGAAGAAGAAGAAGAAGAAGAAGAAGAAGAAGCTGCTATAATCTTTTGCGTGATGATCAAAATAAATCGTTATGTTGATTATCGTAGGGTGTGCTATCAACTGGAAAAGAGGTAGCTGTCAAACGACTCTCAACTAACTCCAAACAAGGTCTTAATGAATTAAAAAATGAAGTGATTTTGGTTGCCAAACTTCAACACCGTAATTTGGTTAGGCTTTTGGGATGTTGCATCCATGGAGAAGAAAGAATGTTAATTTACGAGTACATGCCCAATGGAAGCTTGGATTCTTTCATTTTTGGTTTTCCCTCTCAACCTTCCTCATCTATATCTTGCTTCTTTGGAATTCATATTTGACCAAATAGAAAATTATGCTAATCAAAAAAGTTTGCCTTGCTAAGTTGCTATAATATTATGAGCAATGGTATATATATCACTGTTTTTTCCACCGTTCAATATCACTTGATATTCTTGCTCAATTTGTACTTAATAATATCATGATTCACGAGCTCCCAAGTTGGCTGTGAAGCAATGCGATAAAAAATGAGTGACATAATAAGTCACTTTTGTAATGGATATATATATAATACTTGAGGTCTAATAAATTAATAAAAACCTTGGGCCCCTTTATTCAATACAAGTCTAGAAAACCCAAGTAGATAACTCACATGAAGGAGACGCTTGGATATTATTGTTGGGATTGCTGAAGGGTTCTCTATCTACATCGAGATTCAAGATTGAGAGTTATTCATAGAGATCTTAAAACCAGCAAAGTGCTACTTGATTGTGAGATGAATTCTAAAATTTCAAATTTTGGCCTAGCTAAGGCTTGTGGAGTAGATCAATCATCCGCAATAACGAAAAGGGTCATTGGAACTTAGTAAGTGGCCAACACTCTTTTTCTTGTACAAGCTTAGCCTAGAAAAGTCACCAAATTTCCAAGTACATCTCTGGAGCTCATTCTATACTAATTTCCAATTTCTTTGGTAATGGTATGCAGTGGCTACATGTCACCGGAATATGCAATCAATAGCCTCTTTTCAATAAAATCTGATGTTTTTAGCTTCGGAGTCATTGTCTTGGAAATATTGAGTGGCAAAAAGTAATAGGCCATCATACAAACCACGATTTTAATCTTCTTTGGACATGTAAGTTCTTGAACAAAATTTTTTTCTTGTTTTACTTTCTTGCTTTTCAATGAATTGCACAGCTTGCACAAAACATTTTCACAGATCACAAAATAGAAACAATTGGTGAGACTCCTATTTTTTCTCTTATGTGATCCTTTATGTGAAACAATTATGTGGAAGTATAAATATTCTATTTTCTAATAGTTCTTTCATCTTGATGTTCTATATTGAGCCAATCAGGCATGGACACTTTGGATTGAAGAAAAGGCCTATGAGCTATTAGATCCATTGGTGGAGGGTTCATTTCCCATGTCAGAGATATTAAGGTGCATACAGGTTGGTCTTTTATGTGTGCAAAAATGTCCTGAAGACAGGCCAACTATGTTATCTGTGCTCTTAATGTTGATTACTAAGGCTGTAGTGCTTTCCCGATCCAAGCAACCTGATTTTTATACAAAGAGGAAGTCCAATGACAAGACTTATCTGCTGACTCGACACAATTAGAGATTCGATAAATTTTTTGAAGAAATTTAGTGCATGTAAAAGTAAGATTGAGAGAAATCAAGATTTGAGCAATTAGAGTGTTCAAATGTATTGAACCCATTGCATTTTTAATAGATCTTGAAAGTGACTTTTCATGAATGCACATCCCTATATATATGTTCCTAACTTTTCAATTGACAGTTTTGGAACTTCCAACCAGTTGTTAGTTATTAGTTGAGTAGAGATATATATTATTAAGAGATTTAGCTAGCGTCATCTAATGTTCATTGTTTCCAGATAGTGAATGGAGAAAATTTTTGCAACTCGCAAGTAAAAAGAAAAAGCATCAAGATAGCCATCAAAGACGAAGTGCTGGCTTAGTGGGTGAGGTGTTTCCTTACTAGGCGTGATGTCTAAGTTTGAATTTTATTTGTTGGATGACGCAACTTCCCTATTTGTATTTCTCTCCCATCAATTGGTGAGAAAACAATTATAGTCATCAACCATGCAAGTAAAAATTCATTATAACGATGATACAACGTCATCAATGCCAGGTGTATTACCAATTAATAATAAAATTATACATGCAATAGTACACCCCTACTATTTAAATATAATTACATCTTACAAGATAATTTTGTAACACTCACATATACAATATGGCAAATGCTAACAAGTGCCCCTAGGCATTGTTTAAAGTTGGAAAGTGTTTCTTGAAAATATGTGCAAATGTTAAAAAGTGTATTCTATTGATTTCAATAGAAGTATATTGAATTTAGTAAAAAGTATCTTGTGTTCTTTAATTTTTGTTTGTCTCTTACTTGTGCCCTAGGGGCACTTGTTAGCAAGTCCCCTACAATGCTGTAACTGTAACAAAGTTTGGTCTTCAGTTATGAATTGGTAGGGAATTAATTGGACAATGCGTAGCTCGGTGGAACAGGTTCTGCTTTGGTGGACCAGTTATAAATGGAAGAAGATGGAAGGTAAGATTTGGAAAGCCATCTCACTTATGATTTTTTGGGCAATATGGAAACATAGAAATGATTGTGTGTTCAATAGCATCCAACCAGACATAGAGGAACTATGTGAAGTTATTAAAACAAGAATTGCTTGGGTGAAATATAGTTCAGTAGGACTATTCATACAGTCCAAGACTTCATCTCAAATATGTATAAGATAAGATATGCATTGTCATAAACTGGAGATCTGCTGAGTGAATGCATCGGAGTTTGATTAAGTGTTGGGACACCCTTGCTGTGGCTACTGTTTAGTTGTTGGTTTTATTGTGCTCAATTATGCAGCAGAACTCCAAGGAATTGCAGATTGCTAGTAATATACAGTAGTTCTGTTTTAGCAAATGTTTACTTCTAGTTTTTGAGGACAGATTTCTGAATCTCGTGCACAAAAAATGCTGCTTAGAAGGTCTACTACCATATGGTTATGCTTGGAAGGAAAGTGAATGTTGATGCTGGACAACAAAGGTCTGCTACCATATGGACAAAAAAGGCTGCTTATTGTATTTGCTTTTCTTTTCATGCTGTTTGGGTTGGTTTCTCGCCAGTTTTTGGTGTGGTGCTCATAGATGATAGGACTTGTTTTTTTGTGCTAATCTAGTTGACATCGTTGAGTTTTGCTTTGATATATACTCGTACATTCATTCCACTTTATTGATGTTTGTTTTAGTATCTTTTGTATATTGATTTTTATAAGTAAAGTTTATTTTTATTTTATTTTATTTTATTTTTGCGAATCAAAAATAATAATTTATTATTGAATAGTGATATTACTTTGAGAAATGCTATGTATCCTAAATATTCTACTAAACCTCTCACATGGAGTGGGACTCACACAAATCAACATGTGCATGTGAGAAGTTTGGTAAAATATTTGATAGAATATTTAGGGTCTCTAACATAACTCTATTACTTTTCGATGATAACTAAAACGCCAATCACATTGGAATTTGGGCACCACCGGGCAACGCCTCTAGAGAACCCGGTAATAGTGGGAAGCACCTTTGGGCTAGCTCCCTGAAAAATGGGCTGGCATTCAAACTTGTTATATCATGCAGTCCATGGGCATATTAGTATGTTTGTAGTCCAAAAGAAAGGATTTCCACTCTTTTTTACAGATTATAGGACTTGACAACCACTAGCGAAGCTAGGAAATTAAGTTAGAGGGACATTTATTAATTAAAATTTTTTATTTAAAAAAAAAATATGATCAACATTAAGATAATAATAATTTTATAAGCTAAATTTAAGCATAAGAAATTAAAAATCATTATTAATAAGAACAAATCAAAATTCTATAATAGTGTGTAATAGCTCGGTACAGGATGGTGATGTAACTTTGTAATTTTAGCATAAAAAATTATGAATCAAAATTCTTAGTTTTAGAAAATAAAAACACATCATTTATAGCACAAAATATTATAAAATCTATTTAATATTTATTTAACGAAAAATATTAAAGAGATGATACTGCTAATAAAATAATGTCTTTTGAATGTAAATTATTACATAGTTTTAGAGTACCATATGATGTTACCTATGTGATGTTCAAAGTATGAGAAATCATAAATTACACTAAGTAGTTTGTCAACTACCTAAAAATAATGAGTTAATTATATTCAATCCATAAGATTTCCCACTACACTATTGGTTTAGACTACTACATAAATAATACAACACAGTACTCCCAAAATATCAAATAACTACTCATTGTGAATAATACAATAAATTCTTAGCCAAAAAATTGTTAAAAAAATATTTTGTATATAATCACAAAACAAAAACAAAAACAAAAATAAAAGTTAAAAAAAAAAAAAAATTTCAAAATTGAGGCGCATGTAACCCTCCTGAGCCTTCTTTAGCTCCGCCCCTTTTATTTACAATTCATCCCCTCTCTCTCTCGCGCGCGCGCGATGGGATTCATGTCCAAGGCATCAACCCCATAATGATCACTAAGCTAAAGGTGACAATGTATTGGTGTAGTGGTCTTCAACATCATTTATTTATTATTATTATTTTTTTTTTTAATGAGTGGATTCTTTTCATTCCACATAATGTACTGAATGATGTCGATGATAGAGACCACTAATTTTGGAGCTCTAAAAAGATCACTAATGACATGGCACTCAATAAAAAAAAAAAATACATTACCAAGGCCAAAACATCAAATCATTCATGGTGGGACCCACTACCACATCATTAGTGGTAGCACTAATTAGTGCTCTCACTCATTTTCTTTTAAGGCTTTGGGGCTCATCACAAGTTATAGACAATTCTAATTGTTTATTTATAGAATCTTATCTGTAAATTATTGCAATAGCTTGATGTCATCATATTTATCTTCAATTGTCTATCTTTTTTTAAGACATATATAATAAAATTATTGAATCAATTTTTAAAAAAAATTATCTTTTTTTTTTATTTTTTATTATAAATTATCTATACGGAGGTGCCAACAAAAAATAAATAAATAAATAAATAAATCAACACAATACGACTGATGATTAGGGCTGCAAACGAGTCAAACCGAACTTTAGTATGTTTGGGCTTGTTTATTTAGATTTCAACAAGCTCGAACTCGAACTCGAACTCGAGCTGAATAAAAATTTAACGAACTGAGCTCGAGCCGAGTTAGCTTGGGCTCGACTCGAGCTCGAGCCTGTTCACAAGCCTTAACGAGTCAAAAAATTTATAAACTTTGCATGTGAGACTAAAGTTACAATTAAAACTTTGATTATATAATTATATACACAATATATATAAACAAACTAAAAAAAAGTCCATATTTTACTAAAATAATAATATCTACTACCACTATTATATAAATGTACTATTTATAGTTAACTATTAATTACATTTATATTTTTTAAATATATAAATAGCATATTTCTATTATTTTTTATACATATTTTTATATTATTTAACATATAAATAATAAATATTAAACGAGTCAGCTAATGGGCCGAGCTTCAGAATGTTTGGGCTTGTTTATTAAAAATTTAACGAGCTCGAACTCAAACACAAAAAAAAAAAAATTAACAAACCGAGTTTGAATGAACTCTTACCAAGCCGAACTCGAGCCTGTTCACGAACGACTTTGTTCATTTACAGCCCTACTGATGATAGACTTCGTGTGTCCAAAAGGCACTCTCCAATTCAAATAGTAGTTGGGATAGTATCGTGGGGGACTTACGTGTAAGTCATAATAAGTGGACTTATTGTTCAATAAATCTTATGATAATTAATAGTATTTTTCATTAAACACTATTAAAAAACGTCACTAATTGTTAATTTTTAGCGACAATGTGAAAGTTTTGTCACAAAAAATGTTACTAATTATATGTTTTAGTGACAGTTTAAAAAAATTATCATAAAAAAATGTCACTAATTCACAACTTTTAGCAACAATTTGAAAATTTCATCACAAAAATAGGACACTAATTGTAAGTTTTAGTGACAATTTATAAAAATCATGACAAAAAAAAGTCACTAATTATCAATTGTTAACGACATATGTAAAAAATCGTCACAAAAAAAATATTTTTAACGACGATTTACCAAGACTTATTTTTAATAGGACTAGATGAAAATTAAGTTTAACTATTTAGACCTATTGGTAGTTTATCCTAGTATTTATCATCTCCCACGGGTTACAAAATTGGAATGTGGGGGTAGGGAGTGATATTTAGAAAACAGTATAATGTTCAAGTCATGGTGAAGCCTTTAACCTCTTCTCTGCTTCTGTTACACCTATCAAAAGACTTTCTGGTAAAAAATATTTTGGGACCCATATTAATAATTGTCAATTTTAGTTAGTTTGAATTTTCATCCTAAGAAATTAACCTTGGGCAGATATAATTTCTTTATCATATTGTAAAAGCAAAAATGTGAAGTCCACTTGTGTAGCATTAATTTCCTGTTACGCTATAGACTATAGACACTTTTAATACATTTAAAAATAGAAGACAACCAATATTAAAGTTGGGATTCACCTAATGTACTATATTATATAAATACATAAATATAACAAATGGGGCAACAACAAAGATTTTCAAAACCTAATGACATGCAACTTTGTTTACTAGGTCCCAAACGTTATTAGAAAACGAAGAAAATAAAAGTCTACGTAAATCTACAAATAAAAAAATAATAAATAATAAAAAATACTTTGAGATATGTTGAAAATATAAATTGAAGGCTGGTTTGGCAAATTTTTTTTAGAAATTTTATTTATTTCCCTTTAGTGAGTTCAATTTTTTTAATATTAAAAAAAAATCACTTGTCGTCAATAGCGGAGCCAGAAAGTTAAATTATGAGGCACTTATTAATTACAATATCGAAAATTTTTACAAAAATCACACAAGTTTTTACAATTGATTTCGAGAAACTTCAAAAAAATAATGTTATTTATAACTAGTGAATATAAATATAAGTCTTAAAATAAATTACATAATGATAAATTAGTTTTTTATACAAAATTTGATTAAAAATTCAATATAATGGTAATATCACGTCATTATTAGTATGCGATATCACCAACTAATAGTAAATAAACACATAGAGAGTGAACTTCACTTATTAAATGTAACTAATAATCTAATAAATTCTATATCCTTATAGTGAGATTAGTTATACTTCCATGTCAATAATAATGACATCACCGTTACATTTAAAATTTTCATAGATAATATGGCTTATAATAGTCTGTTTTTTTTCAATCAAATCAACCATTATTATTTTCATAATTTTTAAAATGTCATTAACATTTTACTCTAATAATATTTTTATAATTCTTTTTATTTAAAATATATTTTTTTATATTTACAAAAAAAATAATTACAAAATCTATAGGGGCACGTAACCCCCTAGTCCTTACACAACTCCGCCACTGCTTGTCATCCTCTTAGACTAGTCATTAAAATTTTTAAAAAATGAATTTCTTTGACAAATTAAAAATTGATAAAATTTTCTACAAGCGATAGTGGCTCCGAAGTTGCTTCTAGAAACATTTTAGTAAATGGTCAAAATCATCCTACCGTGGGGAGAAAAATAAGAAGAATGGCCATTTACATATAAATCTTAATTTATGAATTTATATTTTATTAAATCTTAATTAAAATTTTTAGACTTTCAATTTTCATTAATAGTCGAAATTATCTTTTAAATAATTATTATTTATCATTTATGATTATCCATAAAGGAACATGATGATTTGATATTTATTTTGATTTTAAAATTTTAAAAATATTAACTTTCAAATTGAAAAAAACTATAAAAAAAATTATGTGTCAAAAAAAACTTAAAAAATTGAATTATTTTTTCGTACAAAATTAAAAAAATTTGTGTCTATAAAGGAGCATAATGATGGAAAATTGATGTGCAAAACGAAAAAAAAAAAAACTTTAAAAATGAAAATACTGATAATGTTCTTAGTTTTAAAACTGAAAAAAATTAATAATGTTATCGGTTTTATTGGATAGTTAAATCAAACTAATAAGTAGAAAGGCAAAAACGTTTAATCTCATGTTCTTTTTTTTAATCAGTTAGTGAAATAATTATCTGGAACATTACTATGCAAAATTAATAATGTTCTTAGTTTTAAAAATTGAAAAAAATTGATAATATTCTCTCAGTTTTACTAAATAAGACTTATTAGTTTAAAAAAATTTATATAGGATCTAAGTTACCGTAACATTTGTAAATAGAACTTTTAAGTAATTAACTCTAAAAAAAACACAAAAATTGATTGGCATCTCAACAAAAAAACACTACTACTTCGGAAAATTAAAACTTTAGAAAAAATAATTTCAAAATAAATAATTTGTGCGGTGATTTTACTATAGAAAGGACTTATTTATATGTACTTTTAAATCCTTTACAACTATGAATCAAGCAATATTATGTCAAACTCTGAATTATTTATTTGAATTTCTCTTATGTTGGGATCTTAGCATGAGAAAATGTAAGGGATCTGTCAAGCTCATTATAGATCATGTTTTGATGATCTGAACCATTTACTTTCTAAAACTCATTGAGTAGAATGTACATCCAAAAATCAAGATAGTTAGACATCGATAGTTACATATTTGAATCAAATTTATATTACAAAAAATATATAGTTATTTTTAAAATTATATTTATCGTCTATTTTTTAAAAACAAATATAATTTAAATATATAAGTACCGATATCTAATCATCTTCAATTTTTGCTTGAATATTCAACTTAATGAATTTTAAAAAGTGAACGGTTTTAATTATCGGAATTGATTTAAAAATTGGCATACCAAACCTAAACGATTTTTCAAATTGAGATATCAACTTGAGAGAAGCTCAACTGTTACTAAAATAGGTATTTATTTTATTTTATTTTATTTGTTTCTCGATTCCAACTACCGAATGGTTTAGAAATAAATTGTAAGGATTAGTCATCAATGTTGTGCCTCATTTTGTGGTGCATTATGGATTTATTTTTATAATCTGAACCGTTCATGTTGTAAGGTTTGTTGAGTACTTCATGCGTGCCAAAAATCATATTAATCGGATACCAATAACTATATGATTGATAACCAAAAAAATAAACAAGAAGTTTTTCTTTTGAAAAATAGTATAAAAATATGCTATTTGATCATATAGTTATTGATATCCGATTAATATGATTTTTGATAGACTTGAAGTACTCAACAAATCTTATAAAATGAACGGTTCAGATCATAAAAATAAGCCCATAATACATCTCAAAATAAGGCACAACAACCCCAAGTCCCGATTTCCCACCTAACGCAATGAAGAAGTCGGACATGGCAAACAATTCTCCATGGAAATTTCAAGTGGCCATCCTTTATTCAAAGAAAATATCATTTTGTCTCTCAAATTATCACGTAATTTTTAATTTGACTCCCATACTTTGATTTATTTCAATTTAGTACATGAACTTTTAATAAATTGATCAATTTAACCCCTACCGTCAGATTTCATCTACAATTGGATGGAATGTACTAACGTGATACTAAAGTTCATTTAGAATTTCATTTTACCCCCCAAACTATATCTTAAAAATCAATTTGTCCCCCAAATATTAAAAAATAAAATTTAAATATTTAATAAATAACTTTTTTCTCAATAATGAAAAAATTAGATTTTAAATAATATATACTTGCAAAAAAATAATAAAAAATATAAAAATTCTCATTTTGAATTATTTTGAGACTATGAAGCATGGATAATTTGACAAACATGTCATACTTATACCGGATACTTACCGACGTATGATACATAAAATATGTACTCAAATTTTCTTTCTTAATTTTTGGCTTACCTAGACATATCTAATAGATATCCAAGCCGTACCGTACCTCAGTCGAAAATAATATTTTTCTTCTACTACAAAGATAAAATTCTTTTTACTAAATTTCTTTTCTATTTTTAATTTTGTGCTTAACATGGTTTTAAAATTAAGTTATGGTTTATAAGTTATTTAATATAATAATATTTAATTTTATCTTATACCTATGTTTTTAGCATTAAATGTCAATTGTATATTGAATTTAACAAATTAAACCATTTAATCAATTTTTGTATTATTTCAAATTAAAAATAAATATTTTTTTACAAATGTGTTAAACCATATCCATGCTCGTACCCTACTGATTTTAACATGTTGATGGACTCATATCGTACCAATACCAGTACTTATACCTATACTTGTGCTTCATAAGTCTCAAATTATTTCGAGTTGATCCTAGAGAAACTTATTGAGCCGAAAATTTCTTGATTACTCTATGTGTGTGTGCGCGCGCAATTGTAACTAGTTTATTACCCAAATTAATTTCAATAGAATTGATCGACTAATAGTAATTTCAAAATTAAGTGGGAAAAAAATTTCAAAATTTAGTAAGTAACCGGTACGGGTACGACATGTTTACCGAAGTATCCATGCTTCACAGTCTCAAGGTAATTCTAAATGAGGACTTTTATATTTTTTTATTATTTTTTTGCAAAGTATATATTATTTAAAATTTAATTTTTTCATTATTGAGATAAAAAAATATTTATTAAATATTTAAATTTAATTTTTTTTATATTTGAGAGGTAAATTGATTTTTAAGGTATAGTTTAAGGGGTAAAATGACTCTAAATAAACTTTGATGCCACGTCAACACCTTTCGTTTAATTGTAGACTGAATATGACGGCAATAGTTAAATTGATAAATTTGTTGAAAGGTCAAGTACTAAATTGAAATAAATCAAAGTATGGGGTCAAATTGAAAAATGTGTGATAATTTGGGAGAAAAAATGATATTTCCTCCTTTATTTATTTATTTATTTAATAAAAAGAAAATAAAAATACTAAATGCTCATATTTCAGGCATTTTCTTTCCAATATATGTGTTTATTTATTTTCTCTTGTTGGGTGCTTCGACTATTATTATTTTCTTTTCATCCAAATGCATGTCAAACTATGTGACAGATATCACTATAACATATAAAACTTTTCGTGACCAATTATTTTAATTCCTAAAATCATTATTTTGGTCTCTAAATACTTTTTGTGACAAAAATAAATTAGTCACCAGAAACGTCGCTAAAAGTGCATCCAAAAAAGTCAAAATTGACTTTTAGTGACGAATTTTTGAAAGTGTCGTTGAAAATAACAATTAACGACAAAATTTGTATGGTCCACAAAATGTTTGATTTTGTAGAAATACTTTGTCACAAAATGCCCCAACTTGGTCACAAAAAGCAAAATAATGATATTTTCAACAACAATTATATTTGGTCGCTAAAAATCAAATCACTTTCTCTACTACATTTTCGTCGCTAAAAGTCAGTTTGAAAAAAAAAAATTGGCATCCACTCATCAAACTCTCAATTCCCAAAACCATAATGATTATAGAAAGCAATATTTTACAAAAAAAAAATAAAACCCAAAGATGGCAAATAAGATACACAACCTCTAAAGTGATCAAAGTAAAAATTAGAGAAAAGCAAAAAACCAAAGATGGCATTGAAAAGAATTGTTCAGGAGATTGGTGAACACCATAACTACATTGTAAAATCATAAAAAACATCCTTTAGTACAAGTATCCATCAATTAAAAATATATATATATATATAATATGCTTCTAAACCATTCAATTACAATAAAAACTTAATCCACAAATTGCAGTGAGTATTTGATATCCATACAGTTAAAATTAACTTCAAAATGATATATATATATATATTTATTTTAATTACCTCTTTTCAAACATAATAGCCACATAAACATAATTTAATCTATCACCAAAAATTACCTCCAAAGAATATGTAAAGCATAAATATTATAAATAACTACAATTAAATAATACCTTTGTGAGGATGAAATCGAGGAGTCTGTTCTTGTTTTTTATTCACACAGCTCCGATTGATGACTATTTATAAAACAACTACGATTAATACAATTTGCGTTTCTAAATCAAAGTACGAAGATGACAAACAAATGCATGGGATTAAAAACAAAAAAAAAACATGTTAAGATGAGGGGACATTAACTTTATTCTTTACCTAATTGCACTCATATGCACTCATCCTTCACTGGATCTTACCAATCAACTGCCATAAAAAAAAAATCCTAATTGAATGTAAAGAATATGAAAGAATGAAAGGACACCACAAAGTAGCAGAAATCTTTGAAGACCTTTATGGCAATGAAATGAGAAGAACCCATATTCAAACTTCCAAGTTGATAAACAAAGTAGCAGAAATCTGCAAATAATGAAGAAGATGATGAAGAATGAACCTACAGAAAAACTCAATAGAACTTGAAGGATCGAGAAATATCTTGATAGAGAGTGAATAGTGGCTGAAGTCTACAAGAATGTTGCCAATTTCCAGATAATTGAAGGATATCCCACATAAACACTGCAAAATTATCATATCACACCTAATACAATGTAACTTACCAAATGCTCAATGTTAATAAAAAAAATGCCAATAAACCTAACATTTATTGAGTCAATCATGATACAATAACATATAACTATCAAACTGCTGGGATCAACAAAATGGTCATAATGTGGTCATTCTAAACTAGTTATGTCAATCTTATATTGATCAGGTCTAATTCAACTGGTCCCTAAATATTAGTCTCTAAAAGACTACTTTCTTGTAGTGATAGGTCTTCCCAAACTTGATTACAAGCTATCACCGAGCTATGTGATATTCAAAACATGAGAAATCACAAATCAAACTAAGTAGTTTGTCAACTACTTGAAAATAATGAATTAATTATATTCAATTCATAAGATTTCCCACTACCCTATTGGTTTAGACTACTATATAAACAATACTATATAGTGCTCTCAAAGTATTAAATAACTACTTATTGTGAACAATATAATAAATTCTTAGCCAAAAAAAATGTTTAAAAAAAAATTATTTTGTATATAACTACAAAACAAAAACAAAAACAAAAACAAAAAAAATTCAAAATTGAGGGGCATGCGACCCTCCTACGCCTTCTTTCGCTCCGTCCCTTTTTATTTACAATGCATTCCCTCTCTCTCTCTCTCACGCGCGCGATGGGATTCATGTCCGAGGCATCAACCCCATAATGACCACAAAGCTAAAGGTGACAATGTACTGGTGTAGTGGCCTTCAACATTATTATTATTATTATTACTTTTCAATGAGGGGATTCTTTTTATTCCACGTTATGTACTGAATGATGTTATTTAAGGCTTTGGGGCTCCTCACAAGTTATGGATAATTCTAATCGTTTATTTATATAATCTTATCTATAAATTATTGCAATAACTTGATGATCATATTTGTCTTTAATTGTCTATCTTTTTTTAAGACATATGTAATAAAATTATTGAATCAATTTAAATTTTTTTATTTTTTATTTTTTACTTTTTTTTTTTCATAAATAATCTATACGGAGGTATCAACAATAAATAAATACGTGAGTAAATAAATCAACACAATATGACCGATGATAGACTTCATGTGTCCAAAAGACACTCTTCAATTCAAATAGTGGTTGGGATAGTATCGTGAGAGACTTACGTGTAGGTCCTAATAAGTGGATTCATTATCCAATAAGTTCTATGATAATTAATAGCATTTTTCATTAAACACTATTAAAAACACTAATTGTTAATTTTTTAGCGACAATATGAAAATTTTGTCACAAAAAATATTACTAATTATAAGTTTTAGCGACACTTTAAAAAAATTGTCATAAAAAAGTGTCATCAATTCACAACTTTTAGCGACAATTTGAAAATTTCATCACAAAAAAAGGATACTAATGGTAAGTTTTAGCGATAATTTATAAAAATCATGACAAAAAAAGTCACTAATTGTCAATTTTTAACGACATATGTAAAAAATTATCACAAAAAAAATATTTTTAGCAACGATTTTACCAAGACTTATTTTTAATAGGACTAAATAAAAATTAAATTCAACTATTAGGCCCAGTTTGTTTTGGGGTGTAATAGATGAGAGGGAATTAGGATGGATGTGGGGTTATTTAGTGTTGTGTTTGTTTGTAGAGTTGGGGAAGGATTAGGATGGAGGAGGGGATTAAGATGGCGTTTGGAAGGGGGATTGGGATGGAGGAGGAGGAGGTGGAGGTGGAGGTAGCATTAGAAAAATAGTGAGGGAATTAGAAATTTTTTTATTTTTTACATATTCGGAATTTTTTTTTAAACATTAAAGTTTAATTTTTTATATTTTTTTATTTGTTTTATTATTTTATATAAAAATAATTTAACAATTCCTACACTAACAACTATCATCAAAACAAACACAATTTTACTTAATCCCCTCACTATCAATCCTTTTCATTCTACCTCTGAAAATAAACGGGCCTTAGGGCCTATTAGTAGTTTAACCTAGTATTTATCATCTCTCATGGGTTACAAAATTGGAATGTGGGGGTAGGGAGTGATATTTGGAAAACAGTATAATGTTCAAGTCATGGTGAAGCCTTCAACCTCTTCTCTGCTTCTGTTACACCTATCAAAAGACTTTCTGGTCAAAAATATTAATAATTGTCAATTTTAGTTAGCTTTGAATTTTCATATTGGGCAGATATAATTTCTTTATCATATTGTAAAAGCAAAAATGTGAAGTCCACTTGTGTAGCATTAATTTCCTGTTACGCTATAGACTATAGCCCACTTTTTATACATTTAAAAATAGAAGACAACCGATATTATAGTTGTGATTCACCGATAATAATGGCGTGCACCTTTGCTTACTAGGTCACAAACGTTATTAGAAAACAAAGAAAATAAAATTCTATATAAAAATACTTTGAGATATGTTGAAAATATAAATTGAGGTCTGGTTTGGCAAATTTTTTTTAGAAATTTTATTTATTTGTATTTAGTAAGTTCATTTTTTTTAATATGCAAAAAATAAATAAATAAATAAATAAAATCACTTTTTGTCCTAGACCAGTCACTAAAAGACCTTGGAAATTTTAAAAAATAAATAAAAAATAAAATTCACACAAGAAAAATGCTAGAATTGTTGACTTTTATTTTTGTTTTTTTTAATAATCTTTAAGAAGGCTAAAAACTTAGGCTCCCTTTCGTTTAACTTTTGAATCATGATTTGAGTTTTGAATTGTATTTTAAATTTAAGTTTTTTTAAATGAGTTTTGAAAAAAGAAAATTTATTTAGTTATGAGTTTTTTAAAAAAGTTTTGAGTTATATTTTGAGCTTTTTAGTTTTGAGTTGTATTTTGAAATTTTTTGGGTTTATTTTCTTTAAATATTTAAAAATTTTCTTAATTTTATTTTTTTGGGGTAAATATTTTTATTGTAATATTTTTTTTTTAATGTGTGATGAATTTACTACATTTGTGCACTAAATTTTTTTAAAATATTTAAAATATTTAAAAATTAAAAAACATTATTTATTAATTTCAAATATGTAATTTTTATTTTAAATATTTTTTATTTTTTATTTTAAATATTTTATTGTATTTTATAAATAATTGTTTTAAATATTTTAATTTTTTTAACATTTTAAATATTTGTTAATTTTTTTAATATATTTTTTATTTATCTTATTAAGTTCACTTTGTTTTAATATTCAGAAAAAAATTCACTTTTCGTCCTTTTAGACTGGTCACTAAATGACCTTGGAAATTTTAAAAAATAAATAATAATAAATAAAAAAAAAACTCAACACAGAAAAATGCAAGAAGCGTTGATTTTTTTTTTTTTTTTAATAATCTTTAAGAAGGCTAAAAATTAGGTTCCGTTTGGTTTAACTTTTGAATCATGATTTAGGTTTTAAATTATATTTTGAGTTTTAAGTTTTTTAAATGAGTTTTGAAAAAAGAAAATTTGTTTAATTATGAGTTTTGAAAAGCGTTTTGAGTTTTAAGTTGTATTTGAATTTTTTTGGATTTATTTTTTTTAATATTTAAAAAATTTCTTATTTTTGTTTTTTTAGGGTAAATATTTTTTATTGTAAATATTTATTTATTTTTTTAATCTGTGATGTATTTACTACATTTTGCACTGTTTTTTTAATATTTAAAAAAATAAATTTTTTAAATATCTTTTGATTATTTAAAAATTTTAAATGTCTTTTTAAATTATTTTTGAATATTTTTTATTTATTTTTTAAATATTTCTTTTCTTTAAATTTTAAAAACTTTTAAATCGCCCATATATATCAAATCATAACAAACATTAATGCTTAAAAAAATAACAAAATATATATTTTTTAAAATAATAAAAAATATTTTTTCTACAAAAATATATAATAAAAAATAATTTTAAAGAACAAAATAAAAAATTATTTTTTTTGAATTTTTAAATTAGGGTTTGAGAAGAGTTTGGTTATGAGTTTTGAAAAAAAGAGTTTTTGAATTAAGTTTTGAATTGTGTATTTGGTTATGAATTTTGAAATTTTTTTATCCAAATCATGATTTGAATTTTAAAACCATACGCTATATTAAATTTTCAAATATGTCCATTCTAGAAAGATTTAAGGGTTTTTAGGATGAACTAAATAATTATATTTTTTAACTTTTTACAAAAAAAAAAATATAAAATATGAATTGGGTTTGAAATAATGTGGTAGAGATATGATATTATCTAAATAAAATAATTGTAACCTAAATAAATAATGTGTTAAAATAATATATATTATTTTATAGGTCAAATACTCCCTTAATACGTAAATTTTTTTTTAAAAAAAAAATGAATTTCTTTAACAAATTAAAAATTGATAAAATTTTCTACATGTGACAGTGGCTCCGAAGTTGCTTCTAGAAACATTTTAGTAGACGGTCAAAATCATCTTACCTTAGAGAGAAAAATAAAAAGAATGCAAAAATTGATTGGCGTCCCAACAGAACCCACTACTAATTCAAGAAAAAATTAAGGGTGTGTTTGATTTGTATTTTGTGATAATTTTTTTAAAAAAAAAAATATTAGAGAAAGTGTTTAGAAATTTTTTTAATTTATTTGGTTGTATATTTTGAAAATAGTTTTGGAATTTGAGAGTTTAGAATGATTTAATATTTTATTGTAATTGAGTAGATGTATGTAAACGAAAAAATGATTAAGAAAAAGAGAGGAAAGAGAAAAAGTAATTGATTAACATGTAGGAAAGAAAAAGTGATTTTGAATTTTTTTTTCAAATGCGAACCAAATAAAATGTTTAAAAAAAATTCAAAAATTATATCTTGAGATACAAGCCAAACAAGTCCTAAAACTTTAGGAAAAATAATTTCAAAAATAAATAATATGTGCAGTGATTTTATTATCAACAATGATAGAGAACTTTAATTTTAGAGCTCTAAAGAGAGCTCCAATGATCTGGTAAAAGAAAATAAACAAAAAAAACATAGACAGGCACATCACATTATATGTGAGCCCTACTCCTTAACATATCACTAAAACTCTCTTTAAAACTCCAAAATTAAAACTCTCAATTTTTATGCTTTTATTGAAGAAAAGACTATCTTCACAAGTTGCTGTATATCCAAAGTGTAATTTGGACTTATTTATATGTACTTTTAATAATGATATTTGTAAATTATTTTTTACAAATTGTTTTAATATATATATATATATATAAATCCCTTACAACAATGAATCAAGCAATATTATGTCAAACTCTGAATTATTTATTTAGATTTCTTTCATGTGAAAATTTTAATAGGGTTAATTACACTAATAGTCCCTATAGTTTGGGACTTGTGTCACTTTGGTCACTGACTTTTCAATTGTGACACATTTGACCCTGAAGTTTGAATCTTGTTCCAAATAAGGACAATTGAAAATATTATTAGATTTTTCAAGGGTAAAATCGTCAATTTGATAAAATATAAACTAATTTGACAAAAATAAATGTCAAAAAAATATTTTTAATATTTTTAAAATTATTTTTATCCACCAATGATAAAATTATTTAAAATTAATAAAAATTACATGATTAATTTTTTAAAATTAATTTTACATGATCATCATCCAAACACATAATAAAAATTAATTTGGTAAAAAAAAATGAATAAATTTCTAAAAGATTTATCAATTTTACATAATTTTATTTTTAGTACGTAGAAATAATTTTTAAAAATTCAAAAATATTTGCTTGACATTTATTTTTGTCAAATTAGTTTATATTTTATCAAATTGACAATTTTACCCTTAAAAAAATCTAATTATATATTCAAATGTCCTTATTTGAAACAAGATTCAAAATTCAGGGTCAAATGTGTCACAATTGAAAAGTCAGGGACCAAAGTGACACAAGCCCCAAACTATAGGGACTATTTGTGTAATTTACCCATTTTAATATGATAAAATGTAAGGGATTCGTAGAGCTTATCATATATCTCATTTAGATAATTTAAATTGTTCATTTTTTAGGATTTATTGAGTAGAATATATATGCAAAAAAATCAAGATGATCAGACATTGATAGTTATATGTTTGAATCAAATTTATATTACAAAAAAATGGATAGGTATTTTTAAAATTATATTTATCGTTCATTTTTTAAAAATAAATATGATTCAAATATATAGCTACCAATGTCAAACCATCTTAAATTTTTATATGATCATTCTACATAATGAGTCTAAAAAAATGAATGGTCTGATTACCGGAATTGATTTCAAAATGGACATACAAAACCCAAACACTCTTTCAAATTAAAATATTAACTTGAGAGAAACCAAACACTTATCAAAATGGGTGTTTTTTTGTTTCTTTTGTTTTAATCAATGCGAGTTCGATTCCCACCTAATGCGATGAAGAAGTCGGACATGGCAAACAATTCTCCATGGAAATTTCAAGTGACCATCCTTTTTTTTTATATATATATTTATTTAATAAAAAGAAGATAAAATTACTGAGCATTCATATTTCATGCACTTTCTTTCCAATATTTGTGTTTAGTTATTTTCTCTTCTACTTGTTGGGTGCTTGGACTATTATTATTTGAAAAATATTTTAAAGCTCTAATTCTTGAACTTTATGGCAACTCTAAACAAGTGGGTCCCACTTATAATGTGATGTGTGTCTTTGTTTTTTTTTTTTTTTTTTTTATTATTATTTTTTTTTAGAGCTCTAATTAGAGCTCTCTATCATTACTGTTATTATTTTCTCTTCGTTCAAATGCATTGTTGGAAATTTTGGTTTTTATAGACTTATTTTGGACTAACTTTTGAGTCCAAAATTGAGTGGGTCTCACACGTCTTTTGGGGTGGATCTAAAGAGGTGATGTGTTCCTTACCGCATGGCAAGTCACACGGTGAAAACAGTTCGTCAAAACCATTTATGAGTGAATGGGAGCTTGACGTTGTTTTCGGATTCGTGGAATGGACATTGAAAGAATTAAATGTGGGTTTCCTTCAAATGGGTTGTTCCACATTGAAACCTTAAGACAGCTTTTGTGAGTATATAAGCTCTAGGTGTACAACCTTGGGTTGGGCCCCAAGGGGCACCCCAAGTTTGTAGAAAGGAGGAGTTATGGACAATGTAAACCTTAGCCTAAACCACCACGCGCACGAGCGCCACCAGGCCAGGCGCGGGTGTAGATGTGGGTTGGGTCGGTTCTAACATTAATTTTTTGGACAAAATTTATTTGAATTTTCTCAAATTCTTACAGGAAATTATTTGATTTTCAAAATCAACAGATTTAACTGCCTAACAGTTATCTGTTCAAAATAGTGTTGTATCTGTTCAATTTAATTTTGCATCTGTTCATTCAAATAACACACCTATTCGGCTCTGTCAAATTTGCTTATAAATACTAGCCATTTCCAACAGTCTTGGAGATCCAAAAATATCCTGCAAAACTCCAGAAAAAATTGGTTCCCTCTTGGTTTTGCTCATTTACATAAATTCTCTTCATATTAGTTTTTTTTTTTTTTTTTTTTTTTTAAGGAAAAATTATATGGTGGTATAGAAGGATTTTTTTAGGAAAAACAACCAGAAGGATTTTCTGTTCCAGGAAAAAAAAAGTGTGTAAATTGGTTAAATCATTATATGGTTTAAAACAAGTGTCAAAACAATGGCATGAGAAATTTGACAAATCAATGATGTCAAATGGATTCAAAATTAATGAATGTGACAAATGTGTTTATATTAAAAACATAAACAAAGGCAATGTTATAGTATATCTTTATGTGGATGATATGCTCATCATAGGTAGTAATAATGACATGATTAAAACTATCAAGAAAATGTTGAATAAACATTTTGACATGAAGGATATGGGGATTACTAATATAATACTTGGTATGAAAATTATCAAAACATTACAAAGATATGCTTTGTCACAATCTCATTACATTGAGAAAATACTTGACAAATTCAACAAGATGATGATCATCTTGCTAGAATACCTGTGGACGTTAATTTGTTTCTTTCTAAGAATGTACAGGAAAGTATTTCTCAATTAGAGTATGCCCAAATTATTGAAAGCTTAATGTACTTGATGAATTGCACTTGCCCGAATATAACTTATGTAGTAAGTAAATTAAGTAGATATACGAGTAACCCTGGAGTAGAACACTGGAAAGCAATTATAAGGGTTCTAAGATATATCAGATTTACTCGTAATATTGGGCTGAATTATACTAGATATCCAGCAGTACTTGAAGGATACTATGATGCAAACTGGATATCGGATACTAAAGACTCAAGATCCACCAATGGGTATATCTTTACTCTTGGTGGGGTGGTTATATCTTGGAAAGCTTCCAAACAAACTTGTATAGCTAGGTCTACTATGGAATCAGAATTCATAACTTTAGATAAAGCTGAGGAAGAAGCAGAATGGCTCCGTCACTTCCTTAAAGATATTCCAATGTGGCCAAAACCGGCGTCTACTATATGTATACATTGTCATAGTCAATCAACAATTGGTAGAGCACAAAGTCATATGTATAATGGTAAGTCACGATACATTCGTCATCGACATAACACTGTGAGACAACTACTCTCTAATAGAAGTATTTTCATTGAATATGTGAAGTCTAAAGAAAACATAGCGGATCCACTAACCAAAGGGTTAACAAGAGAGTTAGTTGAGAATTCATCAAGGGAAATGGGACTTAAACCAATTAAATAAGAGTTACCACAACGGCAACCCAACCTAGTTGACTGGAGATCCCAAAATCTAGGTTCAAAGGGACAACCGAGTTGTGTATGACTCATAAAGATCATTGGGGAGTTAAACTCTTACCCATTTTTGTGATGAAATAGTGATGTCTGCAGTGTTTTAGGTAAGTAATACTTTTAATGATTCTTATATCTAGGTATACCTAGTGGAGTATGGCAGGATACTCTTCATAAGAATCACCTATATGAGTTTGAACTGGGCCGGTTCTATGAGATTTGTGAAGGGCTACAATTCTCTAGAGCACTCATGAAAGACCAGGTTGTTCAGGGCCAAAATGAACACAATAGTGAAAACTAAACCGTGTCTGGTGATATACCGTGTGAGTTTTATTGTCTTGGTTTACACAAATGTCTGAACAGTTCAAGACATCATGTTCACTAATTAGCTAGTAAATCCGATAATGTCTCACAAGGGAATGTTCAAAGCCACAAGTTACCTATCATTTGCAGAATATTTCCAATATTTGTACTCTCTGTAATTAGATCATGTTGTTGTATTTTCTCTCAGTCAAAATCCATTCATATGGGGGATTGTTGGAAAATTTTATTTTTATAGGCTTATTTTGGGCCAATTTTGAGTCCAAAATTAAGTGGGTCCCACACGTTTTTTGGAGTGGGTCTAAAGAGGTGACATGTTCCTTACCGCATGGCAAGTCATACGGTGAAGATGGTTCATCAAAACTATTTATGAGTGAATGAAAACTTTACATCGTTTTCGGGTTCGTGAAATGGACATTTAAAGAATTAAATGTTGGTTTGCTTGAAATGGGTTGTCCCACATTGAAACCTTAAGAGAGCTTTTATGAGTATATAAGCTCTAGGTGTAAAACCTTGGGTTGGGCCCCAAAGGGCACCCCAAGTTTGTAGAAATGAGGAGTTATGGACAATGTGAACCTTAGCCCAAACCACCACATGCGTACGCGCGCCGCCACCGCCGTCCGTGTGACTGACCAGCCGAGCCGGTTGTGGATTGGGTCAGGTCAATTCTAACATTAATTTTTTGGACAAAATTTATTTAAATTTTTTCAAATTCTTGCAAGAAATTATTTGATTTTCAAAATGTATTTAATTCAAATTTGAATGCAACTTGTTGTCCAATATTTATGCCTCTTCCGAATTCCACAACAGATTCAAATTTTCAGATAGACTCAAAACATCCCAGACAGGTTTTTAACTGCAGCAGTTTCCAATAAATTTAACTACCCAGCAGTTATCTGTTCAAAATAGTGTTGTATCTATTCAATTTAATTTTACATCTGTTCATTCAAATAACACACCTATTCGGGTCTGTCAAATTTGCCTATAAATACTAGCCATTTCCAGTAGTATTGGAGATCCAAAAACATCCTGCAAAACTCCAAAAAAAATTGGTTGCCTCCTGGTTTTGCTCATTTGCATAAATTCTTTTCATATTAGTTTTTTTTTTTTTAAGGAAAAATTAAAGAGAGTATAGAACACATGTTTTGTGTAGTGGAGCGAATCTGTCTTAAGGACAGAGTGTCATACACTCAACTTGATCTTTTTGTACTTTTACATTTTGGTAAAATAAATTCGGTAAATAATTTATTTTTATTTGTTTGATTTGTTTCAATTTATTTTTTTGTACACAAAAGATTGTTCCAACATGAAAAAACTAGAAACCTCCTAGATGTTGATTTGTGATTATGAACCAATTTTAAGCAGAATATAACAATCCCAATCAAACAATCAAGATAAAGAGACACAACGATTTTACGTGGAAAAACCACAATTGGACACCTCCAACTGTGATCAAAAAACCACGGGCAACGCCATAAGACAATCCACTAAGAAGAATTAAAGGAATTACACAGGTATACTCTCAATTATCTAGCGAATCCACAACGCCTAATTGAACCAACCTCTATGTGCCTCTTCCAACCCCATCTTCATCACGGAATTGTCTTTCTGATGAGCCACTCCAGAATCCACCGAAGCTTCAGGCTCGAATTCTTCAGAATCCACAACTGAAGAACAACTCTCTCTTTTGTAGAACAAACAAACAAACCTTTGATGTATACTCTTTAAACCATGAGTTGAATACTCAATAAGACATCAAAGAAAACTAACAAAATATCCCCAGATATAAACCTTAAGAACCAAAAAGAAGACCTGGAGGAAAAATTAATGAGTAGTCTAGTTTTGGGAGAAAACCAACTACTTATAGAAAATCCAAAGCAATCCTAGTTGGGAAAGAAAACCAACTTCTTGCAGAAAACCAACTTCTTGCAGAACTCCAAAGTAAACCCACTTCTTATAGAAACCCAAAATAATCCTTGTTTCAAAAGAAAACCAACTCCATAATGAATCTGGAAATCTGGGATTGCGCGGTTCGCTCGAGCGTGGGTCTTCCCGCTCGAGCGAAGACTTCATTTTTTGTGATTTCATATAGGCTCCTCGCTCGAGCGTCCGTTTCCCCGATCGAGCGGGGAATCACACCATCCAGTACTTTTTCAAGCATAGCAGAGATGCTGTGAGCTCCCAAATCCCGCTCGAGCGCCCCTTACCCCGCTCGAGCGGGAAGGCCAAAACTAGAAAAACTGGAAAAGTATAACATGATCGGACAGGCAACTTTGAATGCATTTTTGCATTTTGCTTCGGCCGCGAGCTGACCGGGCAGGTCGACCCCCGTAATAATCAGCGAAGTGGAAATCTTGAAAGCATTAATACCACAAACTTCTCTGCAAAGCTCGATTCAAATTGAATTCGCATCTAATAAACTCAAAACCTCACTGAAATAAAAAAGCGAATAAAATTACAACTCAAAGGAGTTTTGTCAAACGGGGTTGCCAATAATAAAAACCTAACAATCTCCTCCTTTGGCAATGCCGTGACAAAACACACCTAACAAATGAAATCCTAATCAACCCAACCCATTACAGCCAACAAAAACAAAAACAAACTCCTTTCTCAAGGTCATGATCTACAAAACAACTATTAGTGCCACAATCTCCAAAACAACTGTTAGTCCCACAAGAGTATATGAAAAATCAATAAACATATGACAAGATTATCTTGGAGATTTTAAGAACATGTAGCATGAAAAATGAAAACGAAAACACATGCAACCGACAACATTACTCCCCCTAAGACATATGCACCAAACTCCCATATACTAAAAACAATAAACAAGAAGAAAACGACAAAAAATAATATGGTGAAGCAAGTAAGGAATTTCATATTAGTACCTTAAAACACATAAGACTATCCAAGAAGGACAATTACTTGAAAGCACAATGTGCACAGCCTCTAGAAAATTCCTCATAAAAGAAAGTGATGCATTAGGTGAAAAGCATAGATCCCATGATAAAAGTGTGTGTGTGACTCTTGGAGTTCGACAAACACAAGATTCAAATCCTAGTAGTGATATGAAAGCTGGACCTCCGACAAGAGAATCTAAGCACAACTAAGGAAAGTCAAACCACTAGGAATCAAGGGGTATTTGGTGAGTGAAGGCGGAGGCTCCCCCTAAATCAATGAATCCTTTTTTTTTTCTTTCTTTTCTTTTGCACATTTTTTCTTTCTTTTCTTTTGCACATTTTTTCCTTTCTTTGCTTTTGCACGTTTTTTTTCTTTCTTTCTTTGCTTTTGTACATTTTTTTTTCTTTCTTTTGCACACTCATTGGCGGCTGACACGCTCAAGAGTATGGAAACTGAACTAGAGAAGCATGGATATAATAATGATGGCCTGGTTGGTGACTCTGAGGTAGCCATTTCCTCATGGCTAGACTGCAAAGAATAGAGGAGAAAGCCATGGAGATGCAAAAAGATGGAAGGTGGTTAAGAGACTCAACATCACCCAAGATATGCTAGTATAGGTCAATTCCTTTAGAAAAGCAAAAGATACAATGCCAGAAGTCCATGAAAAAAAAACACTAAGTCGGAAGACTCCGATATTTGCTAATCCAGGAGTGTGTACAGAATGAGACATACTAATCAAAGAACACACACTCCAAAATGAGTAATGACTAGAGAAAGTACACACAAATTAATATGTAATGGATATTCTCATCAATTCCAATATGCACCAAGGACATCTCAAAAAAATTCAAGCTTGCAAAACCATACTAAGAAAATCTTTTTGGGTTTTTTTATTTTATTTTTATTTTTCTAAACAAAGCACAAAAAAAAAAAAAAAAACAAACAAAGAAACAAACATTCACACATTTTTTTTTTTCATAAAAAGAACACAGAGACCCCAAACAAAAACTAAAAAGAGTAAACACATTAACACAAGTCAAGTTTTCTCACCCATATCTTTTTGGTCTTAACAAAATTAGGTCTAGCGGTCTTGGAAAATGTCGTGGTGTTGTGAACACCCTCATGAATCTTGGTATTCCGCCTAGACATGTAAGGTTGTCTACTAACCCAAAAAGTATTCGAATTTCTACCCTTTTGAGACACTCTCCCATGCAACTTATAACAATAAGGGCGAATATGACCATGCATACCACAATGATGACAGATAAAAACAGGCTGTACCTTCTTTTCTTTTACCTTACCAACTCTAGGGAGTTTGAGAAGTCTTTCTTCTTGTTGAATCTTTTGTCCTCCCTTTCCTTGAGTTCTTGTATCATGAGATGTGGAAGCACTCCGTTTTTGCTCTCTCTTATCTCCAAAGCCAATGCCACTCTTGTCTGAACAGATTTGTTGAGACCCAATGATATCCTCCAAAGTCTTTGATCCTTTGTTCCAAAGACCAATGGTAACCATGGCACACTTGAGCTCTTCCTCTTTCTTGATCATTAGTTCTTCCAAGGCAACTTGTGACATCTCGAGAGATTCAATCTTTTCTTCATACATGGCATGAGTTTCCTGTAGCTCATCCCTCTCTGTCTCACAAGTCAACAATTTTGCACAAAGAACTTGCTGATCATCAGCTATCTTGATGGCATTGATCCTAGCCTCGGAAATCTCCTCCTTAAGTTTGACATTCTCACCTTCACATGCTTTGAGTTTCTTTGTGAGTTTGTCATTCAATTTGAATAAATTAAGAGACTCTTTATACAACTTTTCATAAGCTTGCTCAAGCTCTTCATGATCACTCTCCGAGGATTCATCATCAGTGGTATTCTCAACTGACCTTTTCGAAGACTCTGTTTGTCCTTCAGTTTCAGAAGCCGCCGTGAAAGCAAGGAATTGTTTATGTCCCTCTTCACTTTGATCTTCATTGTCACTATCATCTTCATCAGATTTTGATTCATCATCCCAAGTGATAGCGAGGGCTTTCTTCTTCGTCAAACGAGTGGGGCATTCAGAAGCAAAGTGGCCAAATCCTTGGCATTCATAGCATTGGACACTTTTAGAGTTCCCTTGTATCTTTCATTTTTCTTTCTTGGCTATAGGATTAATTTTGAGTTTATCTTTGCCTTTAGATTTATGAGTATGAGTGGATTCCAAAAGATCGGGATTCTTTTTCAAAAAAGATTTTTTAAATTGTTTAACAAAAGCAGCCATAATCTTGGAATCTATCTCACAATCCTCATCAGAATCCTCTACCACTTTATGAGCACTACTAAAAGCAAAATCTTTTTGTTTCTTTTTGAAATTTCTATGTGCCTCATAAGTTTGGAGATTTCCAACCAACTGATCCAGCTTGAGGGTGTCAACATCTTGAGCCTCCTCAATTGCTATAACTTTTGGTTAGAACCGATTGGGCAAGGATCTCAAAATTTTTCCCACAACTTTGGATTTTGGTATTTTTTCACCTAAATTGAAGCTGGAATTAACAATGTCACTTAACTTCGCAGAAAATTGATCAAAGGTCTCACTATCTTTCATTGAAAGGTTTTCAAAATTAGATGTGAGCCTTTGAAGTTTTGAGCGTTTCACAGAAGGAGTGCCCTCATGAATAGTTTGTAAGATATCCTAAGCCTCTTTTGCGACTTCACAATTACAAATACGACTAAACTCTTCAGGTGTGACAGCGCAAAAGAGAGAATTGATAGCTTTACTATTCCAGCTACTATTTTGGTAATCAATTGTGTCCCATTTATCAATTGGTTTGGGGAAAATTACTCCATCAACGGTAATTGTTGGTTCAGTCCACCCATTCATGACGGATTGCCAAACTTTTTCATCAATAGATTTTAAAAAAGATCTCATCCTGTAGACACCCCATTTTTGACCGTCCTCAAGACTTGGACGTCACCGTTTGAACACCCGGAGGTCTCGGCTACGCGCCTTGCCTCAGGATCTCCGAACTCGACCGTTTTGTGTCTGGTTTTGCACCAAACACTTGTGTTTTGCCTTGGAAGGGCAGGGGATGCCTTGTGAGGTGTCCCCATACATCACCGGCTGTGGCTTGAGGCCACCGGCTACTGTTTGTGCCCATCGGCCATATATTTGGCCGACTGGCACTATTTTTGGCCGACCGGCCATCAATTTTGTCAAAATGGCAATTTTGAGCAGCCGACTACTGTTCATCTGCTTTTGCAGATATTTTAGGACAGCTGTGTGGGATTTTGTTCCCCTCCATACACGTGTATGGAGGGATGCTCCTCTTGTAAGCTTATTGAACAAGCTTTACAAGATTGTTTGCCTATAAGAGGAGGGCTCTTCTCTTGGCTAGAGGGTTAGAGAAATTTTGGTTAGAAAAGTGTGGGAGAAGCTCTGGTTTTAGGGTTTGAGTTCCATACATAACCTATCTCTATATCTCTCTTGTGTGTGTTCTAGGTGTAGTGGTCCTTACTATTGCACACAAACACATAGTCTTTCACCTTCTCTTGGTTCTTGAGGGACCTGAGGCTTGTTCTTGCTGTTCTTGGCTGGATTGAAGCTCAAGGAGGCAACAAAATCATCTCTTGTGAAGAGGTCTACAAGGGTGAGATACTAGTCCCTTTTATCCCCATTTTTGCATAGCTTGTTAGCCTATCTTAGAACTGTTTTTGTGCTTAGTGTATAATACAAAAAAGTTCTGTTTTTGGGCCCTCTAAATTGTTTGTTTAGGGTGTTTTGTGGTTTGGAGGTGTTTGACCACCCTTAGGCCTTGAGAGGCCCCATTTTGTGCCATTTTTGGTGAGCTTCGAGACTTTGGTGCTTGGGCCTCCTCACCACTGAAATCTTGAGGGATTTCAGTGGTGAGGATGGTGCCTTGAAGTCTCAAGAAGGAGAGGGCCACCCCCTCTCCTTGTTGTCCTTGAAAAGGACCAATTTTGGCCTCTTAAGGGAGCATCATGCTTAAAGGTTTGTTGATCATGCCATGGCTGTATTTCATGCTTATATTGCCATGATATAACATTGTTGTGTGTTGGTTTTGGTGCACCATGTTAGTTTAACATACATGCCATGTAATGCCTTGTTGTTGCCTTACTATGCCTTAGGTTGTTAACCCTTATTCAAGCATGTTTTAGGCTTAACCTTGTGAAGGTTTTGTGTTTATTTTGCCATGTTTAAGGTCTGTCCATGGCTGTTTTGGTCGACCATAGCATGCTTTGTATAGCTCCTTTACATTGTTAGCTTGTAGGCTTAAGTATGCAATTGTATAGCATGCATTGCTTGCTTTGATTTAGTGGTTTGACACCATTTGTAGCATTATTTCAGTCCATTTGACATGCTCACATGCTTGCCTTGGATGCCTCTTTGGTGCTTTGAAAGCTTGTGTTTTATGCTCCATGTTTTGGCCATTATGCATGCTTTTGGATTTGAGCCACTTAGATGCCATCTAAGGATCCCTTTTGCATGGTTAAGGGCTGCCTTGAACCTATTTTAAGCCTTCTTGGCCTTACGGGGCTTGGTTGGCTTAGCCATGGTTTAAGCCTCTTTGACTTGCTTCAAGTACTTGGACCATTTGCATGCTAATGTTTGCTTTATTTGAGTTGGTTTGGCGCCATATTCTAACATGATTTTCAGAGCTTGTGTTGCATGCTAATTATCCATGTTATGCCTCTTTTAAGTGTGCTTGAGAGTGGCCCCTTTTGATGCTTAAGTGTTGGACCATAACATGTGCATGCGTGCATGTGTGTTTGGCCTCACTTCCTTAGCATTATGGCTACTGTTTTGGGCCTAATTAGAGTTGCCTAATTCATGTTTAAGTCCACCCTCTATTTGGTTTGCATGCTTACTTTGCATGTTTGCTTGCATGCTTGCATAAGTGTCTTGTATTGCCATGTTGCATCCTTAGCTTGTATGCCTAAGTTGCATTGCATCTTGCATGCATGTCTTGTCCTTTGATTTAGTGATAGGGATTGTGTTTTTGATTGTTTATGTGCATTGCATTCATTTGAAATTGAAATGTGCACACTTGGTTTTTGGGCCATCATGCATCAAAATGCTTGATTGGTGGTCCGAAAACCAAGGACCATGTCCTTTTGAGTTCTACACATGATGAGGGGTATGGTTAGGGCATACATGGTTTGAATTACATTGCCATGCAAGTTCTGTCCTCTGCTGCTGTAAGCTGCAGGTTCTGCAGGCATTTTTGGCCGACCGGCCATCCATTGGTGGCCGATGGATGCATCTTGTGCCGATGACCACATCCCACTGCCGGTGGAAATTCTACTCAGCCGGTGGTGTCTCCCAGTGTCCAGGGAATCAATTCAGAGACTTTGGCAGTCTTCAGAGGGGCAGAGCAGGGAAAACAGAGGCAGTCTATGCATGGCTGTGCACTTCTGAGCAAGACCGAGCATGCACTGCATTGGACCCGCTTCCCGAGGCCTTCTACTGTTTTCCTTAGCTTATTTAATTTGTTAATTAATTAAGTGGTCTGTAATAATTAATTAGCTTGTAGGTTAATTAATTTGTATATTTATTTGGTCCCTCCGAGCGAGGGCGAATCTGTAATAAGTGTGGGTGCGTGTGTGCATGTCTTCCAACCCCCACTTCTTTCTCCCTTTTACTTACCTGATTTGATGGTTAGTATTACGACATATTTAAATTAGCATACCTTATGATACGCATGCGTGCATCCATACATTTGTTTTCCATGCACCGGGCTCGGCACATCATGCTAACTGCATTTGTATTCCAATTCCAAATTGAATACGTGTTAATTGCAGCATTTCACATGCCATGTTTAGGATAGCCGAGCCTATTATAGCTGCATTTTGCCTGTGATGCATTAGCCACTTAACATGAACTAGGATCATGCATTGATTACTAACTAGTTTCTGTTTTGGCTCGGAGTACTAGGTAAGCTTTTATGCTTTAGCATAACGCATGCGTGTGAGTGTTGCCATAATTGCATGATTACCATGAGGCTAGCTGCTTATGTGATATTACTGTTTGATTGCCTGTGGGTGAAGGTTGGATTGTTTGAGTTGGAAAAACTCGTTGAAATCCGTATTTTAGCCTACTTGCGAGTAGCAAAATTCAAAGTGTTTTTCAAGACAAACGGATATGCAATGCTTATTTCCAAATTAGGCAATCTAGTCTATACTTGTTTGCTGTGCGCATAACATAGTAATTCTAGGCTAATAACCGGAATAAGAATACATAAGGTTTTCAAAATTAGATATCACGGTTAGTAGAGGCCGATTTTCGGATCGGGCGAGAGGGGGTGCTCATAGCTGACCTTCCCCAATCGTACCCAAGTTCCCGAGCCGAGGCAACTTTGGTGATGACGGACACGTGGCCTTTGGCACCGAGTCAGGGTTTCCTAAATTTCCCCATTTAAAAAATATTTAGGTGGCGACTCTGTATCTGGCAAAGCAGTCCATGTTTGGCACTTCTTTCAAAAATCAGTTTTCTCAAAACGATTTGCCGGATTTGGACTCTTTGGTTCTGATTAAGAACCGTGACACAGAGGGAGTCCGAACTGTAGAGTGAGGCCCAAGGGCGCGTCTACAGTTTCTGGCGACTCTGCTGGGGAAATTAGAGAACTTGACTCGAACTCATGATATCTTGTTTTGACCACACTTATGTGTTTCTTTGCATTGCATGTGCATTGGTGCGCCTAGGACACCGTGTTGGCCATCTGCTATTCCTGAGCGGTTTGCCAGAGGCTTGTCTTGTCAAGGCATGACCATAAGGCTGACCGGTTGCGGGCTCTGCCAGTATGGGAACACAAACCCCGGTTTTACCAGGGCACCCTTCTCGACCATTCGACCTAGTGCATATCGAAATCCATAGTGACCATTCCAAACTAGGACAGGTTGCTTACCCGATGTTAGGTTGTTTGAAACCGCTGCGTGTGTAGTGAAACCCTAGCTCCTGACAAAATAGGACAGGGAAACCCTACCCCAACACAGGGGTGTTTGTGCTCTCTCTACTTGCTATGTGCTTTCAAAGTGTATCTCTACAGGAACACACATATCAGTTTGCAAGATTGAGTATCAAGCCTGAGGGCATCAGTATCCGTATTTTGAGAATCAGTCATATCTGCGGGTATCAGATTCAGACTTAGGGGCAGTGATTCAGAAACAGTGATCAGTAGTAGAGTACAGTTGTTCGGCTATACCTGCGTTTGATCCGTTTAAGCTGAGATGCTGCATGTTTTTTTTTCTTTCAAGGGTTCGGAGAGTTGATCCGGGGTAGCTAGTGTTCCTACTTGCTGAGGCAGGACTTATGATGACACAGAATTCAGAGGAGATTGTGGTTATGACAGCCGCATTAGATCAAGAAATCACCCTGCAAAGTGGGACCAATGTCGATGTGCCACACCCACCCAGGTCGCCTGTTGCGCACCCGGTTTGGACCCCCCAGCTGTATCAGGTTCGCAAGCCCACCACATTCGAGTTAATGGGGATGATAGGTGATCTCCAGAGGTCCGTGGTGGATCTCGCTTACGGGATGTCAGCTTCGCCACCAGCCGCACCATATGCCGGGAGTTTTATACCCCACGAGCCCCCGCTGTTGGGACGGATTGTGATTGAGCTTAGCCAACCAGAGATGGCCTCCAGCTATGGCAACGACGTACCAACTCAAATCCTAGATCAGGCTGAGGCCCGAGACAAAGGCAAAATGAAGGCAGATGCCGATCCCATCGAACAGTTGCTGTGGGCAGTCGAGGCTTTGAAAGCCGGGGGAATGAACAAGCAACAGGTATCTGCAGTTGTAACAAAAGCTGTGGAGGATGCTTTCCCCGCTCCACCTGAGGGTAGTTCAAGTCAATCAGAAAGCTGGGATAGGCCCCGTCATGCCAGGACAGTTCCTTCTGCTCCCAACCCTGCACCCGAGAAAGATCAGAAATCCAAGGCTGCGCCTGCTGACCCGTTCGCTAGTGCGTCTAGCAAGAATACTCAACCTCCGAAGTACTTGCCCCGAGGGCGCAGGGTCTTCCATGCTCTCTACATGCCATTGTCCAAGGCACTTCAGATCCTTGCCGAGAGGGGACACCTTAAACCCCTGGAGCCTCGGCCTCTCCCGAAGAATCTCCCTGCTACTCATGACCCTGCTCAGTACTGCGCGTACCACCAGCAGGCAGGCCATGCTACCGATAATTGCTTCCGCCTCCGTCATGAGGTACAAGATTTGATTGACAACGAGGTTATCCTCCCGCCCACCTCAGCCAAGTCCGTTACTACCCAGCTATTGGATTTTGAGGACGTAGATACCGTGAGTATGTGATCAGGGTTGGACCACTTGTGAGCGGCGCCCAGTATTTTTGATGTGGCGTCTGGCACGCATTCTTGAGCATCTGCGAATGCTGGTTTTGAAAAATCTGGCTTGGGTGTCGAGTCAGTCTTTGTTTTATTTTGAGTTTGTCTCGTTGTCTTGAGTCAGTCCTTTTTGCTCACAGGTCTATCTTGTTGTAGCGAGTCAGTCCCCGTTGTATAGAATGTCAGGTGATTTCGGGGTTGTTGCCTCGAACACCGTTCTGTAATTACCCTTTTGTTTCCTTTTGAGTCTGTCTCTGTTGAGGAGCCAGTTGCAGTTGGAAGTTTTGAATGAAACAGCTGCGGCTATCGTGTTCTTGTGCTTATTTGCTATTTGAGCTAGTTGTGCCAGAGGATGTGAATGGAACAGCAATACATTCTACCTACTCTCTTGTGCCTCGAACATCGTTGTAATGATCTAAGCTTTTCAAAAAACCCTTTTCGAACACTGCGGTGATAAAAACGAAGAGGAAGCAATTCCTCGTGTTTTGCAAAACTTTGATCATTCTTGAGAGAAAGATAGGCATGCTAAGCCTTTTTATGATTGAAATCATGCCTGTCAGCGTGAGTACTGAGAAGGATCCTGGTTTGATCCAGACTGGTTCCACACTATCTTCAGCGCGAGCGATTTGTCGCTTTCTTAAAAGCTTTCAAAAACAAAATATTTTGCGCGGTCCTGTGAAGACTTGTGTGGAATTGCTCTTGAGATTGTGCAGCCTAGGATCGCTCTCAGCTTGAAAATTCAACCTATCTGTTTCGAACCTGGAATCTGTTCAAAACGTTCAACAGTTAACTACCATGTAAGGCCTGTGTGGCCCAATTTGAAGCTGCCCTCGAGTAAGAGGCACCAAAATCAGATCAAGAAGGTCAGGTCTCATTGGAAAAAAGCTCGTGAAACAACCGTGATGAATTCTTCTGCAAATCAACACAGTAGTCACTCTCCCGAATACAGAGGGCTTCAATTTCAAAACCATTTGGCATGGACTTGTTACACTTTTACCCTTGAGAGGCTCGCTGGGCCGAAAACCCGGAAGGGCGACCCAGGCAAAAGTTAGAGCAAGAGAAAAATACAAAAAAAAGAAAGAAGAAAAGAACCAAAAAAAAAAATGCAAAAAAAAAAAAGAAGAAAGGAAAAAAAAAAGAAAAAGAAAAAAAAGAAGGAAGAAGAAAAAAAAGCTCGCAAGGTCGAAAACCTGCAACAGGCGCCTTGGCAAAAGTTAGAGCCTAAAAAGTGAAGGTTAAAATAACCGAGTGTACCTTAACCGGAACTACGAAAGGCTTGATTCCCATGTTTGGGATACGTAGGCAACTTCATCTTGAAGTCCAGCCCCCAACGCTTTCATAAGCGCCTCAGTCCATGTAATGGTTTTGATTATCCTTGCTTCCTCTGTATCCGACAATCCGGTTGTAACAACCGTGAACTACGTAGGCTTGATTCCCATGTTTGGGATACGTAGGCAACTTCATCATGAAGTCCAGCCACCATTGCGCTTACAGTGACTGTGTCCATATATTGGTTCAGACCGTCGCCTTCGGAGTTCAGTCGTCATCGATAAAGACCATCTACAAAAATGTTGCGGCATCATCCAGACAAGGGGCAACTTTCCGTTGCCATGCATTGTCATAAGTTGCCCTGAGTTGCCGTCCAAACCAGGGGCAACTTTCCGTTGCCATGTGCCCCCTTTAAGCAAGGGGCAATTTTCCATTGCCTCCGATCCGAGGTTGCGCATCTCGAGGGTAAGTGCCGTGCTCGTTGAGCATTGACTGCTTGCAAAAAATAGTTTTTGAAATTTTTTTACTGAAGTTGACTATTTTCTCAAAAACTATTTCACTTTCCAAAAACCGGACCATCTTCTTGGACCCAAAAAGGAAAATTTTCAGTGCTCACAGCCTGACTTGCATGATTTTCAAATCAAAAATCGAACAAGTATGTTAATCCGACTTGCATTTTGGTCACAACTATTTTAGAAAACAAAAAATGGTCAAAGTGACGAACTAGGGGCACAATTAAGTCAGGTGTTCTGTCTTTTCCCCGCCATCAACATACTTTCCAGGAAGGCACTCTATCCACCGGAAGGAATGGCCGTGAGCTAACGGTGTTGGGCGTGAACCCGCAATTCCCTATTCATTCATCAATCACCTTGGGGAGGGATGAAAAATGAGAGAATAAATAATAGAGAGGTGTAAGTGGAGAGAAAAGTGAGCAAGAGGGTTTTGAGAGAAAAACCGAGCCTGAGGGCCGAGCGATGTGAGAATCACAAATCAGAAAAGGGTGGGAATATACCCGGAGGAACTGGCTCCTCGAGATCTGAGGTCTTTTGTTTTTATAAACACGTCCGTATGTCGCGTCTTTTGTCTTGTTTAGCTCAACTTTCGTCTTGAGTCTCTTCCGAGCGTACCTCGTTGTGTCCAGGCCGCTCACCTTTTGTTTGAGTCTTTCCCGCTGTATTCGGTTTTAGGCTCGATACCCCGGTTGCAGAACCCCTCTTCAAAAGGTGAAATCGTTTATGCTCAGAGTGCTGTGCCATTCTCTACATTGTATGCAAAACAAAAGAAGAAAAGGGAAAATTTGGGGCGTCCAAGTATGTTTCAACTGCAACCGTTTCAGCTTTCGTAGTCCGTTTTGTCAGATTGGGGCTGTTTGTTCGGGGTTTGCTGTGTGCAGAATGAACCGAGTGCTGTGTTATGGGCTGTATGCAGATTAATCCCCAACAGAGTATGGGCTGTGTGTCCAGGTTGAGCAGTGGTTTGTATGAGTTGTTTGCTGTTAGTTGGTTGGTTATCCGATTATCAGACAACAGATTGATTTCATTTGCATTTGGGGCGTAATATGATGTAATGCAGTACAAAGTATGGAATGTACAGATATAACACTTTTTTAGAAAAAAAAAGAGTTTGTTTCATTTCATATAATCTTTTTCAAGTACAAAGTTTTGGGAACAAAAACCTGCCTGCCGCAGTACAAGGTAATCTAACCAAAAAGAGAAAAAGTACAAAAAGAAGGAAAAAGCAGCAAAAATCTGAAGCAGCATCAATGGTCTCACGCCTGGGGATCCGTCCTCGCCCTCTTCCTGGGCAGAAGTCCAGGAGCATCGCCAGGAGCATCACCGTCTGAGCCTGAGTCCGAGCCATCACCGGTCTCTTCCGACGACGACTCTGCCTCCGCCTCTGTCTCTGCCTCAGACTCGTCATCTGGAACTGGAGCCCGCGAGCTGCTCCCGACATGAGTGTGCCCCCCTCTGGTGCGGGGATATACTCTGCCATCTCGGGTAGAAATGGGAGGTCCAGCCGGAGCACCACCCACCGGAGGAATTTGGAAGGGAGGCTGAAAAAGCATGAAAGGCAAATGCATTAGAATACTGTGAGCAGCGAATCAGTGCAGAATACAATGTATGAGTACAATCTGTGAGTGCCGTGAGCAGTGAATCAGTGCAGAATATAGTGTATGTATGCTGTGAGCAGTGAATCAGTGCAGGATGCAGTGTGTGAGTACAGTGTATCAGGTGCCGTGAGGGCTGGGTATCCAGTGTTGTGTCGTGCATCAGATTATGCAAAGCAGTTTGTATATGGTTTGAGGCTGTGGTCAGAAAGAACATACCGGAATGCTGTAAAGGGCTAGGAGGTCGAAGGTCCGCTGTAGCATCCCCATCATGGAGGCATTCATCTCCAATGATTGCCGGGTGTACTCGGAGGAAGCCGACAAAAATATCGGATACATCAGTATTCTGCCGAATATTAAATAAACTGAAATGGAACGACTGTACAAGAATGCAGTAATACATACCGGAGGCAAGTCGGGGACACCGACTAACTCGTGATCAGCCGGGGGAGGGGCGAAGGGGATCTGGTAGGTCGCCCCACCCTGTCCTCTGAAAGTCAGTGAAGTGGGCAGAGCGGGCCAGCCGGTCCCCCGCCTTCGCTGAACTCCGCCTCTACCACGGACTCGAGCTCCCCTCGACACTCCCCCTCCAGCCCCTGCTACCGCTCCAGCCGCTGGTGCCGCTGGCGCCGCAGGTCTCTCTCTCTCCGCTCGGCGGCCGCTGCTCAGAGGTCGCATGATGAAGGTCCGGACGTACTCCAAGTAATCGCCCTCGCCTCTGAAGCCGTCTGCCTCCCAGCCGATCGTATAGTCGGTCATCTGATCGGCGGTGAATCTCTTGGTATCCCTCATATGCTCAGGAGGGTGCACCGGGACTATCTGCTCCAGTAAACCCAGGGTCTGACGCAAGAAACGCTCACCCAAGTACCAAGCCCGACAGACCGGGCCCTCCAGCAGAATCCGAAAACGCGAGGTCTCATCGGCACCGGCAAACTGATCCCGTATCACGGCTGGCAAAGGAGCCCAAGGCTGCCAGGTGATCTGAAAATGAAATACAGTTTGTTATCTACTGTTATTGAAACATACAGTGGAAAGACGAAGCTTAAATGAACTGCAAGTAAAACATACCTCTGCAGGGGTGATGGTGTCGAAATAACGGCGGAAGAAGATGAATGACTCGCGGGGCCTCCGCACGCACCTCCCGTCGAAGCGGCGCGAGAACGGTACGACGAGAGGGGTCTCTGTGTCGGGTACGGGAGCAAGCCTAGGAAAGTAGGCATAAACCCACAACTGCAAGGTAAATACCAGTGCATTTATCAGATAAAGCAGAATATAGAATAAGAGCAGAAATAGCAGAGCCATATGTTGTGCAGTGTATTGTGCAGAGTATGCCGTGTGTACAGTATACAGTCAGTGTAAAGCAGAGTATGTGTGTGCCGTGTGTACAGTATACAGTCAGTGTAAAGTAGACTATGTGTGTGTCGTGTGTACAGTATACAACAAGTATAAAGCAGACTACATTGTGTGCAGTGTACAGAGTACAGAAAATATAGAACAGAAATGAAAGGTAGAAAAAGAAATGTACCTCCCAAGCACGCCAGTAGCCCCCGAGCAACTGTCCGCTGCCGCGGGAAGCTGAGCTCATATATCCATAGAGAGTAGCCAGAGCGGCGCCACCCAGTCGTAATGTAAGATATGCCTGACGTCCACCAGTGCGCTGAGCAGGCAGAGAGGCACGGTGTTCGCCCGGTCGGCGAAAATGGTCGTCCCAAACAGGAACATGAGGAAGCCGCGTGCGTATCTCTCCACGGCCTCCTGAGTCATCGAGGCTGCCTCAACAAGGGTGGGCTGGACCTTGAACTGCACCTCAAACCAGGAATATCGGACGAAGCCAGGACGCGCCAGAGGCGGCAGCTCGCCGAGCAAGTAGATCTGGGCGGCCTCCCACTCATCCATATCAGTATCAAAGGGGATCGGATCACCCTCTACCCCGATGCCTGTGAGCATCGAGAAATCATAGGGAGTCATCGTCATGTCCCCCGTCGCAGAGAAATGGAATGAATCGGTGGTGTCCCACCACCTCTCCACCAGAGCGGCAAGGAGAGATCTGCATGTAGTGAGTCTGGAGAGTCCTCTGCAGAATGCGCCAAAGCCGGCCTGGTCCACGATGTGGCGAACTGCATCGGGTAGGTCGGCATACCAATCACGAGCGACAGTGTTCCCATACCCGCAGATGGTATGGGAATCTCCCTGTTTTCAAACAAGTAGTTGCAAAGTAATATAAAATGTACAGTTTTGAAGAAATAGTCAAAATCAGTGCAAATGTAGCATGTGTACGTGTTTTCAGATTCAAACAGATACCGGGTGCCGGTGTGCTTATAGTGAACTACAACGTATGATGCGTCAGCGTGTTTGCGTGGTTCGGTGCAAATTTAGCATGCCTACAAGTTTTTCAGATTCAAACAGATACTGGGTGTCGGTGAGTTTGCAGTGAAATACGGTATGTGCCGTGTGTTTGAGTGATTAAGGCTAGTGCAGTGTGTGTGCATGTGTCGGTCTTAAAGAGATATCAGTTGCAAGTGCGTTGCGATCAACTACAATGCACAGTGTATCAGAGCATCTGAGCTAAAGCAATTAAAGAATGTAATCAGCTATGACGGTTGACAGTTAAAAGTTCTACATTGCAAAATGTAAGACAAAGAAAAAATGTTACCTTGGAAGCGCCGAAGGATAGGTGAGAGGCAGGCTCACGTAGAAGAAGCTCGGGATCCAGCGCCCTGTCAAAACTCCTGAACTGGCGCAGTCCGTCGGGGGGCAGAACGTGAATCGCCGGCCGGTAGGTCGCCGGGTCGAATGGGCGGACGCTCAAAGGAAGGAGCTCGGCCCCGGGATCCATCTCGTGATCCGGAGGAGTCCCGCCCTGTGGAATATCGTCGGCTATATCAAGAGTGATGAGGAAATAGCCGGAAGAAGGAAAACCGGGCAAGGACGCGAAAGGTCAACCGAAAAGTCAACCCCGAGAGGATGGAAAATGGCCGGAAAAGCCGGAATGCGAAAAAGGCACGGAAATCAAGAGGAAAGTGAGGGGAACAAACCCCAAAAAGGTGGAAATAGCAAAGGGTGTACCGAAACGAAGTTTCAATCGGTCGAAAACGTCCGAAACGCGAAGGAAATTGCGAATCCAACGACGAAACGGGAGTAAAACGCGAAGAAAATGACGAAATGGGGAGGGGAAAATGCTCTAGAGAGAGAGTGCAAGATTTCGGCTAAGGAAGAGTAAGGAAATAGGGTTTGGAACCCTATTTTAAAAGACCCGAGGCGAAAGGACAAGTCTGCCCCCGACTCAGGGACTTTTTGCCGGTCGGCCACATTATTTGCCGGTCGGTAGTGTTTTGTGCCGATGGAACTGTTTTATGGCCGATGGACGGCCGGTGATAAATTGTGGTGGCCGGTGGACAGCCGGTGGTCTCCCACAGTGGGTTTTGAGCCTCGTACACCTTTCCTTGGGTTCTATGAGTGGTCCAGAGCCTTCATTGCTTAAAACAGTGTAAAACAGTGCATTTCCGACGCTCAACCGACTTCCGTTTTGGCCTCGGATCGTGTCTTCTACGCATGGCACTCGAATTCGCGCAAGGTGTATCCTTCTCGTATCCTTTTGGCTTTTACGAGACTCAAAAGTTGCCCCATGTGCATCGCATTTCAATCGCACTGTTTTGTGCATCGCATTGTCTTATTCGCGCCGGTCTGGCGAGACCTTAAACACGCACGGTCTAGGAGACCTAAAATCCTTGGGAGGTGCAAGACCTTCACTCGCGTTGTCTAACGCACCGCGCTATTTTGCGCGCCTTATTGCATTTGGCATGCATTCATTGTTCGCACTATTGTGCGCACCTCACATGCATTGTCATACATTTCTCAAGCCGCGCGTTGCCGTGTTTCAAAAATCATGCATTGTCATGCATCTCGAGCGACTCGCGTTGTCGCGCATTCCATGCAACATGCATTTCATGCATCATTTGCATTTTCAAAAAAAAACATGCATTGTCATGCATACACTTTGTATCACGGTCTAGGAGACCTTAAATCCTCTAAAGGTGCAATTCCTTTGGTGTTTGTCGTGTCCGAACGACTTTCGGTGGTCTGGTAAAGCCACATGCCTGTTTTTGCGGTGAGTTCCTAGAAGACCAACTGGGACGGTGAAAACTAGAGTTCGAACGGCTTATGCCTAGAACGTAAAGGTTCGGGAGTTCCGAGACTAAAGTCTGGTTTAAATACCCAGGGGTATACCCTCGGCTTGAAATCTGTATGGAAGCCCCATAGGTTGAGGTAGCATGTCTGCGCCTCAGTTCTGGATACTGAACCAACCTAGTATATCGCCCTGTTGGTAAGATAGGGAAAGCTGCAATCATGGCCATGCATCCATGGTAAAACATTGCATTGTCATGCATTGTAGAAAATAAACATGCATTGTCATGCATTTCCATTATAGCTTGCATGCATCCATTGCATTTCCCCCAGTAGATCGCATCATACTGCATTGTCATGCATTTTTGTAAATATCCATTCCATTGCATATTGGTAGATATTGCATTGTAGTTTGCATGCATTCACTGCATCACCCTCCATCTATGGCTTGCGCCCTTCCAGGTTGAGCTTGGTCTGGTATGTGCCCTTACTTTTCACGTTAAAACACAATTCTGCATGTGTACGCGCCTATTCCACGCTGGTATGTTGGTTTGAGGGTTGCGGCACATTTTCTGTGTTAGACATGGCTTGTTTGTGTACATGCCTTTCCTAGGCAAGATTTGGTTTGGCCCGCGTGCCATATCAATTGTATCCATTTCCATTGCATTTTAGATTGCATGCATTCATTGCATCACCTTCCATCTATGGCTTGCGCATTTCCATGTTGAGCTTGGTCTGGTATGTGCCTATACTTTTCATGTCAAAACATAGTTCAGTGGACCGTTCTATGTTAGCCGCGGCTTGTATGTGTACATGCCTTTCCTAGGCAAGATTTGGTTTGGTTGCACGCCATATCCATTGTAGATATTACATTGTAGTGTAATTTTGCATCCGGCATTAGGATCATTGTCCTTTCCCCAGCGGGTCGTTACCCCACTTATGTCATCCCCCCAATACTCGTTCTTGTGTCCGTCTACATTACTCATAGTTCAGTAGACCGTTCTATGGTAGACGGACTTGTTACCTCCATCAATCTATTTGACATTTGTGTGGTTTCAAACCGCTCATGATGGGATCATGATTCAATTGCTTTGCATGTAGTTCGCATTGTTTCAATTGCATTGCATTTTCATTTGCATCATTCATACATTGTTTTGTATATATTGCATATCATTTTGCATTCATTCTTGCATTGTCATGCATGTTGCTAACAATATCATACCTGTTAAGTTGTTTTCTTTACAGGCACGATATTGTATGTATGGTTCATTTACCACTGGTGGAACCAGACGAACCGGACAGGTATTGTATCCTCCGAGTGAGACGTATCGAGAATTGCATAATTCTCTTACATCCTTTCTGCATTGTAGTGTAGTTTGGTGTATGCTAGCTTAAAACTGTCGCATGTGTGCTTCGTTACAGCTTTCTTTGCATGATCATAAGTTATGCTTGGCTTCGTGCATTGTCTTGCATTTTGCCCCTGCCTTCGGGCGCATACCTTGTTTGTCTTGCATGTTTGTCCAAGTCTTCGGCCTCGTCAAAAATGGGTCGTCTCTGGGTTTTGACATTCACTCCCGTCATTGTTATGACTTTCGAGTTCTGTCAAAGAGGGGCAACTGTAGACACCCCATTTTTGACCGTCTTCAAGACTTGGACGTCACCGTTTGAACACCCGGTGATTATCCATGTTTGTGTTCGTTTGGAGTTCCTGGAGGTCTCGGCTACGCGCCTTGCCTCAGGATCTCCGAACTCGACCGTTTTGTGTCTGGTTTTGCACCAAACACTTGTGTTTTGCCATGGAAGGGCAGGGGATGCCTTGTGAGGTCTCCCCACACATCACCGGCTGTGGCTTGAGGCCACCGGCTGTGGCTTGAGGCCACCGGCTGCTGTTTGTGCCCATCGGCCATATATTTGGCCGACCGGCACTATTTTTGGCCGACCGGCCATCAATTTTGTCAAAATGGCAATTTTGAGCAGCCGACTACTGTTCATCTGCTTTTGCATATATTTTAGGACAGCTGTGTGGCATTTTGTTCCCCTCCATACACGTGTATGGAGGGATGCTCCTCTTGTAAGCTTATTGAACAAGCTTTACAAGATTGTTTGCCTATAAGAGGAGGGCTCTTCTCTTGGCTAGAGGGTTAGAGAAATTTTGGTTAGAAAAGTGTGGGAGAAGCTCTGGTTTTAGGGTTTGAGTTCCATACATAACCTATCTCTATATCTCTCTTGTGTGTGTTCTAGGTGTAGTGGTCCTTACTATTGCACACAAACACATAGTCTTTCACCTTCTCTTGGTTCTTGAGGGACCTGAGGCTTGTTCTTGTTGTTCTTGGCTGGATTGAAGCTCAAGGAGGCAACAAGATCATCTCTTGTGAAGAGGTCTACAAGGGTGAGATACTAGTCCCTTTTATCCCCATTTTTGCATAGCTTGTTAGCCTATCTTAGAACTGTTTTTGTGCTTAGTGTATAATACAAAAAAGTTCTGTTTTTGGGCCCTCTAAATTGTTTGTTTAGGGTGTTTTGTGGTTTGGAGGTGTTTGACCACCCTTAGGCCTTGAGAGGCCCCATTTTGTGCCATTTTTGGTGAGCTTCGAGACTTTGGTGCTTGGGCCTCCTCACCACTGAAATCTTGAGGGATTTCAGTGGTGAGGATGGTGCCTTGAAGTCTCAAGAAGGAGAGGGCCACCCCCTCTCCTTGTTGTCCTTGAAAAGGACCAATTTTGGCCTCTTAAGGGAGCATCATGCTTAAAGGTTTGTTGATCATGCCATGGCTGTATTTCATGCTTATATTGCCATGATATAACATTGTTGTGTGTTGGTTTTGGTGCACCATGTTAGTTTAACATACATGCCATGTAATGCCTTGTTGTTGCCTTAATATGCCTTAGGTTGTTAACCCTTATTCAAGCATGTTTTAGGCTTAACCTTGTGAAGGTTTTGTATTTATTTTGCCATGTTTAAGGTCTGTCCATGGCTGTTTTGGTCGACCATAGCATGCTTTGTATAGCTCCTTTACATTGTTAGCTTATAGGCTTAAGTATGCAATTGTATAGCATGCATTGCTTGCTTTGATTTAGTAGTTTGGCACCATTTGTAGCATTATTTCAGTCCATTTGACATGCTCACATGCTTGCCTTGGATGCCTCTTTGGTGCTTTGAAAGCTTGTGTTTTATGCTCCATGTTTTGGCCATTATGCATGCTTTTGGATTTGGGCCACTTAGATGCCATCTAAGGATCCCTTTTGCATGGTTAAGGGCTGCCTTGAACCTATTTTAAGCCTTCTTGGCCTTACGGGGCTTGGTTGGCTTAGCCATGGTTTAAGCCTCTTTGACTTGCTTCAAGTACTTGGACCATTTGCATGCTAATGTTTGCTTTATTTGAGTTGGTTTGGTGCCATATTCTAACATGATTTTCAGAGCTTGTGTTGCATGCTAATTATCCATGTTATGCCTCTTTTAAGTGTGCTTGAGAGTGGCCCCTTTTGATGCTTAAGTGTTGTGTGTTTGGCCTCACTTCCTTAGCATTATGGCTACTGTTTTGGGCCTAATTAGAGTTGCCTAATTCATGTTTAAGTCCACCCTCTATTTGGTTTGCATGCTTACTTTGCATGTTTGCTTGCATGCTTGCATAAGTGTCTTGTATTGCCATGTTGCATCCTTAGCTTGTATGCCTAAGTTGCATTGCATCTTGCTTGCATGTCTTGTCCCTTGATTTAGTGATAGGGATCGGGTTTTTGATTGTTTATGTGCATTGCATTCATTTGAAATTGAAATGTGCACACTTGGTTTTTGGGCCATCATGCATCAAAATGCTTGATTGGTGGTCCGAAAACCAAGGACCATGTCCTTTTGAGTTCTACACATGATGAGGGGTATGGTTAGGGCATACATGGTTTGAATTACATTGCCATGCAAGTTCTGTCATCTGCTGCTGTAAGCTGCAGGTTCTGTAGGCATTTTTGGCCGACCGGCCATCCGTTGGTGGCCGATGGATGCATCTTGTGCCGATGACCACATCCCACTGCCGGTGGAAATTCTACTCAGCCGGTGGTGTCTCCCAGTGTCCAGGGAATCAATACAGAGACTTTGGGAGTCTTCAGAGGGGCAGAGCAGGGAAAATAGAGGCAGTCTATGCATGGCTGTGCACTTCCGAGTAAGACCGAGCATGCACTGCATTGGACCCGCTTCCCGAGGCCTTCTACTGTTTTCCTTAGCTTATTTAATTTGTTAATTAATTAAGTGGTCTGTAATAATTAATTAGCTTGTAGGTTAATTAATTTGTATATTTATTTGGTCCCTCCGAGCGAGGGCGAATCTGTAATAAGTGTGGGTGCGTGTGTGCATGTCTTCCAACCCCCACTTCTTTCTCCCTTTTACTTACCTGATTTGATGGTTAGTATTACGACATATTTAAATTAGCATACCTTATGATACGCATGCGTGCATCCATACATTTGTTTTCCATGCACCGGGCTCGGCACATCATGCTAACTGCATTTGTATTCCAATTCCAAATTGAATACGTGTTAATTGCAGCATTTCACATGCCATGTTTAGGATAGCCGAGCCTATTATAGCTGCATTTTGCCTGTGATGCATTAGCCACTTAACATGAACTAGGATCATGCATTGATTACTAACTAGTTTCTGTTTTGGCTCGGAGTACTAGGTAAGCTTTTATGCTTTAGCATACCGCATGCGTGTGAGTGTTGCCATAATTGCATGATTACCATGAGGCTAGCTGCTTATGTGATATTACTGTTTGATTGCCTATGGGTGAAGGTTGGATTGTTTGAGTTGGAAAAACTCGTTGAAATTCGTATTTTAGCCTACTTGCGAGTAGCAAAATTCAAAGTGTTTTTCAAGACAAACGGATATGCAATGCTTATTTCCAAATTAGGCAATCTAGTCTATACTTGTTTGCTGTGCGCATAACATAGTAATTGTAGGCTAATAACCGGAATAAGAATACATAAGGTTTTCAAAATTAGATATCACGGTTAGTAGAGGCCGATCTTCGAATCGGGCGAGAGGGGGTGCTCATAGCTGACCTTCTCCAATCGTACCCAAGTTCCCGAGCCGAGGCAACTTTGGTGATGACGGACACGTGGCCTTTGGCACCGAGTCAGGGTTTCCTAAATTTCCCCATTTAAAAGATATTTAGGTGGCGACTCTGTATCTGGCAAAACAGTCCATGTTTGGCACTTCTTTCAAAAATCAGTTTTCTCAAAACGATTTGCCGGATTTGGACTCTTTGGTTCTGATTAAGAACCGTGACACAGAGGGAGTCCGAACTGTAGAGTGAGGCCCAAGGGCGCGTCTACAGTTTCTGGCGACTCTGCTGGGGAAATTAGAGAACTTGACTCGAACTCATGATATCTTGTTTTGACCACACTTATGTGTTTCTTTGCATTGCATGTGCATTGGTGTGCCTAGGACACCGTGTTGGCCATCTGCTATTCCTGAGCGGTTTGCCGGAGGCTTGTCTTGTCAAGGCATGACCATAAGGCTGACCGGTTGCAGGCTCTGCCAGTATGGGAACACAAACCCCGGTTTTACCGGGGCACCCTTTTCGACCATTCGACCTAGTGCATATCGAAATCCATAGTGACCATTCCAAACTAGGACAGGTTGCTTACCCGATGTTAGGTTGTTTGAAACCGCTGCGTGTGTAGTGAAACCCTAGCTCCTGACAAAATAGGACAGGGAAACCCTACCCCAACACAGGGGTGTTTGTGCTCTCTCTACTTGCTATGTGCTTTCAAAGTGTATCTCTACAGGAACACACATATCAGTTTGCAAGATTGAGTATCAAGCCTGAGGGCATCAGTATCCGTATTTTGAGAATCAGTCATATCTGCGGGTATCAGATTCAGACTTAGGGGCAGTGATTCAGAAACAGTGATCAGTAGTAGAGTACAGTTGTTCGGCTATACCTGCGTTTGATCCGTTTAAGCTGAGATGCTGCATGTTTTTTTTTTCTTTCAAGGGTTCGGAGAGTTGATCCGGGGTAGCTAGTGTTCCTACTTGCTGAGGCAGGACTTATGATGACACAGAATTCAGAGGAGATTGTGGTTATGACAGCCGCATTAGATCAAGAAATCACCCTGCAAAGTGGGACCAATGTCGATGTGCCACACCCACCCAGGTCGCCTGTTGCGCACCCGGTTTGGACCCCCCAGCTGTATCAGGCTCGCGAGCCCACCACATTCGAGTTAATGGGGATGATAGGTGATCTCCAGAGGTCCATGGCGGATCTCGCTTACGGGATGTCAGCTTCGCCACCAGCCACACCATATGCCGGGAGTTTTATACCCCACGAGCCCCCGCTGTTGGGACGGATTGTGATTGAGCTTAGCCAACCAGAGATGGCCTCCAGCTATGGCAACGACGTACCAACTCAAATCCTAGATCATGCTGAGGCCCGAGACAAAGGCAAAATGAAGGCAGATGCCGATCCCATCGAACAGCTGCTGTGGGCAGTCGAGGCTTTGAAAGCCGGGGGAATGAACAAGCAACAGGTATCCGCAGTTGTAACAAAAGCTGTGGAGGATGCTTTCCCCGCTCCACCTGAGGGTAGTTCAAGTCAATCAGAAAGCTGGGATAGGCCCCGTCATGCCAGGACAGTTCCTTCTGCTCCAAACCCTGCACCCAAGAAAGATCATAAATCCAAGGCTGCGCCTGCTGACCCGTTCGCTAGTGCGTCTAGCGAGAATACTCAACCTCCGAAGTACCTGCCCCGAGGGCGCAGGGTCTTCCATGCTCTCTACATGCCATTGTCCAAGGCACTTCAGATCCTTGCCGAGAGGGGACACCTTAAACCCCTGGAGCCTCGGCCTCTCCCGAAGAATCTCCCTGCTACTCATGACCCTGCTCAGTACTGCGCGTACCACCAGCAGACAGGCCATGCTACCGATAATTGCTTCCGCCTCCGTCATGAGGTACAAGATTTGATTGACAACGAGGTTATCCTCCCGCCCACCTCAGCCAAGTCCGTTACTACCCAGCTATTGGATTTTGAGGATGCAGATACCGTGAGTACGTGATCAGGGTTGGACCACTTGTGAGCGGTGCCCAGTATTTTTGATGTGGCGTCTGGCACGCATTCTTGAGCATCTGCGAATGCTGGTTTTGAAAAATCTGGCTTGGGTGTCGAGTCAGTCTTTGTTTTATTTTGAGTCTGTCTCGTTGTCTTGAGTCAGTCCTTTTTGCTCACAGGTCTGTCTTGTTGTAGCAACTCAGTCCCCGTTGTATAGAATGTCAGGTGATTCCGGGGTTGTTGCCTCGAACACCGTTCTGTAATTACCCTTTTGTTTCCTTTTGAGTCTGTCTCTGTTGAGGAGCCAGTTGCAATTGGAAGTTTTGAATGAAACAGATGCGGCTATCGTGTTCTTGTGCTTATTTGCTATTTGAGCTAGTTGTGCCAGAGGATGTGAATGGAACGACAATACATTCTTCCTACTCTCTTGTGCCTCGAACATCGTTGTAATGACCTAAGCTTTTCAAAAAACCCTTTTCGAACACTGCGGTGATAAAAACGAAGAGGAAGCAATTCCTCGGGTTTTGCAAAACTTTGATCATTCTTGAGAGAAAGATAGGCATGCTAAGCCTTTTTATGATTGAAATCATGCCTGTCAACGTGAGTACTGAGAAGGATCCTGGTTTGATCCAGACTGGTTCCACACTATCTTCAGCGCGAGCGATTTGTTGCTTTCTTAAAAGCTTTCAAAAACAAAATGTTTTGCGCGGTCCTGTGAAGACTTGTGTGGAATTGCTCTTGAGATTGTGCAGCCTAGGATCGCTCTCAGCCTGAAAATTCAACCTACCTGTTTCGAACCTGGAATCTGTTCAAAACGTTCAACAGTTAACTGCCATGTAAGGCCTGTGTGGCCCAATTTGAAGCTGCCCTCGAGTAAGAGGCACCAAAATCAGATCAAGAAGGTCAGGTCTCACTGGAAAAAAGCTCGTGAAACAACCGTGATGAATTCTTCTGCAAATCAACACAGTAGTCACTCTCTCGAATACAGAGGGCTTCAATTTCAAAACCATTTGGCATGGACTTGTTACACTTTTACCCTTGAGAGGCTCGCTGGGCCGAAAACCCGGAAAGGCGACCCAGGCAAAAGTTAGAGCAAGAGAAAAATACAAAAAAAAGAAAGAAGAAAAGAAAAGAAAAAAATGAAGAAGAAAGGAAAAAAAAAAAAAGAAAAAGAAAAAAAAGAAGGAAGAAGAAAAAGAAGCTCGCAAGGTCGAAAACTTGCAACAGACGCCTTGGCAAAAGTTAGAGCCTAAAAAGTGAAGGTTAAAATACCCGAGTGTACCTTAACCGGAACTACGTAAGGCTTGATTCCCATGTTTGGGAGACGTAGGCAACTTCATCTTGAAGTCCAGCCCCCGACGCTTTCATAAGTGCCTCAGTCCATGTAATGGTTTTGACCATCCTTACTTCCTCTGCATCCGACAATCCGGTTGTAACAACCGTGAACTACGTAGGCTTGATTCCCATGTTTGGGATACGTAGGCAACTTCATCATGAAGTCTAGCCACCATTGCTCTTACAGTGACTGTGTCCATATATTGGTTCAGACCGTCGCCTTCGGAGTTCAGTCGTCATCGATAAAGACCATCTACAAAAATGCTGCGATATTATCCAGACAAGGGGCAACTTTCCGTTGCCATGCATTGCCGTCAGTTGCCCTGAGTTGTCGTCCAAACCAGGGGCAACTTTCCGTTGCCATGTGCCCCCTTTAAGCAAGGGGCAATTTTCCATTGCCTCCGATCCGAGGTTGCGCATCTCGAGGGTAAGTGTCGTGCTCGTTGAGCATTGACTGCTTGCAAAAAATAGTTTTTGAAATTTTTTTACTGAAGTTGACTATTTTCTCAAAAACTATTTCAATTTCCAAAAACCAGACCATCTACTTGGACCCAAAAAGGAAAATTTTCAGTGCTCACAGCCTGACTTGTATGATTTTCAAATCAAAAATCGAACAAGTATGTTAATCTGACTCGCATTTTGGTCAAAACTATTTTAGAAAACAAAAAATGGTCAAAGTGACAAACTAGGGGCACAATTAAGTCAGGTGTTCTGTCTTTTCCCCGCCATCAACATACTTTCCAGGAAGGCACTCTATCCACCGGAAGGAATGGCCGTGAGCTAACGGTGTTGGGCGTGAACCCGCAATTCCCTATTCATTCATCAATCACCCTGGGGAGGGATGAAAAATGAGAGAATAAATAATAGAGACGTGTAAGTGGAGAGAAAAGTGAGCAAGAGGGTTTTGAGAGAAAAACCGAGCGTGAGGGTCGAGCGATGTGAGAATCACAAATCAGAAAAGGGTGGGAATATACCCGGAGGAACTGGCTCCTCGAGATCTGAGGTCTTTTGTTTTTATAAACACGTCCGTATGTCGCGTCTTTTGTCTTGTTTAGCTCAACTTTCGTCTTGAGTCTCTTCCGAGCGTACCTCGTTGTGTCCAGGCCGCTCACCTTTTGTTTGCGTCTTTCCCGCTGTATTCGGTTTTAGGCTCGATACCCCGGTTGCAGAACCCCTCTTCAAAAGGTGAAATGGTTTATGCTCAGAGTGCTGTGCCATTCTCTACATTGTATGCGAAACAAAAGAAAAGGGAAAATTTGGGGCGTCCAAGTATGTTTCAACTACAACCGTTTCAGCTTTCGTAGTCTGTCTTGTAAGATTGGGGCTGTTTGTTCGGGGTTTGCTGTGTGCAGAATGAATCGAGTGTTGTGTTATGGGCCGTATGCAGATTAATCCCCAACAGAGTATGGGCTGTGTATCCAGGTTGAGCAGTGGTTTGTATGAGTTGTTTGCTGTTAGTTGGTTGGTTATCCGATTATCACAGTGCAAGTGCTCAATTTTCAGACAACAGATCGATTTCATTTGCATTTGGGGCGTAATATGATGTAATGCAGTACAAAGTATGGAATGTACAGATATAACAATTTTTTAGAAAAAAAAAAGAGTTTGTTTCATTTCATATAATCTTTTTCAAGTACAAAGTTTTGGGAACAAAAACCTGCCTGCCGCAGTACAAGGTAATCTAACCAAAAAGAGAAAAAGTACAAAAAGAAGGAAAAAGCAGCAAAAATCTGAAGCAGCATCAATGGTCTCACGCTTGGGGATCCGTCCTCGCCCTCTTCCTGGGCAGAAGTCCAGGAGCATCGCCAGGAGCATCACCGTCTGAGCCCGAGTCTGAGCCATCACCGGTCTCCTCCGACGACGACTCTGCCTCCGCCTCTGTCTCTGCCTCAGACTCGTCATCTGGAACTGGAGCCCGCGAGCTGCTCCCGACATGAGTGTGCCCCCCTCTGGTGCGGGGATATACTCTGCCATCCCGGGTAGAAATGGGAGGTCCAGCCGGAACACCACCCACCGGAGGAATTTGGAAGGGAGGCTGAAAAAGCATGAAAGGCGAATGCATTAGAATACTGTGAGCAGCGAATCAGTGCAGAATATAGTGTATGTATGCTGTGAGCAGTGAATCAGTGCAGGATGCAGTGTGTGAGTACAGTGTATCAGGTGCCGTGAGGGCTGGGTATCCAGTGTTGTGTCGTGCATCAGATTATGCAAAGCAGTTTGTGTATGGTTTGAGGCTGTGGTCAGAAAGAACATACCGGAATGCTGTAAAGGGCTAGGAGGTCGAAGGTCCGCTGTAGCATCCCCATCATGGAGGCATTCATCTCCAATGACTGTCGGGTGTACTCGGAGGAAGCCTACAAAAATATCGGATACATCAGTATTCTGCCGAATATTAAATAAACTGAAATGGAACGACTGTACAAGAATGCAGTAATACATACCGGAGGCAAGTCGGGGACACCGACTAACTCGTGATCAGCCGGGGGAGGGGCGAAGGGGATCTGGTAGGTCGCCCCACCCTGCCCTCTGAAAGTCAGTGAAGTGGGCAGAGCGGGCCAACCGGTCCCCCGCCCTCGCTGAACTCCGCCTCTACCAATGACTTGAGCTCCCCTCGACACTCCCCCTCCAGCCCCTGCTCCTGCTGGCTCCGCTGGCGCCGCAGGTCTCTCTCTCTCCGCTCGGCGGCCGCCGCTCAGAGGTCGCATGATGAAGGTCCGGACGTACTCCAAGTAATCGCCCTCGCCTCTGAAGCCATCTGCCTCCCAGCCGATCGTATAGTCGGTCATCTGATCGGCGGTGAATCTCTCGGTATCCCTCATATGCTCAGGAGGGTGCACCGGGACTATCTACTCCGGTAAACCCAGGGTCTGACGCAAGAAACGCTCACCCAAGTACCAAGCCCGACAGACCGGGCCCTCCAGCAGAATCCGGAAACGCGAGGTCTCATCGGCACCGGCAAACCGATCCCGCATCACGGCTGGCAAAGGAGCCCAAGGCTGCCAGGTGATCTGAAAATGAAATATAGTTTGTTATCTACTGTTTTTGAAACATAGAGTGGAAAGACGAAGCTTAAATGAACTGTAAGTAAAACATACCTCTGCAGGGGTGATGGTGTCGAAATAACGGCGGAAGAAGATGAATGACTCGCGGGGCCTCCGCACGCACCTCCCGTCGAAGCGGCGCGAGAACGGGACGACGAGAGGGGTCTCTGCGTCGTGTACGGGAGCAAGCCTAGAAAAGTAGGCATAAACCCACAACTGCAAGGTAAATACCAGTGCATTTATCAGATAAAGCAGAATATAGAATAAGAGCAGAAATAGCAGAGCCATATGTTGTGCAGTGTATTGTGCAGAGTGTGCCGTGTGTACAGTATACAGTCAGTGTAAAGCAGAGTATGTGTGTGCCGTGTGTACAGTATACAGTCAGTGTAAAGCAGACTATGTGTGTGTCGTGTGTACAGTATACAGCAAGTATAAAGCAGACTACAGTGTGTGCAGTGTACAGAGTACAGAAAATATAGAATAGAAATGAAAGGTAGAAAAAGAAATGTACCTCCCAAGCACGCCAGTAGCCACCGAGCAACTGTCCGCTGCCGCGGGAAGCTGAGCTCATATATCCATAGAGAGTAGCCAGAGCGGTGCCACCCCAGTCGTAATGTAAGATATGCCTGACGTCCACCAGTGCGCTGAGCAGGCAGAGAGGTACGGTGTTCGCCCGGTCGGCGAAAATGGTTGTCCCAAACAGGAACATGAGGAAGCCGCGTGCGTATCTCTCCACGGCCTCCTGAGTCATCGGGGCTGCCTCAACAAGGGTGGGCTGGACCCTGAACTGCACCTCAAACCAGGAATATCGGACGAAGCCAAGACGCGCCAGAGGCGGCAGCTCGCCGAGCAAGTAGATCTGGGCGGCCTCCCACTCATCCATATCAGTATCAAAGGGGATCGGATCACCCTCTACCCCGATGCCTGTGAGCATCGAGAAATCATAGGGAGTCATCGTCATGTCCCCCGTCGCAGAGAAATGGAATGAATCGGTGGTATCCCACCACCACTCCACCAGAGCGGCAAGAAGAGATCTGCATGTAGTGAGTCTAGAGAGTCCTTTGCAGAATGCGCCAAAGCCGGCCTGGTCCACGATGTGGCGAACTGCATCGGGTAGGTCGGCATACCAATCACGAGCGACAATGTTCCCATACCCGCGGATGGTATGGGAATCTCCCTGTTTTCAAACAAGTAGTTGCAAAGTAATATAAAATGTACAGTTTTGAAGAAACAGTCAAAATCAGTGCAAATGTGGCATGTGTACGTGTTTTCAGATTCAAACAGATACCGGGTGCCGGTGTGCTTATAGTGAACTACAACGTATGATGCGTCAGCGTGTTTGCGTGGTTCGGTGCAAATTTAGCATGCGTGCAAGTTTTTCAGATTCAAACAGATACTGGGTGTCGGTGAGTTTGCAGTGAAATACGGTATGTGCCGTGTGTTTGAGTGATTAAGGCTAGTGCAGTGTGTGTGCATGTGTCAGTCTTAAAGAGATATCAGTTGTAAGTGTGTCTACGATCAACTACAATGCACAGTGTATCAGAGCATCTGAGCTAAAGCAATTAAAGAATGTAATCAGCTATGACGGTTGACAGTTAAAAGTTCTACATTGCAGAATGTAAGACAAAGAAAAAATGTTACCTCGGAAGCGCCGAAGGATAGGTGAGAGGCAGGCTCACGTAGAAGAAGCTCGGGATCCAGCGCCCTGTCAAAACTCCTGAACTGGCGCAGTCCGTCGGGGGGCAGAACGTGAATCGCCGGCCGGTAGGTCGCCGGGTCGAATGGGCGGACGCTCAAAGGAAGGAGCTCGGCCCCGGGATCCATCTCGTGATCCGGAGGAGTCCCGCCCTGTGGAATATCGTTGGCCATATCAAGAGTGATGAGGAAATAGCCGGAAGAAAGAAAACCGGGCTAGGACGCGAAAGGTCAACCGAAAAGTCAACCCCGAGAGGATGGAAAATGGCCGGAAAAGCCGGGATGCGAAAAAGGCACGGAAATCAAGAGGAAAGTGAGGGGAACAAACCCCAAAAAGGTGGAAATAGCAAAGGGTGTACCGAAAGTTTCAATCGGTTGAAAACGTCCGAAACGCGAAGGAAATCGCGAATCCAACGACGAAACGGGAGTAAAACGCGAAGAAAATGACGAAATGGGGAGGGGAAAATGCTCTAGAGAGAGAGTGCAAGATTTCAGCTAAGGAAGAGTAAGGAAATAGGGTTTGGAACCCTATTTTAAAAGACCCGAGGCGAAAGGACAAGTCTGCCCCCGACTCAAGGACTTTTTGCCGGTCGGCCACATTATTTGCCGGTCGGTAGTGTTTTGTGCCGATGGAACTGTTTTATGGCCGATGGACGGCCGGTGATAAATTGTGGTGGCCGGTGGACAGCCGGTGGTCTCCCACAGTGGGTTTTGAGCCTCCTACACCTTTCCTTGGGTTATATGAGTGGTCCAGAGCCTTCATTGCTTAAAACAGTGTAAAACAGTGCATTTCTGACGCTCAACCGACTTCCGTTTTGGCCTCGGATCGTGTCTTCTGCGCGTGGCACTCGAATTTGCGCAAGGTGTATCCTTCTCGTATCCTTTTGGCTTTTACGAGACTCAAAAGTTGCCCCATGTGCATCGCATTTCAATCGCACTGTTTTGTGCATCGCATTTCAATCGCATTGTCTTGTTCGCGCCGGTCTGGCGAGACCTTAAACACGCACGGTCTAGGAGACCTAAAATCCTTGGGAGGTGCAAGACCTTCACTCGCGTTGTCTAACGCACCGCGCTATTTTGCGCGCCTTATTGCATTTGGCATGCATTCATTGTTCGCACTATTGTGCGCACCTCACATGCATTGTCATGCATTTCTCAAGCCGCGCGTTGCCGTGTTTCAAAAATCATGCATTGTCATGCATCTCGAGCGACTCGCGTTGTCGCGCATTCCATGCAACATGCATTTCATGCATCATTTGCATTTTCAAAAAAAAACATGCATTGTCATGCATACACTTTGTATCACGGTCTAGGAGACCTTAAATCCTCTAAAGGTGCAATTCCTTTGGTGTTTGTCGTGCCCGAACGACTTTCGGTGGTCTGGTAAAGCCACCTGCCTGTTTTTGCGGTGAGTTCCTAGAAGACCAACTGGGACGGTGAAAACTAGAGTTCGAACGGCTTATGCCTAGAACGTAAAGGTTCGGGAGTTCCGAGACTAAAGTCTGGTTTAAATACCCAGGGGTGTACCCTCGGCTTGAAATCTGTATGGAAGCCCCATAGGTTGAGGTAGCATGTCTGCGCCTCAGTTCTGGATACTGAACCAACCTAGTATATCACCCTGTTGGTAAGATAGGGAAAGCTCCAATCATGGCCATGCATCCATGGTAAAATAGTGCATTATCATGCATACATGGTAAAACATTGCATTGTCATGCATTGTAGAAAATAAACATGCATTGTCATGCATTTCCATTATAGCTTGCATGCATCCATTGCATTTCCCCCAGTAGATCGCATCATACTGCATTGTCATGCATTTTTGTAAATATCCATTCCATTGCATATTGGTAGATATTGCATTGTAGTTTGCATGCATTCACTGCATCACCCTCCATCTATGGCTTGCGCCCTTCCAGGTTGAGCTTGGTCTGGTATGTGCCCTTACTTTTCACGTTAAAACACAATTCTGCATGTGTACGCGCCTATTCCACGCTGGTATGTTGGTTTGAGGGTTGCGGCACATTTTCTGTGTTAGACATGGCTTGTTTGTGTACATGCCTTTCCTAGGCAAGATTTGGTTTGGCCCGCGTGCCATATCAATTGTATCCATTTCCATTGCATTTTAGATTGCATGCATTCATTGCATGACCTTCCATCTATGGCTTGCGCATTTCCATGTTGAGCTTGGTCTGGTATGTGCCTATACTTTTCATGTCAAAACATAGTTCAGTGGACCGTTCTATGTTAGCCGCGGCTTGTATGTGTACATGCCTTTCCTAGGCAAGATTTGGTTTGGTTGCACGCCATATCCATTGTAGATATTACATTGTAGTGTAATTTTGCATCCGACATTAGGATCATTGTCCTTTCCCTAGCGGGTCGTTACCCCACTTATGTCATCCCCCCAATACTCGTTCTTGTGTCCGTCTACATTACTCATAGTTCAGTAGACCGTTCTATGGTAGACGGACTTGTTACCTCCATCAATCTATTTGACATTTGTGTGGTTTCAAACCGCTCATGATGGGATCATGATTCAATTGCTTTGCATGTAGTTCGCATTGTTTCAATTGCATTGCATTTTCATTTGCATCATTCATACATTGTTTTGTATATATTGCATATCATTTTGCATTCATTCTTGCATTGTCATGCATGTTGCTAACAATATCATACCTGTTAAGTTGTTTTCTTTACAGGCACGATATTGTATGTATGGTTCATTTACCACTGGTGGAACCAGACGAACCGGACAGGTATTGTATCCTCCGAGTGAGACGTATCGAGAATTGCATAATTCTCTTACATTCTTTCTGCATTGTAGTGTAGTTGGTGTATGCTAGCTTAAAACTGTCGCATGTGTGCTTCGTTACAGCTTTCTTTGCATGATCATAAGTTATGCTTGGCTTCGTGCATTGTCTTGCATTTTGCCCCTGCCTTCGGGCGCATACCTTGTTTGTCTTGCATGTTTGTCCAAGTCTTCGACCTTGTCAAAAATGGGTCGTCTCTGGGCTTTGACATTCACTCCTGTCATTGTTATGACTTTCGAGTTCTGTCAAAGAGGGGCAACTGTAGACACCCCATTTTTGACCGTCCTCAAGACTTGGACGTCACCGTTTGAACACCCGGTGATTATCTATGTTTGTGTTCGTTTGGAGTTCCCAGAGGTCTCGGCTACGCGCCTTGCCTCAGGATCTCCGAACTCGACCGTTTTGTGTCTGGTTTTGCACCAAACACTTGTGTTTTGTCTTGGAAGGGCAGGGGATGCCTTGTGAGGTCTCCACACACATCACCGGCTGTGGCTTGAGGCCCCCGGCTGCTGTTTGTGCCCATCGGCCATATATTGGGCCGACCGGCCATCAATTTTGTCAAAATGGCAATTTTGAGCAGCCGACTACTGTTCATCTGCTTTTGCAGATATTTTAGGACAGCTGTGTGGCATTTTGTTCCCCTCCATACACGTGTATGGAGGGATGCTCCTCTTGTAAGCTTATTGAACAAGCTTTACAAGATTGTTTGCCTATAAGAGAAGGGCTCTTCTCTTGGCTAGAGGGTTAGAGAAATTTTGGTTAGAAAAGTGTGGGAGAAGCTCTGGTTTTAGGGTTTGAGTTCCATACATAACCTATCTCTATATCTCTCTTGTGTGTGTTCTAGGTGTAGTGGTCCTTACTATTGCACACAAACACATAGTCTTTCACCTTCTCTTGGTTCTTGAGGGACCTGAGGCTTGTTCTTGCTATTCTTGGCTGGATTGAAGCTCAAGGAGGCAACAAGATCATCTCTTGTGAAGAGGTCTACAAGGGTGAGATACTAGTCCCTTTTATCCCCATTTTTGCATAGCTTGTTAGCCTATCTTAGAACTGTTTTTGTGCTTAGTGTATAATACAAAAAAGTTCTGTTTTTGGGCCCTCTAAATTGTTTGTTTAGGGTGTTTTGTGGTTTGGAGGTGTTTGACCACCCTTAGGCCTTGATAGGCCCCATTTTGTGCCATTTTTGGTGAGCTTCGAGACTTTGGTGCTTGGGCCTCCTCACCACTGAAATCTTGAGGGATTTCAGTGGTGAGGATGGTGCCTTGAAGTCTCAAGAAGGAGAGGGCCACCCCCTCTCCTTGTTGTCCTTGAAAAGGACCAATTTTGGCCTCTTAAGGGAGCATCATGCTTAAAGGTTTGTTGATCATGCCATGGCTATATTTCATGCTTATATTGCCATGATATAACATTGTTGTGTGTTGGTTTTGGTGCACCATGTTAGTTTAACATACATGCCATGTGATGCCTTGTTGTTGCCTTAATATGCCTTAGGTTGTTAACCCTTATTCAAGCATGTTTTAGGCTTAACCTTGTGAAGGTTTTGTGTTTATTTTGCCATGTTTAAGGTCTGTCCATGGCTGTTTTGGTCGACCATAGCATGCTTTGTATAGCTCCTTTACATTGTTAGCTTATAGGCTTAAGTATGCAATTGTATAGCATGCATTGCTTGCTTTGATTTAGTGGTTTGGCACCATTTGTAGCATTATTTCAGTCCATTTGACATGCTCACATGATTGCCTTGGATGCCTCTTTGGTGCTTTGAAAGCTTGTGTTTTATGCTCCATGTTTTGGCCATTATGCATGCTTTTGGATTTGAGCCACTTAGATGCCATCTAAGGATCCCTTTTGCATGGTTAAGGGCTGCCTTGAACCTATTTTAAGCCTTCTTGGCCTTACGGGGCTTGGTTGGCTTAGCCATGGTTTAAGCCTCTTTGACTTGCTTCAAGTACTTGGACCATTTGCATGCTAATGTTTGCTTTATTTGAGTTGGTTTGGCGCCATATTCTAACATGATTTTCAGAGCTTGTGTTGCATGCTAATTATCCATGTTATGCCTCTTTTAAGTGTGCTTGAGAGTGGCCCCTTTTGATGCTTAAGTGTTGGACCATAACATGTGCATGCGTGCATGTGTGTTTGGCCTCACTTCCTTAGCATTATGGCTACTGTTTTGGGCCTAATTAGAGTTGCCTAATTCATGTTTAAGTCCACCCTCTATTTGGTTTGCATGCTTACTTTGCATGTTTGCTTGCATGCTTGCATAAGTGTCTTGTATTGCCATGTTGCATCCTTAGCTTGTATGCCTAAGTTGCATTGCATCTTGCTTGCATGTCTTGTCCCTTGATTTAGTGATAGGGATTGGGTTTTTGAATGTTTATGTGCATTGCATTCATTTGAAATTGAAATGTGCACACTTGGTTTTTGGGCCATCATGCATCAAAATGCTTGATTGGTGGTCCGAAAACCAAGGACCATGTCCTTTTAAGTTCTACACATGATGAGGGGTATGGTTAGGGCATACATGGTTTGAATTACATTGCCATGCAAGTTCTGTCCTCTGCTGCTGTAAGCTACAGGTTCTGCAGGCATTTTTGGCCGACCGGCCATCCATTGGTGGCCGATGGATGCATCTTGTGCCGATGACCACATCCCACTGCCGGTGGAAATTCTACTCAGCCGGTGGTGTCTCCCAGTGTCCAGGGAATCAATTCAGAGACTTTGGCAGTCTTCAGAGGGGCAGAGCAGGGAAAACAGAGGCAGTCTATGCATGGCTGTGCACTTCCGAGCAAGACCGAGCATGCACTGCATTGGACCCGCTTCCCGAGGCCTTCTACTGTTTTCCTTAGCTTATTTAATTTGTTAATTAATTAAGTGGTCTGTAATAATTAATTAGCTTGTAGGTTAATTAATTTGTATATTTATTTGGTCCCACCGAGCGAGGGCGAATCTGTAATAAGTGTGGGTGCGTGTGTGCATGTCTTCCAACCCCCACTTCTTTCTCCCTTTTACTTACTTGATTTGATGGTTAGTATTAGGACATATTTAAATTAGCATACCTTATGATACGCATGCGTGCATCTATACATTTGTTTTCCATGCACCGGGCTCGGCACATCATACTAACTGCATTTGTATTCCAATTCCAAATTGAATACGTGTTAATTGCAGCATTTCACATGCCATGTTTAGGATAGCCGAGCCTATTATAGCTGCATTTTGCCTGTGATGCATTAGCCACTTAACATGAACTAGGATCATGCATTGATTACTAACTAGTTTCTGTTTTGGCTCGGAGTACTAGGTAAGCTTTTATGCTTTAGCATACCGCATGCGTGTGAGTGTTGCCATAATTGCATGATTACCATGAGGCTAGCTGCTTATGTGATATTACTGTTTGATTGCCTATGGGTGAAGGTTGGATTGTTTGAGTTGGAAAAACTCGTTGAAATTCGTATTTTAGCCTACTTGCGAGTAGCAAAATTCAAAGTGTTTTTCAAGACAAACGGATATGCAATGCTTATTTCCAAATTAGGCAATCTAGTCTATACTTGTTTGCTGTGCGCATAACATAGTAATTGTAGGCTAATAACCGGAATAAGAATACATAAGGTTTTCAAAATTAGATATCACGGTTAGTAGAGGCCGATCTTCGAATCGGGCGAGAGGGGGTGCTCATAGCTGACCTTCTCCAATCGTACCCAAGTTCCCGAGCCGAGGCAACTTTGGTGATGACGGACACGTGGCCTTTGGCACCGAGTCAGGGTTTCCTAAATTTCCCCATTTAAAAAATATTTAGGTGGCGACTATGTATCTGGCAAAGCAGTCCATGTTTGGCACTTCTTTCAAAAATCAGTTTTCTCAAAACGATTTGCCGGATTTGGACTCTTTGGTTCAGATTAAGAACCGTGACACAAAGGGAGTCCGAACTGTAGAGTGAGGCCCAAGGGCGCGTCTACACATCCGAGCTTTCCAAAAAGAATAATTGGATCCGTCAAGTAGGGGTGGTCGAACCATAAAATTTCCCTTACGAATTGTATCCATTATCACAAATCAAACAAGATCTCGTTCTAAAAGAGTTTTTTTAAAAAAACAAGAACGACCCGCTCTGATACCAATTGAAAAAACTAGAAACCTCCTAGATGTTGATTTGTGATTATGTACCAATTTTAAGCAGAATATAACAATCCCAATCAAACAATCAAGATAAAGAGACACAACGATTTTACATGGAAAAACCACAATTGGACACCTCCAACTGTGATAAAAAAACCACGGGCAACGCCACAAGACAATCCACTAAGAAGAATTAAAGGAATTACACAGGTATACTCTCAATTATCTAGCGAATCCACAACGCCTAATTGAACCAACCTCTATGTGCCTCTTCCAACCCCATCTTCATCACGGAATTGTCTTTCTGATGAGCCACTCCAGAATCCACTGAAGCTTCAGGCTCGAATTCTTCAGAATCCACAACTGAAGAACAACTCTCTCTTTTGTAGAACAAACAAACAAACCTTTGATGTATACTCTTTAAACCATGAGTTGAATACTCAATAAGACATCAAAGAAAACTAACAAAATATCCCCAGATATAAACCTTAAGAACCAAAAAGAAGATATGGAGGAAAAATTAATGGGTAGTCTAGTTTTGGGAGAAAACCAACTACTTATAGAAAATCCAAAGCAATCCTAGTTGGGAAAGAAAACCAACTTCTTGTAGAAAACCAACTTCTTGCAGAACTCCAAAGTAAACCCACTTCTTATAGAAACCCAAAATAATCCTTATTTCAAAAGAAAACCAACTCCATAATAAATCTGGAAATCTGGGATCGCGCGGTCCACTCGAGCGTGGGTCTTCCCGCTCGAGCGGAGACTTCATTTTTTGTGATTTCATATAGGCTCCCCGCTCAAGCGTCCGTTTCCCCGATCGAGCGGGGAATCACACCATCCAGTACTTTTTCAGGCATAGCAGAGATGCTGTGAGCTCCCAAATCCCGCTCGAGCGCCCCTTACCCCGCTCGAGCGGAAAGGCCAAAACTGGAAAAACTGGAAAAGTATAACATGATCGGACAGGCAACTTTGAATGCATTTTTGCATTTTGCTTCGGCCGCGAGCTGACCGGGCAGCTCGACCCCCGTAATAATCAGCGAAGTGGCAATCTTGAAAGCATTAATACCACAAACTTCTCTGCAAAGCTCGATTCAGATTGAATTCGCATCTAATAAACTCAAAACCTCACTGAAATAAAAAAGCGAATAAAATTACAACTCAAAGGAGTTTTGTCAAACGGGGTTGCCAATAATAAAAACCAAACACAACATGTCAAACTATGTGAGAGATATAGTAGTTTAATGTATAGATTATCAAGTATTTCTAATATTATTATTGATCAATGGTACATTACAAAGATTGTTCCAACACAAAAGATTGTTTCAACATGTCAAATTATGTGGTCTAATGAAAATATCACGTGATTGTGTGCACAATAATTTTTTTCTCTTAAATTGTTCCAATTTTGAACAGTATAAATATATATCCCTAGCTATTGGCTAAACACACTGTCATTATAAAATTTTAAAAAGGCTAGATAATTATTCAAAATTCACACAGGTCTAGTATTTACATCGAAATATAGATATTCATCATCATGATTTACTATTCGAAAAAATTACAATTCAGTATAAGTTTTCAGAATAAATTACAAATTAATGGTAAAATTTACTAATTTTAATAATTGAAGTAATAAAATTTTCCATTACTTAATAATTTATTTTTATTTTTTTTGGTTATTAGCAGTTTTCAATTTTTTCTTACCATTACATGATAAAATATAAAAAATCAAAAATGTTTTGGAACTCTAATAGTTCTAATGTATATGTCAAGTCCACCTAATGTGATATTTTGGCCTTTTTTTTTTTTTTTTTGAGCAAATTACACAAATAGTCCCTATAGTTTGGGGCTTGTGTCACTTTGGTTCCTGATTTTTCAATTGTGACACATTTGACCCTGAATTTTGAATCTTGTTCCAAATAAGGACAATTGAAGTTACCATTGTTTAATTTCAAGGGCAAAATCGTCAATTCAATAAAATATAAACTAATTTGACAAAAATAAATGTCAAAAAAATATTTTTAATTTTTTAAAAATTATTTTTATCCACCAATGATAAAATTATGTAAAATTGATAACAATTAATAAAAATTACATGATTAATTTTTTAAAATTAATTTTACATGATCATCATCCAAACACATAATAAAAATTAATTAGGTAAAAAAAAAATGTTTAAAAGATTTATCAATTTTACATAATTTTATTTTTAATGGGTAGAAATAATTTTTAAAAATCCAAAAATATTTGTTTGACATTTATTTTTGTCAAATTAGTTTATATTTTATCAAATTGACGATTTTACCCCTGAAAAATCTAATAATATTTTCAATTGTCCTTATTTGGAACAAGATTCAAAATTCAGGGTCAAATGTGTCACAATTGAAAAGTCAGGGACCAAAGTGACACAAGCCCCAAACTATAGGGACTATTAGTACAATTCACCTTTTTTCTTTTTTTTGGGGGGAACTTTCCACCTCACTAGAGCTCAATTAGAGCTCCAGTTTCTAAGATGTATTATTGTTGATAAAAAATTTATAGAGCCTGTGCCATGCCATCGTGGGACCCACAATAAACTTTTCAAAAACATGTGTACACAAACGTAAGATGGTTTTTCAAAAAAATAAATAAATAAATAAAACACATAAGATGGTAGAAAATTATGAGATTGGTTTGATGGCTGAAGTATTGAATTGTTTTGAGTAGTGTTATTCAGATTAAAAAAATTAGATTATGTTTTAAGAATATCATTATCTATTAAAATATTTAATAGAGTTAATTGTTGAAAAGTTTAGTAATTGTCTAAGGTATTAGATCCAGTAAAAAAAATTTGTTAGTGAAAGGTTTACATCTTATGAAATAGTTTTGTGAGAAATCTTTTTATTAGTTTTGGAGAACATTTTCTTTCTAATTTTATCCCATAATTTATCTGTTGACGTTTGTTTACCTATTGACTTATTGTTGGCTATCTGTTCAAATTATTTTCTATTTATTTAAATTTTTAATCTATCTGTTCAAATTTTTTGCCTATTTGTTCAATTTTTTTTGTCTATTTGTTCAATTTTTTCTCCTTATCTATTCAAATATCTATTCAAATTTTATTATTTATTCAATTTTTTAACTATCTATGTAATTTTTTTTTTAACTATCTATTCAAATTCTTTCCTATCTATTTATTTTTTTCTATTCAATTTTTTTAGGGTAAATTATAATTTAACCTCCTGTGATTTGCCTCAAAAGCACGAAGCCCCCCTATAATTTCATTTGTAATACTTAAACCCCATATACTTCATACTAGAGTACAAAATCCAACAGACGTAACAGAAGTTGTAAAAAGTCATAAATGCCCCTAGATATTTTACATCCCTCAGTCATTTTGTTTCAGTTGACTAACACCAGTATTCGTATATATATATCATCGTGGTTGATTCGATTGAACTAGGGTTTCATCATCAATTTCACCATCATATTGTAAACGTCATTACTAGTTTAGGTATGTGTTGTTTACCCTAATTTATTTTGATCGTTAGATGTTGATTTTTCCTAATTTTGATTCATAACTGAGCGTGTGTTGACTTCGATTTACAAAATTTGTAATGTTTTAGGCATGGTATGCCCGTATTGCTTTAATTTTTGGGGATTGTGGTTCAAGTGGGGTGGGGTGGGGTATAGAGCTTCATAAATAATTGGGAATTTTTTTCATGATGTTAACTTTGAATATTTTTTTGCTCACAGATTTGTTTTTGTATACTTTAGTATTCATGCCTTTAATTACTTTATTTTTTTGGATGTTGGTTAAAGTGGGGTGGGGTGGAGTATAGAGGTTCATAAACAACAAGTATTTTTTTTATGATGTTAACTTTGGGTTTTTTTATGATGTTGACTTTTTAGATGGGGTATTCTATAGTTGTATTCATATATTCTGATATGTGGTTCAAGGATTATGATTGTTGTTATGTGGTCCCAATGAGTTTGAGTTTTGTAATATAATATTGTGAAGTTTTGTTTTTTTTCTGCAGTGAGGTAAAAAAAAAAAAAAAAGATTTTTGAGATCAACTATAATAGGTACTTCAGTAAGCCTCCTAATATTGGTTATAAACAAAGGAAAGTGGAATATATATATGATGTTGATCCTGACAAACTGTCTTTTATTGAGATTCATACCATCTTGAGAGAGATGAAAATAGATGTCTATAGTACTTCTATTTTGTGGTATAGGCAATCTGGAAAAACTTTGGATGATGGGTTGACAATAATTGAAGAAGATGTTGATGTATATACCATGATATGTGATTATGAAGGTTTAGATGTGATTCAATTATATATGGAGAAGGGTTAGGACCCATTACAAGTGGTAAGTCCAAAAGGGAAACATTTGGTACCCCCAAGAGTACCAGTTAGTGCTAAGCAGGCACTGACTTGGCATGACATGGAAAATATAAGTGAAGAAGAGATGGATTGTAGAGATGGAATGCAAGATGTAGGTGATGGGGAAATGCATAATAGAGATGGAGATGAAGGAGCAATAAATGAAGATGTCAAAGATGAGGAAATGGATAATAGAGCTTGGGATGAAGAAGATAGTGATGATCCTGATTACATGCGTAATGGGAATGTTGCTAGCGGTTCAAAAGATGAAGACTATGAAAATGATGAACCTAGCTGGTTGAATGAGGGTTTAGAAGGGCCAGAAGATAATGATATTTTCCCACCAAGGGAGACTCTAAAGAAAAGAAAGAGGCAACCTCTTTCATGTGATCAAGAGGCAGATGAAGGGTGATTTTCTGATCCTGAGGATGAAGATTTACATAGTGTACATAGCTCATCGGATGAGGAATGTGAAGATAAATATCCTGAGTTCATTGAGGAAATAGATATGAAGAAGCCACAACCCAAACTTGGAATGAAGTTTGTCACCCCTCAAATTTTTAAAAAGGCAATGAAAGAGTGGAATATCCAACATGGTTATGACATAAAGTACATAAGGAACGACAACTCTAGGATTACTGTAGTGTGCAAGCATGGATGTGGATGGAGATTGCATGTTTCTCCCATGCAAGGTGAGAGAACTTTTCACGTAAAATCATTCTAGCCAAAGCATGCATGTGGAAGGTCATATAATAATCACTTGGTGAACTCAACTTACTTGGCACACAAGTATATAGACAAGTTAAGGGATGACCCTAACATCAAAGTTCGGCCTATGCAGAAGATAGTTTGGAGGGAGTTAATGGTTGATGTTAGTAGGCCCCAATTGTATAAGGCTAAAAAAAAAAAGCAAGAGAAGTTATTGAAGGGGATTAAAGGGTCCAATATGCAAAGGTGTATGATTGTTGTGAAATAGTAAGGCTGCATAATCCAAACAGTGTAATGCAAGTAGTGGTGGATAGGCCTAATGAAGACATCCTTAGGCCTAACTTAGAATTGCCCCCAGTTTTCCAGAGGTTATATGTTGGGTTTGCAGCCCTTAGAACATGATTTGTTGGAGGATGCAAGCCCATTATAGGATTGGATGGGTGTCATTTGAAAGGAATCTATGGTGGACAATTATTATGTGCACTTGGAAGGGATGGGAACAACAACTATTTTCCAATTTCATGGGCAGCTGTTGAGGCAGAAAGTAAAGATTCTTGGGTGTGGTTTTTAAGGCAACTTGTAAATGATATTGGTAGTGCTGATGACATGGGATGGGTCTTCATTTCTAACAGATAGAAGAGGTTGGTACCTGCATTTGAGGAGGTAATGCCAAATGTGGAACATAGGTTCTGTATGAGGCATATTTACTCCAATTTCAAAGCAAAGTTCAAAGGGATTGAATTGAGGGACCTATTATGGAAGGCAGCTGCAGCTGGGACTATGAGAGAATTTGAATTTCACATGAACAAGTTGAATGAGATGGATCTAGAAGAAAAAGCATACAAGTGGCTAAGGAAGATAGATCCTACTTTATGGACTAGGTCCCATTTCAGCCCAAGAAGTAAGTGTGATACATTGGTCAACAACATGTGTGAGTCATTCAATAACAACATCTTGGAAGCTAGGGACAAACCCATAATCAGCATTCTTGAATGGATTAGAAGGAGGGTAGTGCACATGATCCAAATCAAGAAGGAAATGATGGAAAAATACACTAGTGAAATTTGTCCCAACATTGTCAAAGATTTGGAAGCACTAAAAGTGCAAGCTAGGAATTGTTTTGCAACCTATTGTGGTGACAGAAAATTTGAAGTAGGTTGTGGTGATACCACACATATTGTTGATTTAGAGGAAAGGAAATGTAGTTGTAGGATGTGGGATTTGACTGGAATACCTTGTAAACATGCAATAAGTTCCATATTTGTTCAAAGAGAGAAGCCAAAGGACTATATGCACCCTTATTACAGTAAGCAACATTATCTTGTAGCCTATAACTCAATGATGCACCCTGTTCCAGGCCAACATGATTGGGTTGAAATAGGACTGCCAGCAATGGCTCCTCCATTGTACAGAAAACAGCCTGGAAGACCACCAAAAATGAGAAAGAAGGGTATAGATGAGCCAAGAAACCCTGTCAGAGTTTCAAGGCAGAATAGGTTCATTGTTTGTGCTAGATGCCTTCAGAAAGGTCACAACCAGAGGTCTTATAAGGGTCCTGTCCATCCAAAGTCCAAGCTTTTTAAGCTAGCAAGAAGTAACCAGCAACAACCATCTTTAGCAGCAACAACAACAGCAACTGCTTCATCAACACCAGCAACAGCAACAGCAACAACAACAACAACAATAGCATATCAAGTAACCTGAACCTCCAATTTCATTTCATTTTGCAATACATTCCACAACAATAACTTAATATAGATATAAATCATTGCAGCCCGAAAGGAAGCTCCCTAGTAGGAGAGCCAACACATCCTCATCTCAAGTAAGATATGTCCACTTTGCATACTTGTTACATCATTACAGCCCAGTTTTATTGTTGATTTGCGTACTTGTTACATCATTGCAGTCCACTAGAGTTGGCCACACATTTGAAGAATTTCCAAGTATGATAGGCAACACATCAGCATCTCAGGTAAGCTTTCTCTCCTATGGGTGTCATTTGGTTTTTGACATAGTTGACAACATATAATTACTTACTTGGACCACTATCATTGCAGCCTAGTAGAGTTCAATACAGTTCTCCAGAATTTGATTACTTATCATCTCAAGTATACTCAAATTTCATTTGCAAGTTCATTTGCTTTTTACATAACTCCCAACTTTATTTGCTTTTATAGTATTTCACAAAATGCAATTGGATACTTGTGTGTTACAGCCCACTAGTTATGGCAGAGGAAGAAGTGAACCAGTTGGAGGTGGCAGGGTTACGTCCAGATCTGCATTGGGAGGTAGCTTCATTAAAAGAGGTAGAGGAGGAGGTGGGTCTGTAAAAGCTACAACTCAGAGGCAAACTGACAAAGGCAAAGGGAAAGCATGATGGACTAGACATCTGTTTTTCTGTTTTTCAGTCAGCTTTTGTTATGTTTTGAGTACTTTTCAACTTGTTAAACCATTAAGTGGCTTGTACCAATTTGTTTTTGAATTTGAAACTGGCTAGTAAACAATAGTATTTTAGTTTACTATGTTTTGAGAAGCCCAGTGGGTTGAATTATGGTTTGTATTAAAGTAATGTGAATTGAATTATACAATTCTGAGTTGATATTTACACATTGTTTGTGTTGTTTGTCCACAAGTTTACTTGTTTAAATAGTATTGTGTACCTTATTGTTTGTTGTTTGTATACCTTATTGTTTGTTTTGTGTATCTTTATTAATACACAGGTTTACTTTGCTGAAATTGTTTTGTATGAAGCAAATGAAGCATGTTTCAAATAGGGAAACAATGGAAACCAATATGTTTCTATTCTTTAATGTTCTTGGAAGATATAATCAACAAAATATTCTTTCATTACAATTTCTTTGGTTCATCAGATGCATACATTTCATGACCAAAACTTTCTTTCCTTACAATTGCTTCACAGACCATTGTACACCTTCATTTTCTACCTTGACTATATTTTTCATCTCTCAAACTCTATGGCCCAATAACAACCCATTTTTCTTCACTCTAGCAAACTTCACCCAAAACATTGTCATGATAAAAAAAAAAAAAAAAAAAAAAAACCCATGTCCCAAACAGAGCTTTGCAAAACATTTTCTCCCTTCTACGACTTCTTGCTAGTTCTTTCTCCAACCTGTTCATCTTTGCAACCATGTTTGGCAACACCGCCCTCCCACGTTGGCACATGGGTGGATCAACCCATTCAATGTAGCCACAAGTTACATCAACCTATAATAAAAAAAATATGAATCCATAAATTCCTTTTCAAACAAAATTCGACCTTTTTTTTCTTAAAAAAAAAAAATTAAGTTTTGCTTACCACATATCTTGCACAGCCATAAAACCTTCTACCCATATTTCCAGATGTCATTGAAGTCTTCACAGGAGATCTCTCTCCACAATAACATAGTCTTGGAGCATTTGTCCTTGACTGTCCACTTTCGGAAGCAAATGAAAAAGCCATCCAAAAATAATTTTTAACTTTGGGAAAATCTGGGCAGCTTTCGAACAATCTAGGAAAATTTCAGCTTAGGGTTCTATGTTGTTTGGGTCTTGATTTGTGTATATATATGGCAATAGGGGTGTTTTAGTCATTTGCCATATGTTTTTGGGGCAGGAAAACATGCTCCATTCACCAGTTCTGGTCATGCACCACACGCACTATTTAAACAAACAGTTCCGTTGGATTTTGCACTCTGGTATGAAGTATAGGGGGTCTAAGTATTGCAAATGAAACTATAGGGGGGCTCCGTGTTTTTTAGGCAAACCACAGGGGGTTGAATTATAATTTACCCATTTTTTTATCTATTAAAATGACAATTTCTTATCTGTTACTCAAATTTGGAAACCCATTTTTCTTATCTATTTGAAATTCACAAACTAATTTTTCTATCTATTGGAATTATCCACCACCAACACTCAAATATTACACAAAAAATTCACAAACTATTATTATCTATTCAAATTTTGAACAGTTCTATCATATTATTTGTTTAAAATTTGAACCAGATCTAACTTATCTATCAATTTTTTTTTTAATTTGTTGCAATTTGTTTCATCATCATCATCAACAACTACAAAATGAACAACAATCTACAGAGAAAAAAAAAATGGAGAAACCCTAGATATCGATTGAGGTAAAAAAAAAAAAAAAAAAAAAAGAGGATAACTTTGGAGATGGAAATGAACTTCAGCGATGGTGAGATCTAATCGAGACTTTGTGGGTTTCACAGATATGAGATAGGAGATCGGCAACAGCGCCACTGCGAATGGTGGATTTGGACAACGGTGGTGGTAGATATGGAAGTTGTTTGACTTTCTGTGAAGCTTCAAAGAGAGGCTTTTGGTTTTTCCTTTCCAGATATTGCAATCATATATATATATATATTGAGAGTGAAATAGATAATTTTCTAAATTAAAATTCACACTAAAAATAGAACTGATTATAGATATAATATATATATATATAGATTGCCTTTCCGGTGAAGTGAATGAGGCATTCGATGGCGAGGGAAATGCCGACAATGACATTGTAGATGTCGGCTACAGACTCTTGGTTCGTTCTTACCCTTCGAGGTGGACGGAGAAGTCGCTAGATGTAGTGTTGATGTTGTATCCAAGGACGTTGGTGAAAAGGAGACCGATGGAGAAGACGTAGTTGGTGAGAAAAGAATGAAAATAATTATTTGGCTTACCCATGAATGAGGTAGAGGCCATGTATGTCACGATCCAAACCCGTCCCTATAGGTTTAGTATCGTAACCGACTAGTAATCCAGGGATTACCAAAGGCCTCTGAACAGATTACCACATATTTAGGGGTTGCGGAAGCAAATATAAATTATACATAGTACATTGAGCTGTATAGATGTACATGTGACAGAAATTATAAAAAATTTATATACAATTTTGTGACGTCAAAAGAAAATAGTCTTACGTCACATACATACAAATATTGTCAAAAGGGGACTTAGACCAAAATACAGATACAATAGTCAAAAGAAACTAGTTCATAATGTGCCACATAAGCTTGACTTGATCACAAAAGGAAACCTCCTCGGGTGGCACAACAGCTGGCTAACAAAACAGAGACTCCAGGCAATAGTTTAGGCCTAATCATGTGCCTGCTCACCTACATACATAATATAACTAGTGAGCGGAAGCTCAGTGAATAATAACAAAGTAAAAGTTTTACTAAATGATGTCCAAATATAAATAAAGTCTTGTACATAATCAGATGTCAAAGTAGAAACAGGTTCACATACTTGTATTCAAAGTTCATACATTTCACATGATAGTACATGGTACATCCATTAGCGTTAACAAATCCGATGACCCATGAAGAGACGGCCGTGAAAGCATTTCGATGACTCATGTGCACAGAGACGTTTCCAATGACCCATAAAGGGACACCCATAAAGGCATTCCGATGACTCATGTGCGCATAAATGTTTCTAATGACCCATAAAGGAATACATATCATATGATGATAAGGATACCATAAATACATTTCAGAAATTTAGGCAATCATTCATTCATACAAAACATAGCATTTCAAAAAACTGATCATTTCATATCATCATAAAATAATTAAAGTCAAACATAATTTTACAGAGTTATTACTCATAGATGGCTCCAATAGCAAAATAGAGAAAGCGGGCAATTCGGATAGTCTACGACGCGTAACCTACACAAACACATAGCAGATGCATATTGAAACACACGCTCGGCATATGCTTAACTCATTACGTTTCATTCTTAGTATGTTTGTAAGTCTTATCCTTATTATTATGTCTTAATCTTGGCTTAGCAATGCCTACGATGCAATGAGGATGCGAAAATGTAGTTGAGAACACTTAGTCAAATATGCTGGAAACACGGGGTCTCGCTCGAGCGTAACTTCTTTCGCTCGAGCGGACGTCCAAACATGTGAGTGGTCGCTCAAGCGTAACTTCCTTCACTCGGCTAGTTTGTAAACTTTGTAAAAGTAGTGATTACTTGATTTTTCTACTCAACGCACGCTCAAAGGTCGCTTGAGTGTGAGAGAGAGGTCTTCGCTCGAGCGCAACTCTTGTCGCTCGAGCGGTTTGCAAAAATGGTAAACTTCCGGGAGCATGCATTTTACGCTTGAGCCAGCTTTTGGTCACTCGAGCAGAAGTACAAAAATGTGCGTGATCGCTCGAGCGCAAGTTCTGTTGCTCGAGCGGAGAGGCAGAATCTAAAATTTCCAAATTGCTCTTCTAAGTTCAAAACCTAAATGCAAAGCTACAAAACACATCTTTTTGGACCAAAAGCTTAAGAAAACATGTATAAACTTGTAAAACATTGAGAATTAAACATCATTTCATGAAATCAAGGCTCAAAAGCTTGCCAATTGTGCACACTTAAACTTAAAATATTAGAAACATAACATGCGAATAATTTCTTGACTTCAAAGCTTTCAAAACGTGATCAAATAAGGTAAAATAGTATGAAACTTGATGACTCTCCAAAACCAAGCTTTGATTAATGCATGCATGTGAGAATTCTTCAAAATTCAACTCTAAAGGCAAAAGAATTTGTATGCACGTATGATACTCTCCTGAATTCTTATTCTTAAGGTCAATTCTTGTTCTTAACCTCTAAATTCTCTTGAATTCAAGCATGAGTGAGTCAAACACAAGTTTAAGAGTCAAAGTCTTGCCTAAAGTTCTCAATTTCTTAAATTCCTAGTGAGTTCTTGCTCAATTCTTCAATTGCTCTTTAATTTCCTAGTAAATACTTATTTCCTTCTTGAATTCAAGTCTCTCACTCTAAAGTCTCCCTCTCTCATGTTTTTGAGTCTCAAGAGTGAAGTTACAAGAGTGTAAGGTGTCTCAATAGTACTAGAAGTGGCCTTAAATAGGCTTGATTAGGGAGCTCTCATTAAACTAAGTAATGGAAATTATTATATTCTAATTATTTCGTTCCGAATCAAATTTTAATAAAACCTACCATAAAATTCTAAAAGTCTCAACTAACATAAAAATCAAATCAATTTCATGATCGGATGCTGATAAGGCCTTCAATTCGCCGAACAAAACAGAAACAGAAACATATATTTATATGATAAACAGATAGAAACACAAATAATGCAACACACATGCAATTAATTTAGAATTCCATCTTAATTACTCACTAGGCATAATTAAACCTGAATTATTCGTTAATCATGGGTCAGTGTTGTTACAATGTATATATAATAGATTCATGATACAATTTAGGAAATGATATAAATAAGGAAATAATACTAAATCAGTGATTGACACAATCACAAATTATATACATAATACTAGAAATAAAAAGATTCTATGTACTCTAATTTCTATATTCAACACTCCCCCTCAAGTTGGTGTGAAGATATTCAGCAATCACAGCTTATCAATGGATGACTGGAAGAAGTTGGAAAAAACTCAATGGCCAGTCCAAATAAATGCTACTGAACAAATCTGATAGTCCACTAAATAAAAAAGGCCAAAAAGTGCTTAATGCATCAACACCACACCCTAGAAAGGGGCCAAAAAAAAAATGGACTGAACTACCGTAGAAGAAACTGACCGAAATCAATGTCAAGATAGTTTATGAGGTCAAGTTAGACCGTTGTAAGAACTAACCAGAATCAATGTCGGGACAGTTTAGGGAGTCATGTCGGACCATTGTAAAGACTAACTGGAATCAATGTCAATACAGTTTAAAGGGGTTATGCTGGACCGATGTAGAAAACTGGATGTTGAACCAGCAAGCGTGACACACGCATAACTTATAACGTGGTGCTGAACGATAATGACAATAGATGATTGAGTGCTCTAAGAGGCGGCTTATTAGAAAGTGCGGCAAGGAACGACTTTGGTGGTGCGCTTGAGATGGCAGCTTTAATGGTATAATACCCCTCTTCAAACTCAAATAGATTTGAAGATAGAAACCTATTTGAGATTAAAATAGAGGAAAAGACAAAGTGGAACAGAAACGCAAAAAAAAAAAATTTAAATAAATAATTGGATTGCGAGTAAAAAAAAATATGATAGAAATATTGAGGATAGGAATAAACCAGCAGACAAAGAAAGAAATCACCACGAAGTGATACTGATAAGAAAATATGACAGTGGAAGGGGTTAGGGTCCGGTGGGGGGCCAAAGCAAGGCTGTCGCCCTCCGGTGAAGCAAAATTACTAGGTACTTAACTTGACTCTAATACCAAAAAGAATCAAAAGCATTATTTGGCTTACCCATGAATAAGGTAGAAGCCATGTATATATAATAGATTTATGATACAATTTAGGAAACAATATAAATAAGGAAATAATACCAAATCAGCGATTGACACAATCACATATTATATACATAATATTAAAAATAAAAAGATTCTATGTACTCTAATTTCTATATTCAACAGTGAGTTCGGTGTAGGTAGTTAGTGGTGGCGACTTTGACGATGGGTTTGGGCTTGGGTTAGGGTTTGAAGATAAGAGAGAGAGAGAGAGAGAGAGAGAGAGAGAGAGAGAGAGAGAGAGAGAAAAAAGAAGAGAAAAAAGAAAAGAGGAAAGAGGAAGATGAGAGAGAGAGAGAGAGAGAATATGCCACACCTTTCACCTTTTTGTATTTATTTTTTTTATAAATAATTTCATAGTCAACATGGATATTATTTTGTAAATATTTGTGAGTGAGATTAAAAAATACTAGGGAAAAGATAAGAAATAATTCAATATTCCTGGAGTACCACGTGTCTATACTCCCTAACCAATCATCATTCAATATGTCTCTTCAATCACCTAACACAGTACCCCATCTACCCATCTTCTTCACCAATCATAATACTATGCAATATTATGCGTCGATACTTCGGGATTGGTGAATAATAACCCGAAAAAGAGTATATAAAATTGATGGGTAATTATTCAGTAATTTTGGAGTATAAACACGTGGTATTCTATAACATTGTGATTTGTGAAGAAGATGGGTACCTTGGGTATTGTGTTAGGTGATTGGGGAATATGATAGAGTATATTGAATAATGATTGATTAAGAAGTATGAACACGTGGTACTTTGAGAACATTGAATAATTTCCTAAAATGGAAAATTAATCATGTTAGAAAACTTTAAAAATTTTGAAAAACCCAAGTTTACGCATTAATATCATGAAAATCAATCTTTATCAAAATGATTATAGCATTCATTATAGCAAACCTTCTAAGTGGTATGAAATTATGTTAGAATTTTGTACCCAAAGAAAATAAAATAACGCTAGAATAAATGGAGATGAAAATATTTGGAGCAAATGACATGTCTTTGATAAAATTATATGTTTATATCGAAAAATTTAAAATTAAAATTTGAATTTTATATAATTGTTTTGAAAATATTAGCTTTTATAGTTATTTATTACTAAAAAAAAATATGCCTATGGATTCGATTAAGTTATTAAGGCAAAACATTTTAATCACTATGTGTTTGACTTAAATTTATTTTTCATTAAAAACAAAAAAACACGAAGCACAAATGAAAATCTTACATTTTTTTCATAAATATGTAATTTGTTGTTGAAAGTTTCATTGAATTGTAATTTTTCATACTTTAAATAGTGTCCTATAATATGAAAGTTATGACAGTTTGTAGTATTGTTGATATTATAAATTGTTATATTGTTATAATTAAATTAGTTTAAGTTATTACTAAAAAAATACAATGGATCATAAGCAAAAAATACCTGAGGTATAATCAAAAACCTCTTTAGTCATAATCAAATACCACTTGAGGCGTAATTAATGAATTTTTCAATCATAACTAAAATAGCAACCACAATAACTGAGAAATAAGTTATAATCAATATCGTAATGAATCACAACAAATATCACAATTGATTATAACCAAGGGCAACAAAAGTTGGACATATAGTACACTATTTTTTGGAGTGTATTATACAATTTTCTATAAATTTCTTTTTAAGAAATTGTCATAATATTTGGTGCAATTTTTTTTTTCTTTTCTTTTCTTTTTTTTGTTGTTTACAACTTATGGCTCAAAACACAACATAAAAATTGTTTATTACAAAACTTGGGAAAGTTGCACTCTAACTACTGAATTTATTTACAAGTAATTATTTGGTAATCTCAAAATACCATCTAATATTATTTGATAGAAAAAAACTTTAATTATTTAACCAAGCGTTCTACTATTTGATTGAACAACTTTGTATCAAATAAAAAATATATATATGGATTATGTTTAACATTTATTGAAGAAATAAATAAATTTTACAAGGAACAAAGAAAAAAAAATCCCTTGTTCCACTAGGTGGCCCTCTCATTAAAGGGATGTTTGAAAAGTGACTATTTTAATTTTTTTTTAAAAACATAAAAAAAATATAAAAAAATAATACAATTGTATATTTTGATTTTTTTAATTATTTTAATAAAAAACCAACACCCAAATGGTGCTTAAATGTGCACCTAGGTAGCCTAGGCTCGGAACTTTCTCAAAATTTTTATGGTTTTTGATGTTTGTTGAAAGGTTCCGTAAAGACACTATAAAATAAACCAACATGCCTAAAGCCCTTAAAAAAAAAAAAATTTAAATTAAATATTGAACCACATAACATATAACCCTTTTTAATACATGTATAGAATTTTTTATTTTTATTTTTATTTTATTTTTATTTATTATTATTATTTTTTTTTGTGATAAGGACAAGCGTTGTAAAAATTGTTGGCACCGAAAAAGTTGTCAGAAAGTTGTTGGAAAGTCGCCAATTGCGGATGGTGGTGAGATAAATAGATAGGTGACTAGATATGTGACATTTGAATAGATATATGAGAAAATTCTTTGATATGTAATGCACACCGTATGCTGTACACAAAATTACATAAGTTTTTATAAAATTACATAAGTGATCTTACAAAAATACGTAAGTTGAATATAAATTCGCATAATCACGTAAGTTTTCACAAATTTACGCGAATTTGTATTCAATTTACACATTTTTGTGAGATACTTATGTAAGTTCGTAAAAACTTATGTAATCTTGTATAGAATTATATACGGTATATATATTGCACACTAGAGCATTGGCAAAATAGATGTCATTTATATATAAGTAAATTTTAGACAAATAAGTATCTTTTTGGACAGATGAATGTAAATATAATGTGGTTCACTATGCAGAATCTACCGCTGTGATAATTAGCAAGTTGAAATGAATAGACTAATTATATTTACATAGTGGATTTATCATCTTAATTCCATATCAGTGCTGCCTCTGATTAATGGACCCCTAGAATCATAAATAAATTGGTCCTAAAGCGATCAAAAAAGACCATTCTACACCAGCATTGCAAAACTATTCAAAAAAAAAAAAAAAAGAAGAAGTAGAAGTATTGCAAAAGAGACTTGATCCATGTGCAACTATTCATCTTATTTATTTATAATTTTATTATTTTACTGGACTCATTAATCCTATGATTAATTTATAATTTTATTATTGATTAGTATTATTTGATCAAAGGGTAATTCAAAGAGTCGAAGCATTCAATCACTTTCAATTTTAAGTCAATGAACCCAATGATGCTAAGTCAAGTCCATTGGCTATATAAACCCAACAATAATATCAATTTAAAGTCAATTAACCCAATGTTTGTCCATGATGCTAAGTCAATTCCATTGACTCTATAAACCCAACAATAATAAAATAACATCCAACAACCCATCCTCAAAAATAAAATAAAATAAAATAAAATAATTGACAATATGGGCATTTTACAAAAACATTTTATTATCCCTCAATCACAAAGAAATTTCTAACCAAAACTATGAAACCTGAAAAATGGGTCATACAAGGTAAGTTTGTACCATTCATACACTAGCTATTTTAGTGGACAAATGAAATCCTTCACAAGGAAAACATACTATAATCTTTCGCATGATGATCAAACTAAATCTTTATATTGATTATCATAGGGCCTGCTATCAATTGGAAAGGAAATAGCTATCAAACGTGTCACGCCCCAACCCGCCCCTAAAAGTTTGGGCATGACCGACACAAAAAAACCGACATGTATAACATATGGGGCCTGAACGAAAGCACCTGAAAACACAAAAAAAAACTATTCCATTGAGCTATTACTATTATGCTAGGACCGTAAACACCACATTATGTAAATAATAAATAGAGAACACACACCCGAACTTCAGTCACATACATGCACATACTTAGAACCAGCCCCACTATTGGGCGTACAATAAAAACATTAATGAGGAACGGGTTATATACATTCAACCATAAACAGACAACCAAGGCGTAACTCAACAACGTACTAAAACCTTGCAAAATGCATGGGCTTCATCTGTGTGCCTGGATACCCTGAGGTTGACAAGACAAAAACAAGCCTTAAGGATTAGGACCGGCCTCCCAGTTGATTACCTACAGAAACAGACAAAATACAGAGTGAGCGAAACTCAGTGAGTAACAGTACATAAAGAAGGTAATGGTTAACTTGAATAGTAAAGCATATAACTGTAGAGGCATGTGATTAACTACATTCTGTCATCATTTTCAGAACGACCACGAGCCCAGTTTCTTTTCTTAACAGAGTGGCTTTAAGTCTGGTAATATACAGAATGGCCATAGGCCTAACAGATACAGAACGACCATAGGCCCAAAAATATCAGAACGGCTTATCAGCCTAGAAATAACAGAACGGCTTATCAGCCCAGAAGTAACAGAACGGCTTATCAGCCCAGAAATAACAGAACGGCTTATCAGCCCAGAAGTAACAGAACGACTTATTAGCCCAGAAATAACAGATGTATGGATTCAAGGGGTGGCTCGTACGGATTCTAGAGGTGGCTCCCACCAAGGTGTAGCACTTAGTTCCGTACAGTACTTTGTTCCATACCAGAAAATATCATAACAGATTAACTTCAGAGTCATATAGAAAACACACACATTCTTCTCCTTATTCACATGAATTAACATAGATGATATCAGTTGAACGGAACGTTGCTAATAATTGTTAGCAAAAGGTAAACACATTTTATAGATTGAATGCTTCCAGAAATATGTGGATACCACAGTTCTATAATGCATATACATCCCATTTGCTTATCGTGTTTCAAGACCACTAACTAGCAAATAACATAATGTTAACATTAATTATTAATAGCAAACAAAATGTTTGGTGCAAAGATGCATTTAGTCCTCATGGTTCCTTGTAAGTCGACATACTTGTCTCGTAATTAGCACAACTTTAACATTAACAATAATCCTTAGCCATAACCAAAATACAGAGGAGGTTCAGAGTCATACCAATGTGCACCAAAAGGATATTGACTAAACAGATTGTTGGAGTCCCTGATAGGTCATGCAGGGTATCATGTTTCTATTCAATTATCTCAATCATCAAGTCTCCGGTAATCGGGGTTGACTTTCACAAACTCTCTTTTGTTAACTAATTCCACTACATTAACAATTCGTATGCAACCCTTATGCGGAATCATAGGCCATTGATAGGTTGCAGCACATTACCGATAACCATTATCCGTAATTGCAATGCAGAATACTCTCTGCGTCACATCGATGTATGCCAAATTTTCAATGTTCACACAAGTTTACATTAATTCCCAATCTACATACATGTTAACACCATAGCTCACGGAATACAGAATGTTAATAACAATGATTATTAACAGTAAATAATGTACATTTGTAGTACTATTACTCACAGTGCTGTAACGGAGTGCTTGATCTTCCCGGATTATGACCTATATACATACATAGCTCACACATTAGTTCCTTTCCTTGTTGCATCGTTTTCGGACTCATTTTACTTCAAATGAATTTACATACATCAAAAAGGTATCAAATACAAATCCTAAAAATAGCTGAGGGTTAAACACGTAAAACGAAGCGAACAAGGTTCCCGACCTGGGCCGCATGTGCGGCCATACCCTCCGCTCGTGCGGACATGGACCGCACGTGCGGTCCCCCTCCACCGCTCGAGCGGCCAAAAACAGTATGCTTCCTCAAATTTTTTTCCTCTTTTCCGCACGTGCGGCCATGACCTCCGCACATGCGGCCTGGCCCCTGTTTGACAGTCCGAATTTCCTACAAAGTCCCATGTTTGGTGATCAACAACAAGGCCCAAAATAGATCTTTTAACTACCAAAATATAGTTCAAGGATCATGGAAATAAGGGTACAAACACCACCATTAGAACATGATTTGATCTTACCACCACAATCTACTCTCTTATATACACATTCATACATATATATATATATAGCCATATATTTACACAAGTGGTTCCAACATGGTAATTCAAGAAACAAGTTGTAGATTCCTCTCTAGATGGCACAAATTAGGTGAGAATAAGCAAAGAGTAACATTCTCTTTACCAATAGATCAACACCTACATCCAAACCCCCATTACAACTCTAGGTTACACAATATTAAGAGATTCTTGCCCAAATGAAAAAGAAAGGATTGAATTAGGGGAATTAGACTTACCTTAAGCTTCTCTTCCTAAATGCCCCTTCAATTTCACAATTCACAACCTCCTTTGATGATCTTGTCTCTCTACTCCTCTAACCCTTCTCCAATCTATCCTCCAGGAGATATTTTTAATGAAGCTTCTAAGTGTTTTTAAAGAGTCTTGATACATAGACATATATATATAAGGCAAATAGGACAAAAATCAATCGTTTAATCATTCCAAATTGAAATTTCACAGAAATGCTTAATATTACCCAAAAATTACGCCGATCTCAAATGTAAAATCAATTTCATATTATTAAGCCTCTAAGGCTCTCAATTTCTGATCCAAACATTCTAAGTGTGACAGATTTTTCTCTTATTAAACAGATAGGACTCTAGAATCATAAGATTCACTTAATTAAACTTAATTTCACATGGAATTTCATAATGAGCATTTAAATGTTCAGAGTAAGGGACTGACAATCTACCAAAAAATATGTACGAGGGTCGGGTCATTACAAAACGGCTCTCGACTATCTTAAAACAAGGTCTTAGTGAATTTAAAAGTGAAGTGACTTTGATCGCTGAACTTCAACACCGTAATCTAATTAGGCTTTTGGGATGCTGCATCCATGAAGAAGAAAGAATGTTAATTTACGAATAAATGTCCAATGGAAACTTGGATTCTCTCATTTTTGGTTTGCCCTCTGGACCTTCCTCTTCTATATCTTGTTTGCTTGAAATTCATATTTGAACAACCAAAGAGAAAATATACTATGATAATGTGAGCCATGACATATATCACTGTTTAATATCACCGGGTATTCTTGTTCACTAGTTTCTTAATAATTATTCATCAAACAATGAAATTGATTACGAGTATATCCAAGTAGGTGGTGAAAGAAGACAGCAAAAGAAAAATCAGTGGCATAAGTCATTTTTGAAATAGATATAAATTTAAAAATCTTATAAATTAATGAAAATCTTGAGCCCCTTTATTCAAAGCAGGTGTAGAAAACACAAGAAGTATATCACTCACATGGAGGAAACACTTGATATTATCATTGGGATTGCTCAAGGAGTTCTTTATCCACATCGAGATCCAAGATTGAGAATTATTCATAGGGATCTCAAAGCTAGCAATGTCTTATTGGATTGTGAGATGAATCCTAAAGTTTCAGATTTTGGTCTAGCTAGGGCTTTTGGAGGAGATCAATCATCTGCAAGGACAAGAAGGGTGGTTGGAACTTAGTAAGTGGAATACTCTTCTTCCTTGTACAAGCTTAGCTAAGAGAAGCCACAAGATTTTTGAGTACATCTCTAAAGCTTGTTTTGCACTAATTTCTAAATTGTTTGGTAATGGTATGCAGTGGTTACATGTCACTGGAATATGTAGTTGATAGTCTCTTTTCAATGAAATCAGATATCTTTAACTTTGGAGTAATGGTCTTAGAAATATTAAGTGACAAAAGTAATAGGCGGTTCCATCATCCAGACCATTGTTTGAACCTTATTGGACATGTAAGCAGGGGCAGAGGGAAGGAGGGTCAGGGGGGTCACGTGCCCCCCCTGAGTTTTGGATTTTTTTTTTTTTTTTTTTAACAAACATAAAGAAAATATTTTATATAAAAAAATTTATAAAAATATTATTTAGAGTGAAATGTCAATGATATTTTTAAAATTATAAGAATAATAATGATTGTTTTGATTGAAAATAAAGAGACTGCGATATTTTTATCTATGAAAATTTCAATATAATGGTGATCTCTATCATTATTGATACGCAAACATAATTAATTTCAATGAAAATATAAACTTTATTGAATTGTTAGTTACATTTAATATGTAGGGTTCACCCTCCATGTGTTTCTTTATTATTAGTTGGTAGTATCACATGTCAATGATTGTGTGGTATGACTATTATATTGAATTTTTACACATATTTTGTATAAAAAATTACTTTATCATTAAATAATTTATTTTAAAACTTTATATTCATGACTTTTTTAATGTTGTCCATGATACACTAATTACAAATAAGATATTCACTTTGTTTGGTTTGAGTTTTCTAAAAATACTTTTTAAAAAATTCTACGTTTTTGTTTTTTCGTATTTTTTTGTTTTTATTGAATTTTTTTAATATTTTAAGCAATTTTTTTAATTTTTAGACATACCCAACATACATATACTTAAAAAGTATAATTTTTTGCGAAAAAATCTTTAAAAAATTCACTAAATACCAAAAATATAAAAAAATACAAAAAATAATACATTTTTCATATTTTTATGTATTTATTAATTTTTTAAAATATTTTTTCATAAATATTTTATTTTTTTTAGATACATAATGTATCTAAAAAAGTAAAAAAAAAATGCTTAAATTTTAAAAATATTCACTAAAAACAAAAAAAATAAAATAAAATAAAAAATTAAAAACTTATTTTTCAAAAAACTTAATTCAAAAAATTCAAACCAAACACACTGTTTTTTTTTCTTTTTTCTTTTTTATCTTTCTTGAAGTCAATCGTAAAAATTTATGTGAAATATTTTTGTAAATATTTTTAATGTTGTAATTAAAAAGTGCCCATTCTAATTTATTTTCTTAGCTCCGCCACTGCATGTAAGTTCATCTAGTTGGTGGTTATGTTTTTATGTTCTTATATTTTTGTTTTTTGTTCAAAAACATCCATAAGTTTCATATCATTTTCATTTTGTGAGAAAATAGTATTCAAAAATTTGAACACAACGTTTGTTGTTCCTTGAAAAGCAAGTTGTTTATTTATTTATTTTTATAGTTTTCAAATTGAAAGAAAAAAAAAAAGCACAATAAAACAAGTCTATTTGGATTGAATCATTTCAGACGTGGAGATTTTGGATTGAAGGAAAGAGCTATTAGATTCACTGGTAGACGGTTCATTTCCAATGTCAGAGCTATTAAGGTGCATATAGATTGGAAATCCGGATCCTCGGTTGCGTTCCCCTGTAGCGTTTCCTGCGGCGCCCCAAAACGACGTCGTTTTGGGGTCGAATTTCAATTTTTAAAAAAAAAAAAACGCAGAACTGTTGCAGAAGAGAAGAGAAGAAGGAACGCAGAGCTGCAGCAGATTCGGCGAGCCCCTAGCCCCTCCCTCCTCTCCGGCGACCCTCCCCCGCTTTCTCCCCCCCTACGGCGACCCTCCTTCAGCCGTACCACCCATCATCACACCATCTCTCAATTTCTTCCTTTTCCATCCAAAACCCACCAAACCCATCTCCCTTTTCTCTCAGATGTATTCTCCTCTCCCTCTCCCTCTGTTTTTTTTTTTTTTTTTTTTTCTAGATCTAGAAGAAGAAAAGCAAGGATGGGGTGATGTGGTTGGGGGAGGATCGCCGGAGGGAGAGGAGGGATAGGGCGGTCGTCGGAGCTATTGGGGAAGATGAAGCATGAACTGCGATCCGGGGAAGATGAAGCATGAACTGCGAACTACGATCCTTCTCCTCTCCTCTCCTCTTCTTCTTCTTCCTCCTCTCTTTCTTGGCCTTCCTTCTTCTCTTCTCTTCTGCAACAGTTCTGCGTCTTTTTTTTTTTTTTTAATTGAAATTCGGCCCCAAAACGACGTCATTTTGGGGCGCCGTAGGAAGGGCTACAGGGAAACGCGACCGAGGATCCGGATTCTATAGATTGGTCCTCTATGCGTGCAAAAATATCCTGAAGACAGACCAACTATGTCAACTATGCTTTTAATGTTGATTACTGACGCAATTTATGTGTTGACTCAGAGCAATGAGATGACCATGTCACGACTAGAGGCTCGATAAAGTTGTTACAAAATTTTAGTTGTGAATATACTACAATCACTGCTACCAATGTAAACAAATCATCATAAAACAAACAAAAATGCTTGAGACCACTAATTAGTGGTATCACTAATAATGTGACAGTGGGTCCCACCCACTGCCATAGTGTTTTTTTTTTTTTTTTTTTTTTTTTTTTTTAAGTGGATGCCAACTCATTGGTGGTGCTTTAGAGCACCACTTTTAGTGGGATGTAGCATTGTTGTAAAACAAATGAATAAAATAGTCAAATAGGCAAATTTGTAAATTGAAAATAAAGTAGAAGATTTGGCTTGTAATTATGTGAAATGTGAAATCATTGCTCTAAATATGTAATTGTTGATCACATGGTTGGTGAAAATTTATGTGGAAAAAAAGAAGAAAAAAAAAAAAAAAAAAACTCTTACTGCTTCTCTATGCCCCAACACAAAATCATGAATTTCATCTTTCATAATCCCATAAAATATTGCTTGACCATGCCTAGGGCTGCAAACGAGCCGAGTCGAGCCGAGCTTTGCTGGGCTCGAGCTCGGCTCGTTAAGTTATCGAGCTCGTTTATTGAGCTCGAGCTCGGCTCGATAAGGGACTGGGCTCGAGCTCGGCTCGGCTCGGCTCGTTAATTTTTATCGAACTCGAGCTCGGCTCGGCTCAGCTCGATAAATTTTTTTTAATATTATTTATATTATTTAAATATAAATATTTAAATAAAAAATATTATTTATATTATTTAATATACAAAAAATGCATTTATATTATTATTTATATATATATTTATATATTTTTAATATATAAATAATGTATTTATATATATTTATATATTATTTAATATATAAATAATATATTTATTATATAATTTAATTAAAGATAAACGAGCCGAGCCTACCGAGCCGAACACATGCGAGCTCAAGCTCGGCTCGTTAACGAAACGAGCCCAATAATCGAGGTCGAGCTCGGCTCGTTTACTAAACGAGCCGAGCCGAGCCTGTTCACGAACAGCTCGGTTCATTTGCAGCCCTAACCGTGCCTAACGGCGGTGAATAAACCCTTCAATGCCAAGTATTTTCCTTGTTGGAAGTAAACCAATCCTAAAACAATCAAAAGAAGACCATCATGCAAAGAGTCTTAGTCCATGTGCAACTACTCCACATAATTAAGTGATTGCAACTGTATTTGATTTTTGGGAATCAACTTTTATAAGGTTTAAAAAAAATACGTTTAGTTTGATATTTTTTTGACATAATTATAATAATTTTCCTTTTAGTACCAGTGTTGGCTTTTTGGCTTTTCGAGGGTTATATTTGTAAATGCGAGCGTGCCAGCAAGGATCAATCAATCCTTACAGAAACTATAATTGCCAACCAATTATCAGACGATTGTGTTTTAGTTCTTTCAACCTCAATGAAGAAGACTTTTACTGGTGGCTTGACTTAGGAGAAATTAAGCAAAATAACAGGTAAATGATGAACAATTGAAGTATTTCATTAAAATGAAAACTTACAATGAGCCAAACTCAGCCTTGTGGAGGTTTACAGTAACAATCTACTTGAAACTACTCCTATGAATGAAGTGCAGTGCAGGTATTTAAAGTGCAGGAATGTAAAGAACAGGTATTTAAAGTGCAGGAAATGTAAAGACTAGAAATGTAAAACTAGAAAAGAAAATATGAAGTAAATGACTGGTTTGTTGGATGTGAGTCTGGGAGTTTTTTCTGAGGGCTTCCCTGCTATTTATACTTGTCAAGGATAACCTTCGAACTGCACTTCAAACCGTCGATCTGCTTCTCCATGATCGTCGATCATGTTGCCTTATAAGTAGTTCCACTACGCCATCACTTGCAGTTGAGCTTCCCTCTTATATTTGAATTTGAATATAAGTAACCATTGAAGCCACGCCACCTTGCATCTCTTTACTAATCCAATGCTACTCAGATCACGCGAGAACCAATATTAACTGCCACATGTACGATCAGGATCGAAGACTTGAATAGTCTTCCTATATTACCCTTACTCTGCCACTTGTCGAACTGTAACTGGCTTATACAAAATATGTAGCCAACATTACCCCCCGCACTAATATGCCCAACACTTGGTGACATTAGTGGATCAAAAGCCTTTTCCCACGCTTTTAGAACGTGCATGGAGTTTATATTCTGGAAACACAACCGTCATTTATTGATGATCATTTGCATTAACTCTCTTCCAACCTTTTGAACATCCCAATACCTTAGCATTCGAACAGACTATGGCCAAATCAACTTTTTTCTCTATTGATCAGGCATATGAAGAGCCATTGAGTAATGTTGCTTCCTCTCGAAAGTACTTCCATGCATTCATTAGCCACCTTTACCCGCCTTTCTATATTCAGGTCATGGATGCCTTTGCAAATTACCAACCTTTGGATTACGAACACATTGCCCTCAATCCTTCGATTCAGAAAGTTGCAAACATGGACACGGGAAATTCTTCTTCTGATTCACCCTTAGATTGTGGACAAACTGCTTTTAGTCCTTTGATTCAAAAGGTTGCAAATATGGACATAGGAGGCCCCTCTTCACAATCCTCTGCATGGGATAAGGCTGCGGCTTCAACTTCCTCCAGGGCTTCAAGCTGGTCAAACTGGTTAGAACCTGAGGTCTAGGAATTAAGGGAGCGAATTAACCACCACTTTGTCGAATTCACCGACCCGTTGGACTTTCCTTCTTATGCGCGAAGCTCAGTGGTTTATCCTTACATGCCTATCGACTGTCGATGCAGTTTAGAGGACAGTCTACTCGTGGCATGGCACACATCATCTATGCCTACAAAAATGGTACGATCTGTTCCTCGTCCAGAAGAGGCACAGGGGTATAACCCTTCATTTTTAGCCAAGAAGGCGAAGCTTCATCCTTCTGACTGGCTTGATTGTGTCAGTGCTCCTCAATTTCCTCTTTCTTTCGAAATGGGGGCCTTTATACCTCCTCCTTCGAAAGAACTTTCCTGGATAGAGAAGTTGAGGCTTACCCTTTCTACAGAGAAAGTTTTCCCTCCTTACGAGCCTCCACCTTCTCCTACTTCAGCTCAACAAAAGCAAGCCCAACTCCTGCTTGCAGCCTTTTCTCACTTATCCTTCAATGTTCTTGAGGAAAACGTTCCCCTTAAAAACTTTCGATGGGCTTGTAATATTCTAACTCGGGGCCACGTTCTCAACCCCATTGCTCAAGCAGAACTTCACACATTTTTTGACCAACTTCCATCACTTCTCCATTGGCACCGCACTTCTTTGGCCACCATTCAATCCTTGGATCAACTTTCATCGCTCCGAGTTCATTCCCAATATGAAGCAGAGAACCTTGTCGAAGAATACAACGACTTTCAAAATAAGGATTCTGCGTACTGGGATGATTTGGAAATTGATGAGTTGGAACAAGGACTAAGAAAAATGACGCTCGAAATAAAGGTTGAGGAGTTCTTTTATGAAGTGAGAACACATCAACTCATGCAGCCAATGTTAGAAGAAATAGAGGATAGAATAAAGAAATAATAGAAATTCATTGATCATAGTTGGACTAAGTTTCATGATCTTGTTATTTATTCCATTCCCTATTTTTATGAGCTTGAGTTTGTACCCAAATAGGGCTATTCGATGTAATTGCCTTGGCTTGAATATAAACCAAATTCTTCTGTATTTGGCATTGTTTGACCGTGTTTTCTTTTGTCTTTAAAAGCCAATTCAGAGCTTCAAACTGAACAATCTTATTCGTTGAATATGGACTCAATTGTTTCAAAAATGAAATACTAAAAATCAACATGAACCTTTCCAATTTATGGAATACAGTTGACATTTTTTGCTGATCTTCATCTAGAAACAATGCTTCGAATTTAGCAATCTTATACTTAAAGCTTGTTTCAGCCATAACCAACATCTGATCATGGTCAATATGATCAATTCAATTTTAAAATTGGCCATCTTTTGCTTCGAACAACAGTTCATGCTATTTTAGTTCAAAAGATAAAATCTTTTCGTATATACACCAACCAACTATTGGTTTTAATGTTTTGAACAACAATTCACATCCGTAAGAGGCCTTAAGTTTTGTTTCGAAGGACTTCACTTTTTGAAGTAAACAAATACTTGAGCATTCTTACATCCTTAAGTATGGAATGTGTTTCGAAGCCGGCTTCTTTGTTTCGAAGCCGATGTTATTTGACTTTTAGCGCCAAAATCTGGTTTCGAAGCCAAATACCTTACTTCGAAGCTAGTCTCAGCATCTGGACTGTGTTTTTCCCTCCAAAAGTATCAATATTGAAGGAAACTTTTCGTATTCATACTTCTAGTACTTAACGACTTACGCAATATATTTTCCAGACACAAAAGCTTTAAAAACCCTTTTGTTTCGTGCTCTGAAATCACTTGCTCTTTTAACGCACAAACCCTTCTTTCTTCCGATCTTCTGTGAACCCTCTCTTCCTTGCTGCTTGCTACCAATGGATCCTTCCTCACTAAAAGTGCTTGCTGGCGACCGTATCAGCCCTACCATGGCTTTGAAACAATGTATTGATGAAGAAATCGCCAAACTAACAACTGGTGGGCCAAGCGCCATAGGTGGACGTCTCTTTGTTCCTCACCATAGCAACCAACAAGAGTACGTTCTAGGTCCCATCTTTCGGGAAGCCCCTGACCAACTTCCAGCTTTATACCTCCGTTTGGAGGACCACTTTCTTCTTTACGAAGGAGGGCTTGACTGGAGCAATTGGAGAGTGACCCGGCCTCATCGTTGCTGGCCGACATTGAGAACCGAATGGGAGGAATGGTATGACAGAGTTGTACCTGCGAGAGAAGATGATCTACAGGAGCTCTGTATCCTCGATGCCCTTCGTCTTTCCAGGTTCATCATTCCTGAGGACCCCTTTTTAATTCCTGTTGCTCTATGTTTTTGGAATATGGATTTTAATTTCTTCCAATTTCGGTACGGCATGATGGCCCCCACCGTTCTAGATATTTGCCATCTCTTAGGGCTTTTACCCCTTGGCTCTCCTTTCACTCCCAACTACCCAGACCTCCCTGTCAAATTTTCCCTTCCAGCCTTAAACTCCTCTTACAGTGACTTCGTAAAAGCTGAAAATAAAAGGGAAGGCCCCGTGAAAGACAGAGAACTCTTTTCCTTCATTTTATACTGGTTATGCAAATTTCTCTTTTGCACATCATCTCAGAGGATTATGCTTGAGTTCGCTCCACTCGCGAAGGCACTTGTCTTAAAAAAATGTATAGCTCTCGCCCCTTATCTTTTAGGTCATATTTACAGAGCTTGTTCCCAATTTTGTGAAAAACCTCTTGATGTTAACCAAGGAGGTCCCCTCTGGGTGCTCCAGCTATGGCTCTTTGCCTATTTCACTGATTTGCATAAAAAATGCCTAAAATTCCTTGTTCAGGATCCTAGCACCTATGGGGAAAAGTATGCTAGGATTGTTCTTTATCCTGCTTCTTTTGCTTATTACTTTGCCTTCTTTCACCAACTCCCTATTTCTCCTCCTGCTTCCCTTTTTTGTCCTTTTGATGCCAATAAAGGACCTGCTTGGCTACAAACTTTTCTAGCTGATAAAGAGTGCTCCACCTCACCACACAAAGATATGTGGGCTTCAATTTTGCTACCGAGGGAGTTATTCATTGGTACTTTAAACCCTTAAGGTTATAAATGCATATCTGAGGTGTACTGCCCTTCTCAGTTTGCCAGACAATTTGGGCTCACTCAAGGGATACATGTTCCACTTTGCAGTCTCTCGAATGTCCACCTTACGGCTAGAGACTTGAGAATATCCAAATCAAAGCTAGAGGCGGCAATATTCAAACTGCTGAAGGAATTAAATGAATTTCAATTTGTCCCTTTTCTCCCATCTGGCTTAGTTTTGAAAAGATTCCAGAACTGGTGGACAGCCAATATGGAAGTGCGCTTATCTGTACACCCTCATGACTTGCTAATTGGGTTAGGAGTGCCTTCGAAAGCTAAGTCAGCAGCAGTTGAGAACATTCCCTCCCTTTCCACAACTACCACAACTTCTCCTGCAGCCTCACCCCCTCCAGTTAGAGTTACCAGAGTTGCTTCGAGGAAGGGTAAGTATTTTCAAGTTCTTCCTTTTTCTTCTTTTGAATCTTTTGTTTGTTTCCTTTACACTCATGTTCTTTGGTGCAAGGTCTCCACAAGAAGAATCCCCCAAAAGAGCTGAAACTTTAGCTACTCTCAAAGAGAGACGACAACAGAAAAGAAAAAGAAGCTAATCCTCCTTCCTGAGGAATCTACATCTCAGGCAGAAGAGAGAGAGACTGAACAAGAGCAAGAAGTACCTTTGCAAAGAACAAAGAGACAAAAGGTGGCTGTCTCCTCATCCGACATAATCGAAAATCCTGTTCACGAGGCAACTACCACAATAGTGGAGAAAGAACTTACCTCTGAAGAATCTGAACCCTAAGTTGAAGAGAGGGAGGTTGAAAAGGAGCCGGTAGTACCACTGCCAAGAAGGAAGAGAAAGAAAGTGACTGTTCCTGCTACTAACTTGGTTGAAGACCCTATTCATGAAGTCGTTACCAAGGCAGTAGAGCAAGAACATTCCAAAGCCATAATTGTCTTCGAGAGAGCTGAGAAGAGACGGCAGCAACAATTTCTGAGATATGAAGCTGCTGCTGCTGACGCATTACAAAGGGAAACGGCAAGAAGGCAACAGACTGCCGAACATTTTTCCCTTCGAGCTCTCCCACTATTGCCAACACTTCTGAAACAAGTAATTTCTTTCATGCTTCTGCTGTTTTTTCCCTTGTCAACTTTTGGTATTGAAGTTTGACATTGCTTTACATTTCTTCCTCTTGCAGCAACAACTACTGCATTTATCTTTCCAATGAGGCCTCCCTCAATTTCAGTTGAAGTTGATCAAATGCAGAATGTCAGGATTATTCAAATCGTACTCCCACTTCCAAGGCCTACATTAGATGTACCTTCTTTGAGCCCCAGCATTCCTGCATCTCTTTTTCTTGGCTTAGAGCCATACCTCCCTTTCTTGACCTTCGACCTACCTCAGTCCACTTCTCCTTCGAGCCTTGCTCCTCCTTCTCCTTCGAGCCTTGCTCCTCCTTCTCCTTCCAAGGAAATTCCAACTGCTACCTCTTCTTCGAAGGCAGCTAGTTCCCCAATTGAGGGTGCTGGTAGTTCTCCAACTCATAATTCATCACCTTTGCCTACTTCCAGCCCCTCCTCGCTTGATTCACTGGTGGCTAAGACCATAGAGACTGCCAAAAATGCTCCATCCATTTCTCCTATCCGCATGCAATCCTCTGTGCCTTCCACCACAACACTCTCTGCGCCCCTCATGTCTATGGGTGAGGTTGATATCTTCAAAGGAAGACTAGCTAGTCTCTTCGACATACCCTCTGCCTCTCCAACATTGAATGTTGAAGCTGAGCCATTAGTTTTGGCTGACTCCTTGCTGGAAATTTTTGAGAGCTCTTCTTCCTCCAGCAGCAAACCTTCTGCACCTTCGATAGACTTAGACACATGCCTGGAACTGTTGATTTCTTTTTCGAGGATCCCCTTCGAGGCTCTGCAAAGGCCTATAATCATAAATGAGTTCCTTCAATGCTGCAAAATTGCTGAGCAGTCTGGCATGAATGTTTCAAGTCATCTATCTCAGGCAGCAGCTACTGTCAATTTTTACATCAGCATTTGTCAGGCGGCCAAGGCTGCGGATGAGAAATTGGCTGGTGACTAGAGTTTTGTTTCCCAAGTACATACTGAAGTGTCAAAGCTTAAGGAACAACACTCCTCTGCCTCCCACTTTCGAGTCCAGCTACTGGAGAGGAAAGCTCAGCTTGAAGAGAAGCTATCCGCAGTGAATCAAGCCCTAGTCCGAACTGACATTAAACTGCAAATTACCAACCAAGGACTGGCTGATCGAAAGGAAGAGATGGCTGTAGCTATTCGACTGTTTTCAGCATTTACCAATAGGAAATCTGTTTTACAAAAACAATTAAAACACTGTAATGATTTTTGGGCCAACTTGTGGCAAAATGTGCTTAATTCTTTATGAAAGAACAAATTTTTGTCCATCATTTGAGCAGTCTTATGTTCTCGTGCTTAGTGTTTATTTTATTCCTTGTGTTTCTCAAATGGTTGGAAAATAAGGCTTTAAATATCTGCCATTAATCTTTTTGGGATATACGTAACCATTCAAATTTCTTAAATGGTATGCTCCAAAAGGCAGAACTCTATGAATTTGATATGGTCCTTCCCAGTTAGGTGACCATTTGCCAAACTTATGGCTTTTAATTCCTATTGGGAGTATTGTTTTCCATACCAAATCACCTTTATCAAAGCCAATGTGTTTGACTTTCTTATTGTAATTTTTGGTTGCTTTCTTCTTTTGCAAGAGAATGCTGTTTAATGCTAGAATTCTGGCTTCATCTATGCCTTCCAATTCCAAGCACATACTCTGATGGTATTGCTCAGGATTTAGCTGGTCTTGGCATCTCACCCTCAAGGACTTAACATTGATCTCCACAGGTAACACTACATCATGCCCATACACTAAGGCATAAGGAGTGACTCCTGTGCTTGACCTTGGAGAGGTTCTGTAAGCCCACAACACATCCAACAATAAGTTATGCCAATCCTTGGGATTGTCCTCCACAACCTTTTGTATTCCTTTTTTCAAGGACTTATTGGACGATTCAGCTTGACCATTGGCTTGTGCATAATATGGGGTGGAATTAATGAGACTAATTCCAAATTCTGCCACAAAGGACTTCACTATCTTCCTATCGAACACAGTCCCATTATCCACAGTTATAGTTTGTGGGATGCCAAATCTATGGATTAGATCCTTAATAAATCCAATAACTTCAGTCTGGTCTACAGCCTTGTATGGCTTAGCTTTGACCCACTTAGTGAAGTAATCAGTGGCTACCAGAATGAAACAATGATGCTTCGAAGAAGGTGGGTGTATTTTCCCCATCACATCCATGACCCATCCTCTGAATGGCCAAGGCTTTACTACTGCATGTAGGTTAGTTATGGGCACATGCCTTATTGTGCCATGCTTTTGGCATGCCTGACAACCCTTTGCATACTCTATGCAGTCTTTAAGGATAGTTGGCCAATAGTAGGAATGCCTTCGAAACAACCATCTCATCTTCACACCAGGCTGATGAGCACCACAGATGCCTTCATGAATCTCAGCCATAGCTGTTAGTGCTTCTTTTGGACTTAAACACTCTAGCAATAAGCCGTCTCCCCCCTTTTTGTAGAGAGCATTACCGTATATCATATATTGCATAGACTGCAATTTAACTTTTCTGCTGGCCTTCGAAGATGGACCAGCCAAGTACTGCATTATTGGATGCCTCTAATCTTGTTCTTGTAAGTCATTATGATTGACTTCCAAGACCACATTCCTTTTGTTCAAAGGTTGTATTAATCTCTGATATGTTGTTTGGCTTATGTCCCTTTGGGCATTATCCCTTCTCTTGAAGTTCGAAGCTTTCTGAGCCACATCATTAGCTCTATTATTCAAGAATCTTGGAACATGAGTCACATTTGCTATTTGAAATTGAGACAGCAGATGTAATGCAACAACATAGTATGGTAAAATGCTTGTGCTTTGACACTTGAAAATCCCTTTCACTTGGTTAACCACCAATTGAGAATCTCCAAATATGTCAACTGCATGAACTTGTAATCCAATAAGAATTTCCAGTCCCATTATTAAGGCTTCATATTCAGCCTGGTTATTGGAACAAGTAGCTTCATCCACCCTGAAACCATGTGTGGTTTCTACCCCTTGTGATGATTTAATCACAATACTAATTCCAGTTAAGCCATTGGCTTTCGACCCATTGAACCACATCTGTCATGGCTCAACACTAGCCATACCAAGTTTCATTATCTCTTGGCTCTCTGTTTGAGATGGATGGTCTGCCAGAAAATTGGCTAAAACTTGCCCTTTTACTGCCCTTTGTGGGACATATTCTAGATGAAATTCTGATAAGGCTAGTATCCACTTGCCAATTCTTCCCCTCAGCATAGGTCTAGATAACATATACTTAACCAAGTCTGTGGTTGCAATTACCAAGACAGTTCTAGGTAAAAGATAGTATCTTAATTTCATTGCAGCAAAATACAAAGCAAGACACAGCCTTTCAACAGCTGAATATTTACATTCACAAGAATTTAGAAACCTACTAAGGTAATAAACAGCTTGTTCCTTGCCTTCCTCATTGTCTTGGGCCAAGAAAGCTCCTAATGAATCTTCTGCTGTAGCTATGTACAACTTCAAGGGCTTATTACCCTTTGGTGGCATCAGCACTGGAGGTTTGGCCAAGTAGGCTTTGATACCTTCGAAAGCAATTTGATGCTCTGTTGTCCACACAAATTCCTCTTCATCTTTCAGCCTTAACAAGGAAGAAAATACTTTAGTTTTCCCTACAGTGTTAGAAATGAACCTTCGAAGAAAGTTAACCTGTCCAAGGAACCTTTGTAATTCTTTCTTACTTGATGGAGGCCTGGCTTCAATGATGGCTTTGGCTTTATTCTGATCAATCTGTGTTCCTTTCTTATGCACTACATAACCCAAGAAGTTTCCAGATGATACACCAAAAGCACACTTAAGAGGATTGAGTTTCAACTTGAACTTCTTCATTCTTTCAAAAGCTGCTTCTAAATGAAACAGATGCTCCTCTATGGACTGGGATTTCACTACAATGTCATCAATATAAAATTCTAAATACCCTCCAATGAGGTCATGAAAGATAGTGTTCATAGCCCTCTGATATGTAGTTCCGGCATTCTTTAGACCAAATGGCATTTTAACCCATTCGAAAGTGCCAATATTTCCAGGACATCTGAATGCTGTCTTGTGGACGTCCTCCTCTGTAATGCAGATCTAGTTATAACCAGAGTGCCCATCCATCATTGATAAAACTTGATGCCCTGCTGAACTGTCTACCAACAGATCTACTATAGGCATAGGGTACTCATCTTTTGGAGTTGCTAGATTTAAGTTTCTGAAATCAATGCATACCCTCATTTTGCCATTCTTCTTAACTACAGGCACAATATTAGATAGCCATTCAACATACCTGGCTGTCCTAATAAAGCCTGCCTTGAGTAGTCTAAGAATCTCTTCCTTGACTTTCTGAATTACTTCTGGACTCATTCTTCTTGGTTTCTGCTTGTATGGCTTGAAGTTAGGCTTCATAGGGAGCCTATGTTCCACTAATGACTTATCCAATCCTGGTAGTTCATTATAAGACCATGCAAAGCAATCTTTGTATTTCTTTACAACAACCAACAACTGGTCACTGTCCAGAATATTCAAACAAGCACTTATATAGGTGGGCTGTTGTATAGAATCTTCCCCTAAATTTACTTTTTCTAAGGGGTTTTGTGTCTGAGAATTTATTGAAGCTTCTTCCTTGGTTTCTTCTACCTTCGAAGCAACCTTCTCGCTCTGTTCTGCTCCTAGGTTCTTTAGTTCAACATCTTTGCCCTCTTCCTCATAGACAAAATCTGTCCACAAGGCATCCTCTTCCTGTATTTCTTGGACTTTTGTTTCAATGTCCAATGCACACTATTTACCAAGGGTCAAAACTCTGACCTGTTGCTGCTCCTGCTTGCAGCCAACTATCATGGTTTTTCTTTCTTGCTCCTGTACTTTCTGGACTATTGATTTTACATCCAATGTTGACAACTTAATTAGAGCCAAAGACTTGGCTTCTTCTTCTTCATCTCTTTGCCTACAACCAGGCATCATTGTCATCCTTAACGACAATCTCTTCATCAGCACTCTCTTGGACTAAGTGCTTCAGGTGTGTCACTTCCTCATCAGCCGTCACTTCGGCTGAGCCATCAGATTTCCTCAGTATACTGAGTGGGGTCACCCCCTCAATATACAGTTTGGCCTCTGCAAAGTCTGCACAGGCTATGAAGGGTTGAGGATCTGCATCAATTTCCTCCGTCTCTCCATTGCCTAAGGCCATCATAATTTTCTGGTGCAAAGAGGAAGGCACACATTTGTTAGTGTGGATCCAATCTCTCCCAAGTAAAGCATTGTATTTAGCATTACTGTCGATTACGAAGAATGCTGTCATGTAGTCCCTGGTTCCCACACTCAGGTTGATGGGTAGAATTCCCTAAGCCATCTGTTTGTCTCCAGCAAAGCCAGCAATGGTTGTGCTAGTTGGGATCAGCCTGGGATTCTTTTTCCCTAGTTTCTTCAGAGAAGATTTCGGTAGCAAGTTCACTGCTGCCCCATTATCTATCAGGACTCGGTTCAATTGTATCCCATCGAAGAAAGCCTTGATGTACAAAGGCTTGACATGTTGTGTCATAGAATTCGAGGGATATTCAAAAGGATATGAGAGGTTAATGCTCACCTCTTCTTCACTCTCATTTTCAGTTTCCATTGGGGTTGCCATTCCGGAATCATCCTGTACCATACTCACTTGTGCATCTTCACTAGAGACTGGAATTGGATCAACTTCTTGACCATCTTGGTTCTCATCCCCAGCTTCAAACTCATGAGGTAGTATATGTACCATATTAACTGATACTGGAGGAAATGAGCCAAACTGGATGGCTGGCTGTGCCTGTTTCCTCTCTTGGCTATCTTGATCAGTTACCTCAGAAGCATCCTCCATGCTGCATTCTGGCACTTCATTGCTAACAGGTTCCTTCGAATGGTTTTTCTCGACTGGTTTTTCAACCAGAAATGTTTGCTCAGCCATGAAGGCTTCGAACATTTCTTCCTCCACCATTTCCTTCTTTTGGCTTATGCCAATTTCTTCTTCTGTCTCGCTATCACTCTCCATCAGAGCTTTCTCCAATCTTGCTAAGCTAGATTTCTCTCTGGCTTTTAGTTCAGAATGAACCTTGGCCAACTGTTCTCTGCTGCAACCTACTTTGCTTTGTAGCGTTGGCTTTGGAGTATGGTCTGGCTTTGGAGTCTTTTTTCCTTCTGTCTGGATCAATGAAGAACTCTCTCCATTTTCTTTCATATCTTTCTGGTACTGAGTGTACCTACGCTGAATCTTTTTCCTTTGTGATCCCGAAATGACTGGGACCATATCTGGTTCCTTCGTCTTTGGGTGTTTAAGCAATACCCAATTGTTCGGAGTCACCAAAGGAGGCTTAACCATCCTTCCTTGGTTTCCAACATCTCTCTGGGCAGGCACTTCCCTAGGTTTGTTTTGCATTACAAACCAGTCTGGAACTCCAGGTACCTACGAACTTACTGACTCAGATGTTGAACTGCTTTTTTCTACCTTCGAAGCCATCTTCGAAGCTGGCTGTGAAGGTAAGTGCTTGGCTCTGACCTCATGTTTCGAGCCTGATTCAGGCCTTCGATGAAGGTGGCCACTTTCTGTCCTGCGTGAGGTTGGTCTAGGGGGCCAATCTCTGGCTTTGATCCCATAACCTGAACTCCTCTCCAGTCCTCTTTCAGAATGACTGCTCTCCATTCTGTAATAGTTAGGTGGCCTAGACTCATACAAGGGCCTTTTGCCTTTAGCATGCATTCTATCGACTGCTGGTTCAACTACCAATGGTTGCTGCCTAATACTAGCCGGATACGGCCTTTTGTTATAAACATTAGTTGGTTTAGGGCGTCTCTGCACATCCCTGTAATATTGCTTCCCATCAATTGGAAACCCTTTCAACCACTTATAACTCAGTCTGCACCTGGGACACATCCTTTGCATTACTGCTGCCTCTAAGGAATCATCATCCAGTGATTCTTCATCAGAGTGTTCCCTCTGGTGCGAGAAACCTTGTCCAATAGTTGGTGGGTTTCTAGTGTCCTTCTTGATGATTGTCTGGTTAGCAATATGCATCTGCACATTAACCTCTTCCAATTCTGTCAAGGACAAGTTCTGGAAATCTGACGTAATGACATTGGCTGCCACTTCTCCAACTTCTGGAAATGGATTACTGTCAATCCCCATGGCCTTTTCTGCTTTGGCTGGGAATTTCAAACTTCCTTTCCGAATTTGTTCTTGGATCCTATCCCGAAAAATAATGCAGTTTTTAGTCGAGTGAGACCAAGAGTTATGCCATTTACAATATACTTTTCCCTTAAGTTCATCTGGAGATGGCAGTTTTACTCCTTTTGGTAACTTAAGAAAATTGGCCGCAAGCAAATGATCAAAAATATCATCTGCCTTTGTTAAATCGAAAGAGTACTTCCTGTGAAAGTCTTTCTTTTTAAACTGCTAGTCAATTGTTGTATCCTTATGAATTAATGCTTCACAGATTACAGGTTCTTTGCCCCACAATCTCTGCTGCATCGATCTCATAATTAGGATCTCTATAATATGTCTTATACGATGCATTATTTCGATCTTGTTCCTCCTCTAATAATGCTTCATATCGAGACACCTTATAGGTTAGTTCCACCAAATCTCTGAATTCAGTTGAGTCAAACTTCTTTCGAAGCCTGAATTCTAAGCCATTTTGAGCCAATCTTACGAATTCTGGCTCTGGTAGGATGACTTTACATTTATTTCGAGCCCTTTTAAATCTGGCAATAAACTGAGTAGCCTTTTCTTCAGGCCTTTGACTCAATCTTGCCAAGTCTGCCATGGAAACCTCTGGCTCCGATTGGAAGAATTGGGCATGAAATGCCTCTTCCATTTGTTGCCAAGTTTGAATGGAGCCAGGTGTAAGGTTGATGTACCATACAAATGCTCCCCCAGTTAGAGAATTTGGGAATAATCTCAGTTTCATATAGTCGTGATTAGTAAATTCACCGCATTGAGCAGCAAACTTAGCAATATGCTCTACTGTTGATTGATTTCCACTCCCATAGAAAAGGGTAAAATCTGGTATTCTGAACCCCCTTGGGTATTCATGTACCCTATCTATCTATTCTGGGTATGGTTTTCTGTATACAGGAGTCTGGACCCCTCAAGCCATCGGTCCACACATCTCCCTAACAATATCAGCAATTTGGTCCCTAGGGACTATATTTTGTGCCTGCTGAACCACTACTGGTGGAACAAACACAGGGTTTGGTGGACAAACTTGTGTCTGTGGTCCTCTTGGTCCATAAGGTGGTACATTTGGGACTGGTTGCCCCTGTGGTACAGGTTGCTGTTGGGGGTGTGGGTAACCCCTTTGAGCCTGTCCTGCGAAAGGACCTGCGAAAGGTGCTGGAACAGGTGTTGTGTCCCTTCCATTTGTGGGAAAACCTTCCAACCCCCCGGGTATAAATTCGAATAAGGGATTATTATACCCCCTAGTGCCAGGTATGGCTTCGAACATGGGATTTGTGACCATTCTTATGCCAGCTTCTTGTACTGGGCCAAATCCACCAACTTACATGGCTTCATTGTTGAGCACTGAGGCATTTTGACCTGCTATAGGCCTCGAAATGGATTCATACCAAGACTGAGGTGATGGTCTTTCATAATTCTGATTACTAGTTTGACCATTAGAATGTCCATTAACTTGCATAGGCTGTTTATCTCTAGCCAATCTTTGCTGAGGGACATTTAAAACTTCCTCTGTGTGTCTTGTGTTTGTTGGTTGGTGATTATTCATTCGATCCAAAAAGGATGTTGCCCACATTTCCATTGTGTTCATTAATTGTTGTCCCATGGCATCTACTAGGCCATCCCATGGATTTGTTGGCTGAGTAGATGGAACAGTGGATGGTCCAATTCCTTGGTTTCGTCCAATATTATGAACATATGGTTCTTGTCCCGAAGTACTGGTCTGTTCGACCATAGGTTCTGATAACATGGGAGTTTCCACAGGATGTGTTACCACATTATCCTCTAGATTAGGTATTTCTACCTCTCCTTCTACGCCTTCTTCCAAGCATTCATTTTCTCCTTGTCTTCTTCGTCTAGCCATTTTAAAGGTCCCACTGGGCGTGCCAAAAATATATGTTGGCTTTTTAGCTTTTCGAGGGTTATATTTGTAAATGCGAGCGTGCCAGCAAGGATCAATCAATCCTTACAGAAACTATAATTGCCAACCAATTATCAGACAATTGTGTTTTAGTTCTTTCAGCCTCAATGAAGAGGACTTTTACTGGTGGCTTGACTTAGGAGAAATTAAGCAAAATAACAGGTAAATGACGAACAATTGAAGTATTTCATTAAAATGAAAACTTACAATGAGCCAAACTCAGCCTCGTGGAGGTTTACAGCAACAATCTACTTGAAACTACTCCTATGAATGAAGTACAGTACAGGTATTTAAAGTGCAGGAATGTAAAGAACAGGTATTTAAAGTGCAGGAAATGTAAAGACTGGAAATGTAAAACTGGAAAAGAAAATATGAAGTAAATGACTGGTTTGTTGAATCTGAGTCTGGGGGTTTTTTCTGGGGGCTTCCCTGCTATTTATACTTGTCAAGGATGACCTTCGAACTGCACTTCAAACCGTCGATCTGCTTCTCCATGATCGTCGATCATGTTGCCTTATAGGTAGTTCCACTACGCCATCACTTGCAGTTGAGCTTCTCTCTTATATTTGAATTTGAATATGAGTAACCGTTGAAGCCACGTCACCTTGCATCTCTTTACTGATCCAATGCTACTCAGATCACACGAGAACCAATATTAACTGCCACGTGTACGATCAGGATCGAAGACTTGAATAGTCTTCCTATATTACCCTTACTCTGCCACGTGTCGAACTGTAACTGGCTTATACAAAATATGTAGTCAACAACCAGTAAAGGTTAAAGTAATTGAAACTAACACAAATGACAAGTAGACACCAAGATAAATAAAAATATATATATTTTAGTAGAAAATAGATAGTAATATATATATATATATATTTTTATTTATTTATACAACTAACGAATGAAAAAGAGCGTAATTGTTATGTTGATCAAAAGTTCAAGGAATACTAGTATAAGAGATTATTTCATTTTTACCCTTATACTTTGTCACGATTTTCAATGACCCCCCAGACTACTTTTATTTTCACGCGTACCCCTATACTATTTAAGTTACTATCAATTTTGCCCCTGCCGCCATATTTGAAACGAAAAACGTTAAAAAAATTACATTTTGGCCCTAAATTTCAAAATAAAGATGCAATCCCACCCTTTCTTACCAGCAAACCACCACCAGCAACCACCACTTCAAGCCCTTCTATCTCCTTCATCATAACTTCGTTTCGCCTCATTTTTACGTCGTTGGATTCTACTCACGGTTTAGTTTTCGTATCACATCTCATATGTCTCGTTCTTCCTCTTTTTGCATGTTATCGAAGCTTCGAAAGTTGGTAAAAAAATAAGATTTTTCTTCTCATTTTTGACTTTTCTTCGAGTCATCTTTCAGAATTCATATCTTTCTCGATTCTTGACGGTTCTACTTCATCCTTTCGCTATTCTCTTCACCTCACTTCCTACTTCGCCCTACACTACCTCGCTTTCTCACTTCTTCATGTAATGGATGGTTTTGGTATGCCGAAAGCTATCCGAAAACTAATTTCAAAAATTTCAAAACATTCATCATTTGCTTTCTTCTCCATCTTCCTCATTCTTCTTCTTCTTCTTCTTGTTCTTCTTCTTCACTTATAACATGATGTGAAACATAGTTCTAGGTGGTAATGGAACTGGTAATGTTGGTGGTGGCAGTCCGGCGATGACAGTGGGTTTGGTGTTGTAAGGTAGCGGTGGTGGTAATGCTCATGGTGGCAGTAATGGAACTTTGTTGTGAAAAATGTGGGTTTGGTGTTGTAAGGTAGTGGTGATGGTAATGATCATGGTGGCGGTAATGGAGTTTGGTGGCGGTGAAGTTGGTGGTTCGGGTGATGATGTTGGTGGATGAAATTGATGAAGAGATATATATCATCTTTCTATATACATACATATCAAGAATCTATCTCTAGATACAACAGAAAACAAGTTGATCGCTTGATCACTTTCAAACCCATTTTCATTTTGTCTTGATTTCTTCATTGTTCTTTTTTACTAGTTACCATAACATAATTTACTGATTTGGGTATGATTTTGTTACTAACGATTATAAACTTATGAGTACTACTCAGTTTCATGGTAAAAATTGGGACTCATTTAAATATGAAGTTAGGGTTTACAATTTGAAGTAGAATTCATGGCGAAGAATTCAAGATTTCCCTTATTATCTAAGGGATAGTTTTTGGCATGGCGTGTATGTCGGTGGTGCTTTACATTGGGTTGTGAGTCGAAACTACGAGTTAGATAGTGTTAATTTTTTGGTGGCTGCATTTGATCTTACTAATGAGGAGTATCGATTAGTACCACAGCTGGAGTTTTCTGATGAGAATTTTTATATTTGTGTAAGGGAGTTGGATGGGTGTCTATGCATATTCTGCAATTATGACCAAGTCCGGGTTGATGTGTGGGTAATGACCAATCACTATCTGAACCACCAACTTCACCGCCACCGAACTATATTACCACCGCCGCCACCATCACCGGTTCCGTTACTACTGGGAACCATGTTCCACATCATGTTATAAGTGAAGAAGAAGAAGAAGAAGAAGAATGATGAGGAAGGAGAAGAAAGCAAATGATGAATGTTTTGAAATTTTCGAAATTAGTTTTCAGACAACTTTTGACATACCAAAACCGTCCATTACATGAAGAAGTGAGAAAGCGAGGTAGTGTAGGGCGAAGTAGGAAGTGAGGTGAAGAGAATAGCGAAAGAATGAAGTAGAACCGTCAAGAATCGAGAAAGATATGAAATCCGAAAGATAGCTCAAAGAAAAGTCGAAAATGAGAATTTTTTTTTTTAATCAACTTTCGGAGCTGCGATAGCATGTAAAAAGAGGAAGAACGAGATGTATGAGATGTGATACGAAAAGTAGACCGTGAGTTGAATCCAACAACGTAAAAATGAGGCGAAACAGAGTTATGATGAAGGAGATAGAAGGGCTTGAAGTAGTGGTTGCTAGTGGTAGTTTGCTGGTAGGAAAGTGTAGGTTTGCATCTTTATTTTGAAATTTGGGGCCAAAATATAATTTTTTTTAACTTTTTCCGTTTCAAATTTGACGGCAGGGGCAAAATTGATAGTAATTTAAATAGTATAGGGGTACGCGTGAAAATAAGAGTAGTCTGAGAGGTCATTAAAAATCGTAACAAAGTATAGGGGCAAAAATGAAATAATCTCACTAGTATAATTATATAAAAAAAATATAGAATTAACTTTTTTTTTTTTTTCAAACCTCGGGAAAAGAGAATGCAATTTGCCTTTTATTTATTCATTTATCACAATGGATGTGGTTGCAAATGCACGTTATTTCAAAAATTTCAATGTTGAAAATATTGATAATCTTTTGTATCATCCTCCATGCATGATATATAGGAGTGTAAAAATGGCTCGCAGCTCATGGACGGTCCGAAACCCGCCCATTGCCCGAGGAGGGCCCGGCCCATTTAGGCCTACTGGCCCGCCCAAGGCCCAAATACCCCTTGGGCCTAATTTTTTTGGCTCGTGGACTGGCTCGACCCAAATTTTGACGAGAGCTCGCGAGGCGTAGCTTGGGTCAGGCCGAGCCAAATTTACATCCATATTGATATCTACGATCCAAAACATTTTTTTAAAAAAAGTATTGGTGAGTGAAAATCTCATTGAGAATGTTTGGTGCAATTTATTGAGATGCTTATAAATTTTTTTTTTTATTTAATGTTAAAAATCTGTGCTAAAATATTCTTGCAGTTTTTGTTTATTAACTATGATGCAAAAATAAAATTAAAAAATTAAGAGAAAATACTTTTAACTTCTAATCTTTTTTAATATTAATTTTAGCTTATAATAAGCAGGAAAGAGGGTGATAGGGCCCATTTAGGCTTCCAACTTGATAATATGAGTTGTTCAATTTTTTAAATACATCAAGTGGATTATATTTGTAAAAAATTAAATTGGTCAAATATCGCTAACTCTTTCATCAAATCACATTTACCATATATATTTTTTAGATAAAAATGTAATTTAGTGAAAGGCTACCGATGATCGATTTATTTTATTTTTTTATAAATATGTTCTTTTCAATATATTTTAAAAAATAAATAATGTAAATTATTAAAATAAAACACAAAATGAATCTCATTAAACACACAACAATGACTACTGTGCTTTGCGTCCAGCAGACACTCTCTACCTACTAAGCATAACCAAATTAGAGCATTGAATTGTCTGATTATTTGACAAAAAGTTAAGTCAAGACGTCGAAGTGTTGAATCCGTACCAAATTTCTTTCAATTAACCACAATTTTCCTCCCAATAAGTCTCTTGGATATTGAAATCAAACGCGGGATACATCAAATAAATGGAGAATTTTAAAAGAGTGGCGTATAGTATAAGCAGTTCAGGTAATACATTTATGCAATAAAAATTTATGCTATCATTATTTTTGAAATTATATTTTTACCCTCTAACCTTTTTGATATTCCCCTTAAAATAAATCAATGGTTAAGATTTTTAAGAACTACGTTGCATCAACAAATTTTGTAAAAATGATTCATTTCATAAATTTTTTGTGTTCAAAATTTATATTTATTTTTGCCTAAATAACTCTGTGAGTCCTTATATTTTTGTATTATTTTAACTCTTATAGTTTCAATTAGTTCAATTTTAACTCTTTGATTTTAGATTTTGAGTCAATTTGATTAAATTAATAATGCCATTAAAATTTTTGTTGAAAATTGTTCATTGAGTTGGCTAAGGTTAAGTAGAATTGAATTGATTAAGTTTATAATTTTACTCCTAAAAACATGACACATGTTATTCATGTGCGCATTTATCATAAAAAATGCTAACAATTGAAATAAATTGAACCAATTTAAGACAAAATAAAATTCAAAATTAATATTGAACCAATTAAAATTTTCAAATATCAAAATAATATGACAGACAAATTATAGGGAATAGCAGTATAATTTGCCCTTATTTTTGTGTTTATACCAGCTTGCTTAGTTCCATTTTTTCAAAAACACTTTTTAGAAAATTTTACTTTCTTATTTTTCGTGTTTTTTTGTTTTAAATGAATTTTTTTTAATATTTTAAGCAAATTTTTTTACTTTTTAAACACACCCTAACATAAATATACCTAAAAAGTAAAAAAAAAAATTATAAAAAAAATCTTTTAAAAATTCACTACCAAAAATACAAAAAAAAAAATTACAATAATTCAGTACATTTTTTATATTTTTATGTATTTTTTAATTTTTTAAAATATCTTTTCACAAAATTTTTTACTTTTTAGATACATTTAAATAAGGTGCATCTAAAAAAGTAAAAAAAAATATTTAAAATTTTAAAAATATTCACTAAAAACAAAAAAATACAAAAATCAAAAAATTTAATTCAAAAAACTCAAACGAAACACACTGATTGATTTTTGCATGTTGGTCAAGTCAATTTCAATTTCATCGACACCACTGGCATTTTACAAGAAAGAACATTATGTTCTCTTTAGAGCGTCCAACATATTCTCTATTATTATCAATTTTTATTTATTTTAGGTGTGAAAATTTTATAATTATTTCCAGCAGACCCTTAAAAAGTTTCTTAATTTAACAAATGCTATAATGACTCTCTATGTGGAGTCACTGTTCATCCCTTAAAGATATAATATTAGGGAAAATTTACCCATAAATCCTAATTTCTGAAAAGTTGAACCATTTAGTCCTAAAAGTTTTTCTTATGCTCCATTTAGTCCCATTTGCACATCAATCTAATGTTCGAAACATTAATCTGATGTTCGAAATCTAATGTTCGAAACATTAATCTGATGTTTGAAACATTGTAATGGGACCTTTCAGTCTATAAGAAAACTTTTAGGACTAAACAGTGTATAAGTTATTAATTTGGGATTTATTGGTGCATCCCCCATAATATTAATTTATCTCTCCTCCTTTTTCTCTTTACTAATTTAGTTGTTACATTAACTTTTTAAAAAACAAGTTTAATTGAAAAAGAATAACGGTATAGATTTTTGAATTTTCAACACTCACAATGGTTCCCTCCTCTCTCAACTCTTTTTCCATATCATTGTGGGTGTCTTTCCTTTTCTGGCGGCAGTGGTGGTGGAGTTTGGCAGTAGTGACGAGAACGACACCAACGAGACAGAGGGAGCATGGGACCAGGGGGGTCACATGCCCCTCCTAGATTTTGGGATTTTTTTTTTTTTTTGCAAACATAGAGAAAATATTTAAATAAAAGATTACAAAAATATTATTAGAGTGAAATGTCAATGACATTTTAAAAATTATGAGAACAATAATAATTGTTTTGATCGAAAATGAAGAAACTATTATAAATAAATCATATTAGCTATGAATTTTTTTTAATATAACGATGATGCCATTATTAGTAATATGCAAGTATAAATAATCTCACTATAAAGATATGAAATTTATTGGATTGTTAGTTAGATTTGACATGTGAGGTCTCTATGTGTTTATTTACCATTAGTGGGTGATATCGCATACCAATGATGAGGTGGTATTACCATTATATTGAATTTTTAATCAAATTTTGTATCAAAAAATAATTTATCATTATATAATTTATTTTAAGGCTTATATTTATATTTTTTTTGTATTGTCCATGATACACTAGTTACAAATAACATTCAACTTGTTTGTTTCCAGTTTTCAGAAAATTTTACTTTTTTATTTTTTATATTTTAATGTTTTGAATGAATTTTTTAATATTTTAAGCAATTTGTTTTTTAATTTTTAGACACACCTAACATAAATACACTTAAAAAGTATAATATTTGTGAAAAAAAATATTTAAAAAATACATTAATACCAAAAAATACAACAACAAAAAAAAGAAAATTCAGTATTTTTTTTATATTTTTGTGTATTTATTAATTTTTCAAAATATTTTACTATTTAGATATATCTAAGCAAGGTACATCTAAAAAAGTTAAAAAATTACTTAAAATTCAAAAAATATTCACTAAAAATAAAAAAATACGAAAAATAAAAAAACTCAGTTTTCAAAAAACTTAATTCAGAAAACTGAAACCAAGCACACTGATTATTTTATTTTATTTTTTGATGTTTCTTGAAATCAATCGTAAAAACTTGCGTGAAATATTTTTGTAAACATTATTGTAATTAATAAGTGTCCTCTCTAATTTAATTTTTTGGCTCCGCCACTGCAAGCAGATCTTACTTTTCATACTACATCTTTGAGCAGATCGGTGGTTTTCCTTGAATCGTATCTATCTTTTTGGTGGATTTTTTATTTTTTATTTTTATTGTTTTTGTTTTTGTTTTTTTGTTTGGTTGCGATGACCCTTTTGGTGTCTTATATACTGTTATTGTCTTTTATTAATATAATGTTTTCTATGTTCTAAAAAAATAAAAAAAATAAATTAAAAAAAAAATAGAATAATAAAATAATATTTAAATAAAATATCAAAAGAATGAAAGTAATTAAAAAATTGATCTCCTAAAATAAAAAATGCAATTTTTAAGTAAAAGTTAAAAGAAATATGAGTAACATTGTTTGGGATGCTCTTAGATCGTGTCTCTCAATTTCACCAACCAAAAATGATGAATCCTGAAAATTGGGTGTTCAATATTTTCTTGCTTCTGTTTCTTTTCTTTGGATTTTGCAAATCCAGAGACACCATAACTCCAACCCAAACCATCAAAGACGGTGACCTTTCAGTCTCCAACAATGAGACCTTCGCACTTGGGTTTTTCAGTCCTGGAAATGGAACATCCAATCGTAGGTATGTTGGAATATGGTACCACAAGATCTCCAAACAAACCGTAGTTTGGGTTGCCAATCGAGACAACCCAATCAACGGTACATCCGGAGCAATGGTCTATCGACCAACATGGAAACCTCGTCATCTACAGTGACGACAATTCTCAAAATGTTACACTTTGGCATACAAACGTTTCAGCACCAGTGATGGCCACGAGCAATTCTTATTCAGCTCGACTCCTGGATTCGGGGAATTTGATGTTGTCGTTTCAAGGCAGTGATACTAAAAATGAAAGTTTTGTTGCATGGCAAAGTTTTGATTATCCTACAAATACTCTGCTGCCCAACATGAAGCTCGGGCTGGACCGGAGGACCGGTCTGGACCGGTTCCTGGACATCATGGAAGTCGAAAGACGATCCGGGCACAGGAGAATACTCGTATAGGGATGGTACCAAGTGGGTTGCCCCAACTTGTATTGTACAAGGGCTCAGTCAAATTACATCGGGATCTTACCAGGGATCAGCAGCAAACTGGCTGATAATTCAACTAATTTCATGTTCAACTTGAGATTGAGTTACATTGATGATCCCGAGGAAGTCACCATAGCTTATGTTCTGGTCATACGGCTCGAGTTTGTCTAAAATTTTTGTGGAAGAACTTGTTGGGTGGTTAAAAATGGATACGTGGGTCGATGTGGAGGGTCAGGGTAAGGGTAAATGGGTCGAGTTCTACTCGACCCCGAATGAATGATGTGACAATTATGGGCTATGTGGTGCATATAGCTATTGTGACGACAGCAAATTGCCAGCGGAGTTTGAGTGCACGTGTCTTTTGGGGCACGAGCCCAAGTCAGCGAACCAGTGGAATTTAAGAGATGCGTCAGGTGGATGTGTGGAGAAGGGGCTTGGCATGTGTGGGAATGGAGAAGGGTTCGTGAAGGTCGAAGGTGCACAGATTCCGGATACATCTTGGGCACATGTGGTTCCGCAGTTGAGCATGAATGAGTGTGAAGCGATGTGCTTGATGAATTGTTCTTGCAAGGCTTACACAAGTGTAGCTGATTCGGGCTGTATCACATGGTATGGAGATTTGATGGATGTAAGAAAGTACGATAGTGCTCTGCTTGAATGGTATATACGTGTTGATGCTGATGAATTAGGTATTTTAATCAACCAATTTCATTATGCTAAACTATACCCACCTATCTAAAATCATTGATAATTGTGTAGAGTTTTATTTGTCCTCCTTTTTTTTTTTTTTTTTTTTTGTGGTAGTGTCTAAAATGGTACAATACACTTGGCCAAGAATAGACCAAAGGGAGGCATCTCCCCCCCCCCCACCCGACAATTTCAAAAATTCTTTTTATATATTAATATTAATGATTGATTATTTTAAAATTATATAGATTAGTTCCCTCTAAGTTGTAAAACCTATTAAATAATACATCATCCCTTTAAAAAATTTATGTTAATTAAATATCGATAACCACTTGATTAGATAGGGAAGAAAAATGTCCCACATCATAGAGACAAAATATCCTTACTATTGTGTTTCTTTCGCATCTCATTCCATTAATACCATTCATAACCATGCTTGACAAAAAATCATGAGTTCACAGGTAGTTTGGGGGGAGATTTTATTTGCACCCAAAAATCATTTTTTATGTCCAATTTCTTAGTACTTCCTATTAAATTATTTATGATTATAATTTACTCTAAATGCATCATATGTTTTTTCACAAATTACCTTTCAAGATAAAATGGTACACCCAAATAATAAATAAATTAAAATTTTCAAATTTTACCATTTTGAAAAATCTATTTTGCTCTATTCACATATAGGGAACACGACAACAGCAAAAGAGAACGACGTCGGAAAACCCTCAGCCCCCATCACTGGTATGTATATGTTTGTACTTGTGGTATGAAAAACTCCCATTATACGATACATATAAAAAGTAGGTGTGCATTTGATCTCAAAAGCCTCATTTTTCTTATTTCCTATGTATGAAGCAACTATTTACTCCTGGGAAACTATTCTCTCTCTGAGAGCAAACTGGTGGATTTGTGCTATGTTCTTTTGCAAATCATAGTGACAAGCTTCTTAATTTTGAACACTTGCTTCTTTTTTGATGGATTACTTCAAAAAAACACTCATCTTTATTACTCTCATCTATTATTTGATTTTGTTTAAACTTTATTCTATTTGCAAGTAACAACACAATAATTGTGGGTTTTGATGGGATGGATTAGAGTTATGGAGTGAGAAAATAGATTAAGAGAAAATAATTGAAATTAGGAAAAAAGATAAAGAGACTTGAATATGAATAATACGTATAAGTGATTAGTGTGTAGTATGAGAAAAAAAAAATTATTTTATGATTTAATGTGTATTATCCTTATTAATTCTGGTCAGACATACTGAGTTATTATTTAGGTACAAATAAAATCACCCATAGTTTGGGGTGATGGTTTTGATAGCAGAAAAGGAGATGGCTGAGGCCAATTGTATTTATTTAAAACTCATACAAATTCGTCCAAATCAATCAATTAGACTTAAATGAGTTACTCATTGTCAACCATTTAAAATTGGGTTGGACATGATACCCCATTTATCCCCCTTTAAATGGGCACCATTTCTACTACCAATCCACCTGTACCATCGCCACTTCCACTACCACCGCTCCACTACCACTTCCTCAACTACCGCCACTCTACCACCACCACTAGCATCACTCCCTCCATCACTGCCACTCCACCACCACGACCACCACCACAGACACACCACCTCCTCTATTACCGCCACTCCACAACCACTACTACCACCACCACCATCACCACTCCATCACCACCTCCACCACTATCGCTACACCACCACCATTACCACCACCAGCCACTCCACCACCATCACCTCTGCTCCGCCATCACCATCATCATCATAAAAAGAATAAAAATAAATTAATAAATAAAAATAAATAATTGAAAAAATTAAAAATAATTTTAAAATTCTAAAAAATATTTTTTTTTTTTGAAAAAAATATAATATATATATATATAAAGAGATGAAATAAATGGATTAGTTGGGTTTATTTATCTAATCTATATCCAATTCAACCCAATCAATTTAAGCCAATTTATTAAATAGGCGGGTTATGCATTTGACCAACCCAAACCCGTCCGTACCCGACCGTTTGCCACCTTTAGGTTATAGCAAGAGAGGAAAATGGTAAATTTTGTTAAAAATTATCATATGAGTAAGAAAGATCACGTGGTTGCGTGTCCATCCAGTAGTAACTTTGTCATTGTTCTATAATTTTCTTATTTTTAGGACCACATAATTATTAGGCTCTTAGGGTTGGTTTGAGATTTGTTTATTAGCGACTTTTTTATAAAATATGCAGAAAAATAGAAAAGTAATGTGACAACTTGTAGCAAATAAGCTGCTTATTTAGCTTATTCCCAACCAACCCTTACTATTGGTGGTACGCACTGCTACTATGAAATTATCGAAAGATAGAATAATCATTCGTAAATAACCTCTTATTTTTATGTAATTTACACTAGGAAAACTTCACTTTACCCCATGTGATTTAAGACATGTGCGGTTTACCTCCCTAACATTTGAAAATAACCACATAACCTCCCCCCCCCCCAACTTGGTTTGTAGACTGAAGTGCACCGTTAAATACGTCATCCAACTTAACAGCAAGTGTGAAACACATGGCAGACATAAGAGAGTTATATACTTATTTTCAAATCACAAGGTGATAAATCGCATATAGAATAAAACACAAGAGGTTAAAGTACACTTTGTCTTGCAAATAAATGACAAAAAATACAGGGGTATTTAGTCTTTTTCATTAAATTGTTAACGGGCCCTAACGGTGCACTTTAATCCACAAACCACAAGGAGATTATGTGGTCATTTCCAAACGTTAGGGAGATAAACCACACCTGGCCCAAATCATAAGGTGATAAAGTGAAGTTTTCCATTTACACTATTATGATCTACTAGCTAATTCATATTTCAAATTTAATCAATGACCATGTTCTTTTTTTTTTCTTTTTTTTCTAGATCAACATTTAAAGAAGAAGAGTCCATAAGTGTTGATAAAAAGAAGGCCATTGTGGTGACATCTATTGTCGTAATGTTGGCCCTGATTATTTCATTAGTTTGTTGGTTGGTAATGAAAAAGGCAAGAAGAGGTAAACAGATTGCTTCTCATTTATCACCTAGAGCCATTTATACATACATAGCTAGTTATGATGTGGAAAGCTTTTTGGTTAACTTGAATAAAAGTAGGATGAAATTAAATGATATTTTTTTAGTAATTATATGTCATTAACATTCACTTACACTGATAAATGAAAATTTTATTTTAATGTATTTTTCTTATTTTTTTGATCGGCTAAATGTGAGAAATGATTTTTTTCAATGAAATTGTCATTTTATTTCAGTAAACTAAACACTACCCATGTAAAATTTGTAGGGTTTGTTTTTCCTCCTTATTTTCAGTACCAAATAGTGAACTTGATGAGCTCAACATTTTCTTGTGTGTTTTGTGATTAATAAATGTTGGATTCAACAATCAAGCCAGTGATGAAGAAAAACTAGAATTATCCATTTTTGATATGATCACCATTGCAGCGGCAACTAACAAGTTTTCTGATACAAATAAAATTGGGGAAGGTGGTTTCGGGCCTGTTTACAAAAGTATGTTTATTCCATTGCCATATTGTTTCATAGAAAAATAAATCTTGGTGTAATGCTATATAAATTACCAAATCTTACCATTTTTGCATACTAACTGATATGGCACCTATCATATCATTGAAGTAGATTTTGTTGTTGTCCAAATTGTATAAATCAAACAAGATAAATAAATTCATGATTAATCAATTACTTTACAGAATGAGAAAACATGTTGAATATTACAACCATATTGCATAGAAATACATAATATGATAAAGAAAGCAAACCGAAGCCTGTGTAATACCATAGTATCCTTAAAACATATTAGCCGCCTCACCGTGGGTGCTGCAGGTACATCGACTTCTGTCTCCCAGGATACGACGGTTTAGACTGGCTAACGCAGAAGCACCTTCTGTTAGCTTTGGCGAACCGACAATGGCAACACTATCTCATACAAGAATAAAATTATAAAAGGAGACTGACTTGACTATAATCTGAGAGCAAAATTTTTGTGTTGAACCCAAGGGAGATGGACCTCCTTTTATACACAATGGGAGAGAGAGGAGAAACCTTCTAGCCATAAAGGCTGGCAACTAATGCCCATGAAGGCTAGCAACCAATGATCATTACTCCTACAAAACTGCTAGAGTAATGACTAATTAATGAGGATTCAATGTGTAAGTTACACACACTATAATTTACATATCTGCATATCTATAGCAGACCTGATCCAAAAAGATTAGGTTGGTGGACCACCAATCTGGCCCAACCCAAACCTAACTCATTCCAGCAAGTCTCAAGCCTCAAGCCTAAGATTCATGACCCACGAACCCGAACCCGATCAGGTCTAGGCAGGCCGGTGGCGCGAACACACGTGGCAATTTTTCCATAACCAACTTACACCATAGTCTTGGCCCAAGCCCATCCTTGAAGCATCCATAACTCCCTTCCTTCGAAAAATTTGGATGCCCCAAAAGGCTCATACCCTTATCAAAATCTTGAGGTTTAAATTGCCCATCAAAGTTTTCCTCTACAATCAATGTGGGATTAATAGTTATGCACAATTCCCAATACCTCATTCATGAGGTTATCTTTATGAGACAATTTCTCATTCAATTCTCAATAGTTTTTGGTCATTCTTTTTATGGTGTAAAGACCTTGTTACAAAGAATCTAAACCCATTTAATCTCACATCAACCAATGGTTGGGACCTACTTTAATTTTACATTAAAGTTACCAAAAACCCATTTTTTCTAACAATCCCCGCATGAATAAAAATTGACCGAATAAAGAAAACGGATAACGTTTACAACAAAGACTCGGAGAGAGAGCACACAGACTAATTGTGCATCAGAAAAAGTAGTTGTTTGCATTGAACCTCTAATAGTGAAAGCCTATTAGATTTACTGGTTGACTAGTGAATGTGATTTCTTGAACTGTTCTACCGTTTGTATAAACTGAGACAATAGACCTCACACAGGAGTTAGTCCAACCATTGTTCTTGTTCTCACTTGTGTGTCCGGTATGATCCTGGAACAATAGTCTGGTTCAGTGAGTGTATTTAAAGAATTCAGCCTTACCAATTCTTGAAGAAGCGGCCCCACTTTGCACTCACATAGGTGACCTATATAAGGTATCTCATTATACTACGGTTGATTATTCATATCACTTAGATCATTAAAACCATTAGCTTAACCTTCCACCCCCACAGGGTATCACTGTACAAAGGAATGGGCAAGAGGATCTACCTCTTCAGTGACTCATCCATTTACACAAAATTAGGTTTTCCCTTTGAACCTAGATCTTGGGATCTCAAATCAACTAGGTTGGGTTTTCTATTCCGGTAACATTACTAAAGGCCTTAACCCCATTCCTCTTGACGACATTTCTACTAACTCTCGAGTTAACCCTTTGGTTAGCGGATCTGCAATGTTGTCCTTAGACTTTATATAGTCTAGAGAGATAACTCCATTAGAGAGTAGTTGTTGTATGGAACTATGTCTACGACATATATGTCTAAACTTTCCATTATACATATGACTCTGTGCCCGTCTAATCGCCCATTGGCTATCACAATGAATACAGATAGCAGGCACAGGTTTGGACCAACGTGGAATATCCTCAATGAACTGGTGAAGCCATTCAGCTTCTTCAATTGTTTTATCCAAAACAATAAAAGCAATAAACTCAGATTCCATCATTGATCTCAATATGCACGTTTGCTTGGAAGATTTCCAAGACACGGCTGCCCCTCCAATGGTAAACACATAACCACTAGTGGATTTGGAGTCTTTTATATCAGATATCCAATTAGTGTCACTATACTCTTCTAGTACCATTGGGTATCTGGTATAATGCAACCCATAATTCTGGGTGTAGCGTAGATAACCTAACACACGCGTAATGCCTCTCCAATGAGTGGTATTCGGATTACTCTTGTATCTACTAAGCCTGCTAATAGAGTAGGCTATATTCGGTCTTGTACAACTCATCAGATACATCAAACTTCCAATAACCCAAGAATATTCTAGCTGAGAGATACTCTCACCATTATTCGTAGTCATATGTAGACTCACGTCTACCGATGTCCTAGACACACTTGTATTTGATTTACCAAGTTTCTCAAGTATCTTCTCAACATAGTGAGACTGAGAAAGTACGATACCACTAGATGTTCTGGTAATCTTAATATCCAGAATGACATCTGCAAGGCCCATATCTTTCATGTCAAACTTAGAGTTTAACAATCTCTTAACAGTTCTAATCATTTCATCATTACTACCAACAATGAGTATGTCACCAACGTATAGACACAAAATGACATAACCTCTGTTAGTGTCTTTGACATATAAGCATTTGTTACACTCATTGATTTTGAACCCATTTGACAACATAGCATTGTCAAACTTCTCATGCTATTGTTTAGGAGCTTGCTTCAAACCATATAATGATTTGACAAGCTTTACAAACTTCCTTATTTTGTCCTGGAGCTGAAAACCCCTCGGGTTGCTCCATGTAGATTTCTTCATTCAAATCTCCATTTAAGAAAGCTTTATTTACATCCATCTGATGCATTTCTAGACCACGTAAAGATGCTATCGCAATCACCATGCGAATAGATGTAATCTTTGTCACAGGTGAATACGTATCCAAGTAATCCAGGACTTCTTGTTGCCTATATCTTTTGATAACTAGCTTAGCTTTATACTTATCAATTGATCTATTTGCTTTCATCTTTTTTCTAAAGATCTACTTGCTCCCCAAGGCCTTACTGTCAGGGAGTCAATCAACCAACTCCCAAGTATGGTTCTATAAGATAATGTCAATCTCACTCTTAATTGCTTCTTTCCACAAAGGACTTTCAGATGAAGTCACAGTTTCATGGAAAGTTTGAGGTTCTCCCTCTAACATATAAGTCAAGAAGTCCGGACCAAAGGACTTTGTCTTAGCCCTTTTACTCTTTCTTGGCTCATCTACTTTCTCAACTTGAACATCTACTTGATCATCTATGTGATCATTGTCACCTTCAACCTCTTTCATGGAACTCGAAACCCCTTATTGGATACGACAGAGAAATACATTTTCAAAGAAAGATGCATTTCTAGATTACATGCTAATATTCTTGTGTATTTCTGGAATAGCAGACTTTAAACACAAGAAATCAATATGCACTGCTATTTGTGCATAACCGTTGAATACAAAGTCAATGGGTTTTTAGGCTTATCTTAACCCTCTTGGGTTTAGATATTATCACCTTTTGCATGACACCCTCACATTTGCAGAATTTATACAAAGGCTTTTGGCCTTTTCTAAAAATTCATACAGGATCTTTAAACAATTCATTGTGTCACAATGATTATGAAACTCTCAAAATCATATCACAATAAATACATTCCCAGAATGTCATCAACCGAATTAGGCACCCAAACATATTTGGTCCAACCTATCACTTTGAAAACAATAGCCTTACTATTAGGAAACACAAATCCAGTGTTCAATAATCTACTATTCGGAACTTCATAACATGGCTAGTAGTCTTATCACTAAGAATCACTAATTTCTTAGCTTGTGATCAGTAGACTTTCTACTACTGGGAATTACAATGTTTAAACCTGTGATCAGTAATCACTTTACTATTAGGAATCACAACGTCCTGACACAATAGACTCTTTCATTACTAAGAATCATCATGTCTTGACATATGATCTGTAGTCTCTCCACTACTAAGAACCATCATGTCTTGACATGTGATCAGTAATCTGTTCACTACTAGGAACCACAATCTTATAACTATGTAGCCAGTGATCTAACACCTCCTAGGAACCACCAGTTTTCTATCTCTATGATCAATGATCTTGTACTCACTAGGCGTCACCAATTTAAGAATATATTTAGAATTTAAAACTTCAAAAATATATTCACTCACCTTAACAGGTTGTCTCATCTTTACTTTCAAGCAAAGTCACATAGCAATCATATATGCTATAATTGACACAAGGATAACACGCTGATCACCTCTAATTAATTCAAAGATATTGTCATGTAAACTTATGATTTCCTTTAATCACACTTAATCTCTCTAGATCTTCCTTTAAGAGCCTCGCAAGGCTTAAGGTTGGCAGGTGGAACAACATTTATGTTATCGCCTCTTGAAGTCATTTCTAAAAAATCACAACAGAATTTCATTATTCTGTTTTTCTAGAAACTAAACTTAACACTAGAAAATTCACAGTTTAAAATTTAATTCAAAATTGATCTCAACACTTACCCTAGAATCGAATATGGTCAGGAAAGTTCCTAGGAAGACTGGAGGGGTTCCACTGGTCCCACTTTAGATCCAGTTAACCTTAGACAAAATTTTCAAGAGCATGTTGACTCCTAGTCTATGGGAAACAAATTTAGAATTAAGTTTTCCAGAGGATAAACCAAGTTAAAGCAAACCAGTTCCCAACCAAATAAAATTTGCTACCAAAATTACACCACTCATAAAAGTTAACCGATACTCTCGGAACTGAGCCCAATTATTTCTGAATAAAATCAGTAATACTTTAGCTAATGCTAAAATTTAGTTTCTTTTCTCAAAACCAAAACACTTTGGAAATAATCATATTATAAACCAAAATACTTTTGAAATAATCAGATTATATCCAAAGACTTTCTCCAAAGTTGGTTTTCCAACACTTTGGGAATAAAATGATTAAACCCAAAGACTTCCTCAAACCCCAAAGGTTTGAAACCAAATCCATCTTAGTTGTCCTATCTGAACAAATAAGAAGTACTCTTTAACTAAGGCTAAACACTTTGGTTTCTATTACAGAAAACCAAACCACGTTCCAAACTTACAAGCAATTTAAAAATTGCTAACCAAATTACAAGCAATGTAAAAATTTGCTATAACAATTACATGCATATAAAATGCTTCGAACATGCCAAGAAAACAACCTTGCTTTTAAAATAAAATTTGCAATTAACCACTACTAAATCACAAGCAAACAATTGCTTCAATTATAAAGAGAGTAACCAATCCATAAGGATTTTATATTGTCCAAAATCCTTTCCACATTTAGTTATTCATGTTCATCACAAAGGTTAGTCGTCTATACTTTTTGTTTGTACATCCCAAAGACTATTCATTTGATTTTGTATTTGTTTTTCCAATCCCTTTCGCGTAGGTATTCCTGTAAAGAAAGTCAATAGAAAAACACAAGAAAAAACAAATCAAGCAATCTAAAGAAACTTGAAATCATCTAGCAAACTATTTAATAATAAAAATTAACTAATTAAAATGCTAGGCAAGTTGCAACAATAAACCTTACGAGTTACAAAATAAACCTATAACTCTAAGAATTAAATTAAAATTTAAATGAAAGGAGTTATAGAAAATTATTACACAATAATCATATAAATAAATATAACCAAGTTACAAAAATTTTATAACTCCAAAATTAAGTTAAGATTAATTGCCATGAGTTATATATGAATTTAAATCACAATAAACATGTAAACTTATAACTCCAAATAAATAAATTAATAGGCAAGAGTTACAAATGAATTTATACAAAACCATAAACATGTAATACACATGTGACTGTTTGTAGCAATTAACATGTAAATAAAATCATACACATAACTTTAGAAACAATAATATGTAACAAAAAATTAAAATTTAGAAAATTTTGAACATGCAAATTATGTTATGAAACTATAAAAACGAAGCATACAAATCATGGTAGGAAATAAAAAAAACATGCTCATGAAATTATATTACAATAATCAATATGCAAATATTACTAGAGATCTAGCAATAAAATATTCTAAATAAAACATAACATTGCATAATCATAATTCCAATCATATATACCCAGGGGGAAAAAAAATAATGGGCAATACAATTCTTTGAAACAGTTCCTCTTAAATATGAATTAATATTTTATATTCAGATACTAATTATAACAAACAACTACAATGCAACAGTAGGCAATCAAGATGAAAACAATGGCATTCAAATTATATGAATTTAACATTCCAATCATGACTACCATAAAGTTCGGGGCAAAATCAATATTCTGCAAATATGACACGAAAACCAAAGAAAAGTAGGCATTGCAACCAAAGCAATTCATAGTGACATGCTGGGAATTATAAAGTAATTGACCTTAGATATTTTAGTACTATGGGGCTAACACAACAGTATGCAGATTCATATTCTGAAATAGTGCAACGTACATAATAGTTTAACCTATTACATATACAAATTTATTTATCTAATTTTGATGAGAAATATATCTAATCTGTTTTAAGATTATTGTCCAAATTGTATAAATCAAACAAGATAAATAAATTCATGATTAATCAATTACTTTACAAAATGAGAAAACATGCTGAATATTACAACCATATTGCACAAAAATACATAATACGATAAATGGTAAAAAAAGCAAACCGAAACCTGTGTGATACCAGAATATCCTTAAAACAGATTAGCCGTCTCACTGTGGGTGCTAGAGGTACATCGACTTCTGTCTCCCAAGAGAGACCGGCTAACACAGAAGCACCTTCTGTTATCTTTGGCGAACCAACAATGGCAACACTCTCTCACACAGGAAGAAAATTATAAAAGGAGACTGACTTGACTATAATCTAAGAGCAAAATTTCTGTGTTGAACCCAAGGGAGATAGGCCTCCTTTTATACACAATAGGGGAGAGAGGAGAAACCTTCCAGCCATGAAGGTTGGCAACCACTGATCATTACTCTTGCAAAACTACTGGAGTAATGGATCAATTGATAGGGATTCAATGTATGAGTTACACACACTCAAATATAATATCTGCATATCTGCAGTAGACCTAACCCAAAAAGATTACGTTGGTGGACCACCAATATGGCCCAACCCAAACCTAACTCAAGCCTCATGCCTCAAGCCCAAGATCCAAGATCCATGGACCCCGACCGAACCGTGGATCAGGCCCATCCTTGAAGTATCCATAACTCTCTTCTTTTGGAAAATTTGGATGCCCCAAAGGGCTCATGCCCTTATCAAAATCTTGAGGTTTAAATACCCATCAAAGTTTTCTTCTACAATCAATGTAGGTTTGGTAGTTATACACAATTCCCAATACCTCATTCATGAGGTCATCTTTATGAGACAATTTCTCATTCAATTCTCAATGGTTTTTGGTCATTCTTTTTATAGTGTAAAGACCTTGTTACAAAGAATCTAAACCCATTTAATCTCACCTTAACCAATGGTTGGGACCTACTTTAATTTTACATTAAAGTTACCAAAAACCCATTTTTTCCAACATTTGTTTCAGAATACAAAGTTTATTATTGCAAGAAAAATCATACAAGATTTGTTAGTTTGTATAATATTTTTCTAAACCTTATGTTAATACCTTAGGGTCAGTTATCAAGTGGAAAAGACATAGCTGTCAAGCGCCTCTCAACGAGCTCCAAACAAGGTGTGGATGAATTCAAAAATGAGGTTATTTTGATTGCCAAGCTTCAACACCGAAATCTAGTTAGGCTTTTGGGATGTTGCATCCATGGAGAAGAAAGAATGTTAGTTTACGAGTATATGCCCAATGGAAGCTTGGATTTCTTCATTTTTGGTTTGCCTTCTCAACCTTCTTATGTATCTTTCAACCATGGATCCTTTGTCTATAATTTTTTATGTTCTCTGTCCCAAAACACTCATAACCTGGAATTTATGATATAATCAAATGGATGTGGATGATATGGGATTGGGGCGCATTTGGGGCCACTGGATCATGTATCATATCTTTCTTACTTGGAATTTATATTTGACCAATAAAAAAAGTATTATTGCCAAAGAAGTTGTCTAACTAGAATGATTTATGAAAAAAAATTAATAAACTAAGCAAAAATCTTTGCGAATTTTTCCTAGCAGGTGTAGAAAAAAAAAGTAAATCATTTACATGGAGCACACGATTGGACATTATTGTGGGAATTGCTCGAGGGATTCTTTATCTTCATCAAGATTCAAGATTGAGAATAATTCATAGGGATCTTAAAGCTAGCAATGTGTTACTTGATAGTGAGATGAATCCTAAAATTTTAGATTTTGGCTTAGCCAGGGCTTTTGGACATGATCAATCATCAACAAAAACAGAAAGGGTGGTTGGAACTTAGTAAGTAAACAATGTAATGTTTCCTTGCTTTAGGCTAAACTATATATTAAAGTTCACATCTAAAGTTTAGTTTTCTTTGACAATGATATGCAGTGGTTATATGCCTCCAGAATATGCGATTGATGGCCTCTTTTCAATGAAATCAAATGTTTTTAGCTTCGGAGTCATAATTTTAGAAATAATGAGTGGCAAAAGGAACCGAATGTTTCATCATTCAGACCATGATCTTAACCTTCTTAGACATGTAAGTTCATAAACGTATAATATGTCTCCTGCTTACAACCCATGGTTCAATGGTTCAAGATCGAAACATGAACCAACTATAAAACCAAAGATATTGTGTTCTGCTAGCAACACCCTGACTTATCCAATACTTGTGGTTTGTGGGTAATTGCAACCATCCAAAGCTTACCATGCAAGGGTAGGTTGAATGTAACCTTGTGTTGGAAGGGCTTCTTGATTTATAAAAAGGAATATTTTTTTCACTTTCCTCATATTTTCTTATATTTAATTTTTACATATATTTTGAGCCATTGCAGGCATGGAACCTTTGGACTGAAGAAAGGGCTTCTGAGTTATTAGATCCATTGATGGAGGGTTCATTTCCAATGTCAAAGGTATTAAGGTGCATACAAGTTGGTCTCTTATGCGTGCAAAAATGCCCCAAAGATAGGCCAATGATGTCATCTGTGTTCTTAATGTTGGTTAGTGACAGTGCAATTTTGCCTCAACCCAAGCAACCTGGTTTTTATATAGAGAGGAGTTCCATCGAAACACATGATCAATCATTACTTAAAAGTAGTCCTAGCATTAACGAAGTGACTATGACATGCCTAGCGGCTCGATAAAGCATTTTCTACCTACAACGATGGGGCCACATGCAACCTAGGTGGGCAGTTGCCCTTCTCAAGTTTTTAAAATTACATTTTTTATTATAGTTCAAACAGTTTTTTTTTTTTTTTTCAATAGAAATTGTACATGTATCCCTTCATTTTGTTATAGCCCCTCTTTAAAAATTAAAAAATAAAATCTTTATTATATATTCTCCCTCCATTCATACTATCATCTGTTTTTTTGTTTTTATTTTTTCATTTTTATTTTATTTTTTTTATGGTTGGGTTGAGATGCTCTAGAATTGATTAAAATTGTGGGGTTTAGGTGCTAAAAAAATTAGTTCATTATATAATAGAGCATTCTTAGCAACTTTCAATATTTTTTTGATAATTCCAGATATATCTAATAAAGTTTAGATGAGCAAAGTTATATGTTGAGATTTAGCTAGCATCATGTATGTGGATTTTGATCCTTCCCATTTCATAAAAATCTCTATTTCATTGTATAAGTTTGTAACATGTCATCAAAATATAAAAATAACAGTTTGTATTTAACATGTTATTGCATGAATTATGATTTTCCTTAACCCTTTTTTGAATTTAAAATAAATATGATTCATCATTGGTGGAGTGGGACTTACTCATGAAAATATAGTTTGATTAGAGTATAGAAAAGTTTAGGAGACCGGAAAATGGTCTTAGATTTTTATCATGAAAAATAAATTTATGATAAATTACAAATAAATTTTTTATAATTTACTTAAAATACAGATTGTCTTATATAATTTTGAAAATTACATCCCACTTCTTCAAGTTTCTAATCACATAATAAATAACTCATTTTATTAATAAACCATCTAGTCAATTATAATTTTTAATGATGTCAAAAATATATTTCAATTAATAATTCAGATAATTTTGTTGTTGTATAGAAGAGTAGTTAAAAATTTAATTTTTTATGTTAATTATTGTAAATAAATTTTGTTGACATTGGAGTATTTATAATTTTCAAAACTACAATGATCAATCTGCATTTTAAATAAATCTCAAAAGGTGTATTTGTATTGGGCAAATTGCACTGGTAGTCCCTGTACTTTGGTTCTTGTGTCATTTTATTCCCGTAATTTCAATTGGCACAATTTTGACTATGAATTTATAATTTGTTTCAATTTAGCCTGATTGATTACAACTCTTAACTTTTTTATAAAAAATATGCATATAAGTGACATGCGTCATATTTTTTTGAATAAAATTATAAACTTACTACACTCAGTGAGTTAATCTGAACCAATTCAGCAATTATTTTCCATCAAAAACACTAATAACATTATCAATTAAATCAAATTGACACAAAATTTAAAATTAATGATCAAAATTGAGCCAATTAAAAATAGAATGACTAAAATGACACGAGATAAAATATAAAACTACCGATGTAATTTGCCCATTTGTATTTTACCCATAAATCTACCTTTTGTGTTTAAAGTTATTGTTGCAGGACTGAATTTTGAGTAAATCCTATACATTAATTTCATTTTCTAAGTTTTGCATTTTAATTTTCTTTTCTGAGTTCTTAGTACCACTGTTTAATTATTGATTGGTGGCAATGACTGTACGCATGGGCCGAAAGGTGATTCTTGTCCAAATGTACAATTTTATGAGAAAATATCACATCAGTGATATTTGAAAAATTAATGAAAAATTATATAAATATTAATAATTAAATTTATATATGTATATTTTTTTTATGGATTTGTATGTTCTTGTTTTTCTGCATTCCACTGGGGTGTAGTTACCCCCAATTTTACCCATGTTCCTCAGTCAATTTCCATTGACTATCTTATCTAATGTGAAAAACCTAAGTGACTCGTGATTCAGACTAAGAGTAATTATAACAATTTCCAAACAATTAAAACTAACAATCTAAATCAACTAACTCGTACGAAAGTGATTTAGATTGTTGCTTCAAACACAATAATCGACACAACCAATTTTTACGTGGAAAAATCACAACTGGAGCACCTCCAATTGTGATTAAAAAATCACGGCGAAATGCCACTAATCAATCCACTATGAAAGAAAGAAATAATACAAATTTACTAAAGCAAATTACCCAAACTCTATCAATTTGTATTCAATGATCTGTATCTCTTTCACCTCCGTCTTCATCTTGGAATTGATTAGTTTAATGTTGAATCCACAACATCCATGTCAAATAAACGACCATGCACAGCTTTGAACTCCTTCGAATACTCCACGCTTGAGTCTCCGGATTCCACTGAAGAAGAACACTCTTGTATTTGAATAACCAATCAACTCTTTGATGTATATATACTTGTCAAACCATGAGTTTAATACTCAATCAAACATCAAAGAAACTAGTAAAGTTGCTCCAGAAGAAAACCCTAATGCCCTCAAAGAAGATCTTGAGGCCATACCCTAAAAATAGACTGAAACGCAGCTTTATAGTAAACAGGGCTGCGATGTTCGCTCGAGCGAAGGATATCTCGCTCGAGCGAAGAGACAGATCTGCGTGTATTCCTTAAGTGCCTTTGCTGGAGCCACCAAAAGGTTCGCAGAGCGCACAAAATTCCTTCCCAGTATTTTTGCAAACAGTGAAACTACTGGGAGCAAGTTTTCTTCGCTCGAGCCAGGACTCATTTGCTCGAGTGAGCAAGGCAAAAAACCAGGAACATTTACAACTCGATAAGTTATGTTTGTTCGCGGAATTGACAAGAGTAAGGGACCTAACATAATGTAAACACAATCATAATAGAATAAATTGCTCAACATTCAAGCCAATGATGAAGAAAACTTAGAATTCCCCATCTTTAATATGGTCACCATTAGCAGGGCAACTAACAGTTTTTGTTGCACAAATAAAATTGGAGAACTAGGATTTGGGTCTGTTTACAAGGTAAGTTTATTTCATTCCTACACTGGCTATTTTAGCTATTTTAGTGGACAAATGAAATTCTTGATAACGAAAAATACATTAAAGAAGAAGAAGAAGCTGCTATAATGTTTTGCATGATGATCAAAATAAATATTTATGTTGATTATCGTAGGGTGTGCTAAACACCATAATTTGGTTAGGCTTTTGGAATGTTGCATCAATGGAAAAGAAAGAACATTAATTTACAAGTACACGCCCAATGGAAGCTTGGATTCTTTCATTTTTGGTTTGCCCTCTAATCCTTCCTTTGATCATCTATATCTTGCTTGTTTGGAATTCATATTTGACCAAATAGAAAATTATGCTAATAAAAAAAGTTTGCCTTGCTAAGTTGCTATAATATTATGAACAATGGTGTATATATCACTGTTTTTTCCACTATTCTATATCACTTGATATTCTTGCTCAATGTTTACTTAATAATATCATGATTCACGAGCTTCCAAGTTAGCTGTGAATCAACGCGGTAAAAAATGAGTGACATAATATATCACTTTTGTAATGGATATATATATAATACTTCAAAATTTAATAAATTAATAAAAACCTTGGGCCCCTTTATTCAATACAGGTCTAGAAAACCCAAGAAGTAGATCACTGACATGGAGGAGACGCTTTGATATTATTGTTGGGATTGCTCTAGGGGTTCTCTATCTACGTCGAGATTCAAGATTGAGAGTTATTCACAGAGATCTAAAAGCCAGCAATATGCTACTTGATTGTGAGATGAATCCTAAAATTTCAAATTATGGCCTAGCTAAGGTTTTTGGAGTAGATCAATCATCCGCAATAACAAAAGGGGTCGTTGGAACTTAGTAAGTGGCCAACACTCTTTTTCTTGTACAAGCTTAGCCTAGAAAAGTCACCAGATTTCCAAGTACATCTCTGGAGCTCATTCTGTAGATAGATGGCCTTTTTTCAATGAAATCTGGTGTTTTTTGCTTCGGAGTCATTGTCTTGGAAATATTGAGTGGCAAAAGGAATAGGTTGTTCCATTATACAGATCACGATTTTAACCTTCTTGGACATATAAGTTATTGAACAAAGAATGTTTTCTTGTTTTACTTTTCTATTTTTCAATGAGTTGCACAACTTGCACAAAACCTTTTCACAGATCACAAAAATAGAAACAATGGGTGAAACTCCTTCATTGTTTCTCTTATGTGATCCTTTATGTGAAACAATTATGTGGAATTATAAATATTCTATTTTCTAATAGTTCTTTTATCTTGAGGTTCTATATTGAGCCATGTTAGGCATGGACACTTTGGATTGAATGAAAGGCCCATGAGCCATTAGATCCATTGGTAGAGAGTTCACTTCCAATGTTAGAGATATTAAGGTGCATACAGGTTGTTGTCTTATGTGTGTAGAAATGCCTTGAAGACATTCCAACTATGTCATTTGTGCTCTTAACGTTGATTACTGAGGCTGCAAGCAACCTGGTTTTTATATAGAGAGAAAGTCCAGTTACAAACTTATCTGTTAACTCAGTAATTATAGCATCAATGAGATGACTATGACACAATTAGAGGTTCAATAAATTTTTTTGGAGAAATTTAGTGCATGTAAAATTAAGATTGAGAGAAATCAAGATTTGAGCAATTGGAGTGTTCAAATGTATTGAACCCATTGCATTTTTAATAGATCTTAAAAGTGACTTTTCATGAATGCACATCCCTATATATATGTTTGTAACTTTTCAATTGATAGTTTTGAAACTTCCGACTAGTGGTTAGTTATTAGTTGAGTAGAGCTATATATTATTAAGAGATTTAGCCAGCATCATCTAATGTTTATTGTTTCCAGATAGTGGATGGAGAATTTTTGCAACTCACAAGTAAAAAAAAAAAAAAAAAAGCATCAAGGTAGTCATCAAAGACGAAGTGTTGGCATAGTGGGTGAGGTGTTTCTTCACAAGGCATGATGTCTAAGTTTGAGTTTTATCTGTTGGATGACACAACTTCCTTATTTGTGTTCTTCTCCAATCGATTGGTGAAAAAACAATTATAGTCATCAACCATGCAAGTAAAAATTCATTATAACAATGAAACAATGTCATCAATGTCATGTGTATTACCAATTAATAATAAAACTATACATGTGATATTGCAGCCCTACTACCTAAAATATGATTACATGTTACAAGATAATTTTGTAACACTCACATATACAATATGGAAAATGCTAACAAGTGCCCCTTCGGCATTGTTTAATGTTGGAAAGTGTGTAAAGAGTGTCTTGAAAATATGAGAAAATGTCAAAAAGTGTATTGATTTCAATAAAAGTGCATTGAATTTAGTAAAAAGTGTTTTGTGTTCTTTAATTTTTTTTTTTTTTTTTTCTCTCTTACTTGTGCCCTAAGGGCACTTGTTAGCAAGACCCCTACAATATTGTAACTGTAACAAACTAGTTTGGTCTTCAGTTATGAATTGGTGGGGAATTCATTGGGCAATGCCTAACTCGGTGGAACAGGTTTTGCTTTGGTGGACCTGTTGGAAAAAATGGTTTATTATAAGCATATTTTTTGAGCCAAAATTTTGAGTGGGTCCGAAGAGGTGAAGTGTTCCTTGCCGCGTGGCAAGTCACACGGTGAAGACAGAACGTCAAAACCATTTATGAGTGAATGGGAAGTTGACATCATTTTCGAGTCTAACATTAATTTTTATTTGATAAAATTCATTTGAATTTTTTCAATAAAAAATTATTATGGGAATTTAATTTAATTCTAAATTCAAATTTTGGGTTCCTAAGTGGTTTCCTAAAGTTTGTAATTGTGGGAATTTAAATTAATTCTAAATTCAAATTTTTAGTTCCTAAGTGGTTTCCTAAAAATTGATTAAACTATTTAAATAGTTTAATAAAGTTATTTCATTCAGTGAAAGGTTTTATTGAATTAACTATTCTAATAGTTTAATTATAAAAGTTTCAAACAGTTTGATTAACTGTTGCACCTAAGGATCACTATTCAAATTGTTTGAAAGTGTATTCAACGGTCTCTACGGCTTTTTGAATTCAAATTCTGAGGTTGTCCAAGGTGTGCACCTTTTCACTTTGGACATAAACCTCTTCGGGTCAGTTCCTTGTGCCTATATATACTAACTTTCCAGCAGTGGTTTAGGATCGGAAAATCAGTCTAAGAAAATTCCTTTTGCTGTCCAAACTTTGATTTTTTGGTGCATTATTCTTCATTTTAGTTTTAGAATAAAATTCAAAGAGTAAGAACACAAGATTCTAGTTCGTCGTACAAATTTGTGTGAAGTGCTACTACAAGTTTGTAAAGATCATTGTATCCTGGGAGATAGACGCCACTCAACCGTAAGCACCGTAGCGGGGCGAATCTGTCTTAGGGACAGAGTGTCACACACTCGACTTGGTCTTTTGATTTTAATTTGGTTCGATAAATAAATCCGGTATATTATTTATTTATTTTGTTTGAATTTGTTTCTATTTATTTCATTTTCACAGAAGATTGATCCAACAATCTTAAGACAGATTCGAATTATTCTGTTTATAGAATTTTTTGTTTGTTTCCTTTTCTCTTTCTTCTTTTAAGAAAATTATTTTCTGTGAATTTACAAAATAATATTCTGGTTGGAAAAACAAATAGTGATTATATGCTATTTGACAGATAGTAGTAATATACTGTCTCTTTTCTTTGACAACTAGTAGTACGATACTGGTGTCATTAACAATTCAGAATATATTTTTATGGAATTTTGTCAGAAATTAATTTTGGGTTTTAGAAATTATTTTCTGAGTTTTCATTACTTAAAATTCTGTTTCAGTATTTTAATTATTGGAGTGTTACAAGAAATTTAAGTTTCTGTGTGAAATTAATTTTGTTAAATAAAATTTTATTTTATTTCCAAATTAATTGAAAAATAAAAATTATATTCTTATTTCTTTTATTTTACAGACTTTAATTTCTTGTGTGGCATTAATTTGGTTAAATAAAATTTTATTTTATTTCCAAATTAATTGAAAAATAAAAGTTATATTCTTATTTCTTTTATTTTACAGAATTTAATTTTCTATGTGGAATTATTTTGATTAAATAAAATTTTATTTTATTTCCAAATTAATTGAAGAAAAATAAAAGTTATTTTCTTATTTCTTTTATTTTACAGAATTTAATTTCCTGTGTGGAATTAATTTGGTTGAATAACATTTTATTTTATTTCCAAAATTAATTGGAAAATAAAAGTTACATTCTTGTTTCTTTTATTTTTACAGAATTTAATTCTGTGCATTTGGTTTAGTTTTCTATGTAGTGTAAATTCTAATTATAATTTTGTTTTATATATTAGAATTGATGGCTACTGAAACTAATGCCCAAACAAGTACTACTGTGGTGGCTGCAATTGCACCAACCCGCCCTCCTGTGATGACAGTACCAATAAATCATGGAAAGAAGCCAGAGAAGTTCTCAGGAATTGACTTTAAAAGATGGCAACAGAATATGTTGTTCTATCTTACAACTCTGAACCTGGCTCGTTTCCTCCGTGAAGATGCTCCTATCCCGAAAGAGGATGAAACCGACCGGCAAGTGGTTGCTGCGGTTGATGCCTAGAAACATGCCAATTTCTTTTGCCGGAATTACATCTTGAACAGACTTGACAACACATTATACAACGTCTACAGTCTAATCAAAACAGCAAAGGAATTTTGGGATTCGTTGGAGATAAAGTACAAAATGGAAGATGCCAGCTCAAAGAAATTTGTGGTTGGCAGATTTCTGAACTTTGTAATGGTTGATTCAAAAACTGTGATTAGCCAAGCTCAAGATTTCCAACTCATTCTGCATGACATTCACGCAGAAGGTATGTCTCTCAGTGAATCCTTCCAAGTTGCAGCCTTAATTGAAAAATTACCAAAAGGCTGGAAAGAATTCAAGAACTACCTTAAACACAAGCGCAAAGAAATTTCTATGGACGAGTTAATTGTGAGTTTAAGGATTGAGGAGGACAACCGCAATTCTGAAAAGCAGACAGGTAAGAATCCTATGGAGTTTAAGGCAAATGTGGTGGAACATGCTTCAAAAATCAAGAAACGTAAGTCTTCTGGAGAAAGTTCATCACAAGGCTCTAAAGTGGGGGAAAATAAAAAGTACAAGTTTAACGGCAAATGTTACATCTGTGACAAAGAGGGACATCGGGCCAAAGATTGCCGTAGCAAAGGCAAAAGCAAGAAAAGAACAAGCGAGAAGCCTGCTCAAGTTCATATGACCGAAGTGGACAAGATTTCCAATGGTGTAGATGACATCAATCTTTCTGCAGTTGTTTCCGAGGCAAATCTTGTCGGAAATCCTAAAGAATGATGGGTGGATACTGGTGCTACTCGCCATATTTGTGCCGACAAAAAGATGTTCACATCTTATTCTACAGTGGACAATGGTAAACAACTTTTTATGGGCAACTCCTCAACTTCCAAAGTTGAAGGACAAGGAAAGATTGCACTCAAGATGACATCTGGAAAGGAACTCACTCTCAACAATGTGCTGCATGTACCGGACATTCGCAAGAATCTTGTTTCCGGATCTTTGTTGAGTAAGAATGGGTTTAGGCTAGTATTTGAGAGTGATAAATTTGTACTTACTAAGAATGGGATGTATGTAGGAAAAGGTTACATGTCTGATGGCCTTTTCAAGTTAAATGTAATGACCGTTGTACCCTCAGTTATTAATAATACTACATCTTCTTCTTACTTGCTTGAGTCTTCAAATTTATGGCATGGTAGACTTGGACATGTTAATTATAGATCTTTGCGTAGATTAATTAATATGGAATGTTTACCTAAATTTGACATTGATTCAAATCATAAATGTGAAATTTGTGTTGAGGCAAAATTATCTAAAACTCCTTTTCATTCAATTGAAAGAAGTACGGAACCACTTGAATTAATTCATAGTGACATTTGTGATTTTAAATTAATTCAAACCAGAGGTGGGAAAAAGTATGTAATCACTTTTATAGATGACTATACTAGATATAGTTATGTTTATTTAATTCGAACCAAGGATGAAGCTTTGGAAACTTTCATTCAATATAAGAATGAAGTTGAAAATCAACTTGGTAAGAAAATCAAGAAACTTAGAAGTGATAGAGGTGGTGAATATGAATCACCTTTTGGTGAATTTTGTAAAGAACATGGAATAATTCATCAAACCACCGCTCCTTACTCACCTCAGCAAAATGGAATTGCTGAAAGAAAAAATAGGACCTTAAAAGAAATGATGAATGCCATGTTAATCAGTTCTGGATTACCTCAGAACTTGTGGGGGGAAGCAATACTTTCTGCTAATTATATTTTAAATAAAGTACCCCGAAAGAAAATAAATCAAACACCTTATGAATTGTGGCATGGAAGAGTACCATCCTACAAATACTTAAAAGTGTGGGGGTGTTTGGGTAAAGTGGCTATTCCTAGTCCTAAAAAGACTAAGATAGGTCCTAAGACCATTGATTGCATTTTCATTGGTTATGCCAAGAATAGTAGTGCATATCGATTTTTGATTCATAAATCAGAACATTCCGAAATGCATGTAAATACTATTATTGAATCTCGGAATGCATCTTTCTTTGAACATGTATTTCCAAATAAGACTGGACAAGAGACTAGTAATACGAAAAGATCTTTTGATGCTATTACTAGTAATGATCATGAACATGATCAAGAACAAGAGTTAGATCAAAATGAGGAAAAGGAACCTAGGCGTAGTAAACGTGCTAGAACCTCAAAATCGTTTGGTCCAGATTTTCTAACATATTTGTTAGAAAATGAGCCTTTAACTTTTAAAGAGGCTATGTCTAGTCCTGAAGCTCCTTTATGGAAAGAAGCTATCAACAGTGAAGTTGAATCCATCTTGCAAAATCACACTTGAGAATAGGTGGACTTGCCACCAGGTTGTAAACCTCTTGGGTACAAGTGGATTTTCATAAGAAAATTGAAAGCGGATGGATCAATAGACAAATACAAGGCAAGACTTGTAGTCAAAGATTTGAGACAAAAAGAAGGTCTAGATTACTTTGATACATACTCACCGGTTACTAGAATAACATCCATTAGAATGCTAATTGCCATTGCATCTCTATACAATCTAGAAATTCATCAAATGGATGTTAAAACTGCTTTCTTAAATGGTGAGTTAAATGAAGAAATTTACATGGAACAACCAGAAGGGTTTTCTGTTCCAGGGAAAGAAAAGAAAGTGTGTAAATTGGTTAAATCATTATATGGTTTAAAACAAGCGCCAAAGTAATGACATGAGAAATTTGGCAAGGCAATGATGTCAAATGGATTTAAAATTAATGAGTGTGACAAATGTGTTTATATTAAAAACACAGATAAAGGTTATGTCATTGTATATCTTTATGTAGATGATATGCTCATCATTAGTAGTAATAATGACATGATTAAAACTATCAAGAAAATGTTGAATAAACATTTTGACATGAAGGACATGGGCATTGCTGATGTAATACTTGGTATGAAAATTACCAAAACATCATAAGGATATGCTTTGTCACAATCTCATTACATTGAGAAAATACTTGACAAATTCAGCAAAGATGATGATCATCTTGCTAGAACTCCTGTAGATGTTAATTTGTATCTTTCTAAGAATGTACAGGAAAGTATTTCTCAATTAGAGTATACCCAAATTATTGGAAGCTTAATGTACTTGATGAATTGCACTCGCCCAGATATAGCTTATGCAGTAAGTAAATTAAGTAGATATACGAGTAATCCGGGAGTAGAACACTGGAAAGCAATTATAAGGGTTCTTAGATATCTCCGATTTACTCGTAACATTGGGCTTAACTATACTAGATATCCAGCAGTACTTGAAGGATACTGTGATGCAAATTGGATATCGGATACTAGAGACTCGAAGTCCACCAGTGGGTATGTCTTTACTCTTGGTGGGGCGGCTGTATTTTGGAAATCTTCCAAACAGACTTGCATTGCTAGGTCTACTATGGAATCAGAATTCATAGCCTTAGACAAAACAGGGAAAGAGGCAGAATGGCTTCGCCACTTCCTTGAAGATATTCCAATTTGGCCAAAACCGGTGCCTGCTATATGCATATATTGCGATAGTTAATCAGCTATAGGTAGAGCATAGAGTCATATGTATAACGGTAAGCCATGACACATTCGTCGTCGACATAACACCGTGAGACAACTACTCTCTAATGGAATTATTTCCATAGAATATGTTAAGTCTAAGACAACATTGCGGATCCACTAACCAAAGGGTTACCAAGAGAGTTAGTTGAGAATTCATCGAGGGGGATGGGACTTAAGCCTATTAAATAAGAGTTACCACAACGGCAACCCAACCTAGTTAACTGGAGATCCCAAGATCTAGGTTCAAAGGGACAACCGAGTTGTGAATAACTCATAAGGATCACTGGGGAGTGTAACTCCTATCCATTTCTTTGATGAAATAGTGATGTCTGCAGTGTTTGAGGTTAAGTAAAATTTTAATGATTCTTATATCTAGGTACACCTAGTGGAGTATGGCATGATACTCTTCATAAGAATCACCTATGTGAGTGTGAACTGGGCCGATTCTATAAGATTTGTGAAGGGCTACAAGTCTTTAAAGCACTCATGAAAGACCAGGTTGTTCAAGGCCAAAATGAACACAATAGTGAGAACTAAACTGTGTCTGGGAATATACTGTGTGAGTTTTATTGTCTTGGTTTACACAAACGGCTGAACAGTTCAAGACATCATGTTCACTGGTTAGCTAGTAAATCCGATAGTGTCTCACAAGGGAAGGTTCAAAGCCAAAAGCTACCTATCCTTTGCAGAATATTACCAATTTCTGTACTCTCTGTAATTAGATCATGTTGTTGCATTTTCTCTCCGTCAAATTCCATTCATGTGGGGGATTGTTGGAAAAAATGGTTTATTATAGGCATATTTTTTGAGCCAAAATTTTGAGTGGGTCCGAAGAGGTGAAGTGTTCCTTGCCGCATGGCAAGTCACACGGTGAAGACGGAACGTCAAAACCATTTATGAGTGAATGGGAAGTTGACATCGTTTTCGAGTCTAATATTAATTTTTATTTGATAAAATTCATTTGAATTTTTTCAATAAAAAATTATTGTGGGAATTTAATTTAATTCTAAATTCAAATTTCGGGTTCCTAAGTGGTTTCCTAAAGTTTGTAATTGTGGGAATTTAATTTAATTCTAAGTTCAAATTTTTAGTTCCTAAGTGGTTTCCTAAAAATTGATTAAACTATTTAAATAGTTTAATAAAGTTATTTCATTCAGTGAAAGGTTTTATTGAATTAACTATTCTAATAGTTTAATTATAAAAATTTCAAACAGTTTGATTAACCGTTGCACCTACGGATCACTATTCAAATTGTTTGAAAGTGTGTTCAACGGTCTCTATGGCTTTTTGAATTCAAATTCTGAGGTTGTCCAAGGTGTGCACCTTTTCACTTTGAATATAAACCTCTTCGGGTCAGTTCCTTGTGCCTATATATACTAACTTTCCAGCAGTGGTTTAGGATCGGAAAATCAATCTAAGAAAACTCCTTTTGCTGTCCAAACTTTGATTTTTTGGTGCATTATTCTTCATTTTAGTTTTAGAATAAAATTCAGAGAAAAAGAACACAAGGTTCTAGTTCGTCGTACAAATTTGTGTGGAGTGCTACTACAAGTTTGTGAAGATCATTGTATCTTGGGAGATAGACGCCACTCAACCGTAAGCACCGTAGCAGGGCGAATCTGTCTTAAGGACAGAGTGTCACACACTCGACTTGGTCTTTTGATTTTGATTTGGTTCGATAAATAAATCCGGTATGTTATTTATTTATTTTGTTTGAATTTGTTTCTATTTATTTCATTTACACAGAAAATTGATCCAACAGGACCAGCTATAAATAGAAGAAGATGGAAGGTAAGATTTGGAAAGCCATCTCACTTATGATTTTTTGGGCAATATGGAAATATAGAAATGATTGTGTGTTCAATAGCATCCAACCAGACATGGAGGAACTATGTGAAGCTATTAAAACAAGAATTGCTTTGTGGGTGAAATATAGTTCAGTAGGATTATTCTATACAGCCCAGGACTACATCTCAAAAGATAAGATATGCATTGTCAAAAAGTGGAGATCTGCTGAGTGAATGCATTGGAGTTTGATTTAAGTGTTGGGACACCCTTGCTGTGGGTTGCCGTTTAGTTGTTGGTTTTATTGTGCTCAATTATGTAGCAGAACTCTAAGGAATTGCAAATTGCTAGTAATACAAAGTAGCTCTGTTTTAGCAAGTGTTTACTTCTGGTTTTTGAGAACAGATTTCTGAATCTCATGGACAAAAAAGGCTGCTTGGAAGGTCTGCTACCATATGGTTATGCTTGGAAGGAAGGTGAATGTTGATGCTGGACAACAAAGGTCTGCTACCATATGGACAAAAAAGGGTGCTTAGACTATTGTATTTGCTTTTCTTCTTATGTTGTTTGGATTGGTTCCCACCAGTTTTTGGTGTGGTGCTAGCAGATGATAAGACTTGTTTTTTGATGCTAACTTGGCATCGTTGAGTTTTACTTTGATATATACTTCATACATTCATCTCACTTTATTAATGTTTGTCTTAGTATCTTTTGTATATTAATTTTTTATAAACAAAGTTTTTTTTTTTTTAACGAATAAAAAATAATAATTTATTATTGAATGGTGATATTACTTTTCGATGATGACCTAACAAACCAATCACATCGGTATTTGGGCACCACTGGGCAACGCCTCTAGAGAACCCAGTAACTTTATAGTGGGAAGCACCTTTGGGCCAGCTCCCTGAAAAATGGGCTGGCATTCAAACTTGTTAGGCCATGCAGTCCAAGGGCATATTTAGTATGTTTCTAGTCCAAAAGAAAGGATTTCCAGTACTGTTACAGATTATAGGACTTGACAACTACCTTATTTATTTACAATTCATCCTCTCTCTCTCTCTCTCTCTCTCTCTCTCTCTCTCTCTCTCTCTCATATGATGGGATTCATGTCCAAGGCATCAACCCCATAATGACCACAAAGCTAAATGTGACAATGTACTTGTGTAGTGGTCTTCAACATCTCCTTCTTTTTTTCTTCTTCTTCTTCTTCTTTTTTTTTTTTTTTAATTTATTTATTAAATGAGAGAATTCTTTTCCTTCCACATAATGTACTGAATGATGTTATTTGGGGCTTTGGGGCTTATCACAAGTTATAGATAATTCTAATTGTTTATTTATAGAATCTTATCTATAAATTATTGCAATAACTTGATATCATCATATTTGTCTTCAATTGTCTATCTTGTTTTAAGACAAATATAATAAAATTATTGAATCAATTTATTTTTTTATTTTTTATTTTTTTTTTATAAATAATCTATACGGAGGAGCCAACAAAAAAAAGAATTTAAATCAACACAATATGACTGATGATAGACTTCATATGTCCAAAAGGCACTCTCCAATTCAAATATGGTTGGGATAGAATCATCTCCTATGGGTTACAAAATTGGAATGTGGGGGTAGGGAGTGATATATAGAAAAAAGAATAATGTTCAAGTCATGGTGAAGCCTTTTACCTCTTCTCTGCTTCTGTTACACCTATCAAAAGACTTTCTGGTAAAAAAATATTTTGGAACCCATATTAATAATTTTCAATTCTAGTTAGCTTTGAATTTTCATCCTAAAAAATTAACCCTGGGCAGATATAATTTCTTTATAATATTGTAAAAGCAAAAATGTGAAGTCCACTTGTGTAGCATTAATTTCCTGTTACGCTATAGACTATAGCCACTTTTTATACATTTAAAAATAGAAGACAACCAATATTAAAGTTGGGATTCACCTAATGTACTATATTATATAAATACATAAATATAATAAATGGGGCAACAACAAAGATTTTCAAAACCTAATGACATGCTCCTTTGTTTACTAGGTCCCAAACGTTATTAGAAAACAAAAGAAAATAAAAGTCTAAGTAAATCTATAAAAAATACTTTGAGATATGTTGAAAATATAAATTGAAATCTGGTTTGGCAAATTTTTTTTAGAAATTTTATTTATTTCACTTTAGTGACTTCATTATTTTTAATATTAAAAAAAAATTCACTTGTCGTCCCATTAGACTAGTCACTAAAATTTTTTTTTTAAAAAAAAAAATGAATTTCTTTGACAAATTAAAAATTGATAAAATTTTCTACAAGTGATAGTGGCTCCGAAGTTGCTTCTAGAAACATTTTAGTAAACGATGAAAACCATCCTATCTTAGAGAGAAAAATAAAAAGAATGGGCATTTACACATAAATTATAATTTATAAATTTATACTCTATTAAATTTTATCTAAAATCTTTAGACCTTCAACTCCGATTAAATTTTTAATAGTTAGAATTACTCTTTAAATAATAATTGTTTATCATTTATGATTATCCATAAAGAAACATGATAATTTGACATTATTTTGATTTTCAAAACTTTAAAATATCAACTTTCAAATTGAAAAAACGAAATATATATATATATGTGTGTGTGCCAAAAAATTGAAAAAATTGAATTTATTTTTGGTGTGAAATTGAAAATTTTGTGTCTATAAAGGAGTATGATGATAGAAAATTGATGTGCAATATGGGGAAGAAAAAAAAAAACTTTAAAAGTGAAAAAACTGATAATATTCTCAGTTTTAAAACTGAAAAAAATTGATAATATTATCAGTTTTATTGGATAGTTGAATCAAATCAATATGTACAAACGCAAAAACGTTTAATCCCATGTTCTATTTTTTTTCATCAATTAGTGAAATAATTATCTAGAACAATACTACACAAAATTGATAATGTTCTTAGTTTTAAAAATTGGAAAAAAAAAACTGATAATATTCTCCCAGTTTTACTAAATATGACTTATTAATTCAAAAAAAATTATATAGGATCGGAGTTAGACCCTGTTTGGTAGGGCTTATTTCCAGCTTATTTTAGTTTTTAGCTTAATTTAAGCTATTTTGATGTGTTTGGTTTAGCTTAACAATACAGCTTATAGCTTTTTATAAGTCAAAAATCAACTTATTCTTTGAGTGAAGGAGAAGAAGCTTAATTTATAAGTCAAAAATCAGCTTATGTTCACAGCTATAAGTTATAAGCTGTTAGGTTATAAATTATAATCACTTTCCCACAGCTCTACCAAACGGGGCCTTAGTATAACATTTGTAAATAGAACTTTTAAGTAATTAACTCTAAAAAGAATACAAAAATTGATTGGCATCTCAACAAAACGGGGAAATTATTCAATAATCCCGGAACGTCACGTGGCCATACTCTAAGCCAATCATCAATTATTTAGCCACATGTTGTTCTTCCATCCCCAACATAAATCGTGGGTCCTTACCTCTCTCTACTAATCAAGACCTTATAGAGTATCACGTGTCTATACTCTGAAAATACTGAATAATCACTCAACAAAAACCCACTAGAAAAATTAAAACTTCAGAAAAAATCATTTCAGAAATAAATAATATGTGCGGTGATTTTATTATAGAAAGGACTTATTTATCTGTACTTTTAAATCCCTTACAACTATGAATCAACCAATATTATGTCAAACTCTGAATTATTTATTTGAATTTCTTTTATGTTGGAATTTCAATATGAGAAAATGTAAGGGATCCGTCGAGCCCATTATAAATCTTATTTTGATGATCTGAACCATTTACTTTCTAGGATTCGCTGAGTAGAATATACATCCAAAAATCAAGATAGTTGGACATCGATAGTTATATATTTGAATTAAATTTATATTATAAAAAATATATAGTTATTTTTTAAATTGTATTTATCTTCCATTTTTCAAAAACAAATATGATTCAAATATATAGCTACCGATATTCAACCATGTTGAATTTTTGCATAAAATATTGTACTTAATGAGTCTAAAAAGTGAACAGTTTTGATCATCAGAATTGATTTCAAAATTGGCATACCAAACCTAAATGATTTTTCAAATTGAAATATCAACTTGAACGAAGCTAGACTCTAAACCTAAATGATTTTTCAAATTGAAATATCAACTTGAACGAAGCTAGACTCTAATTAAAATGGGTATTTATTTTATTTTATTTTATTTTATTTCTTTCTTTCTCTCGATTCCACCTACCGAATGGTTTAGAAATAAATTGTAAGGATTAGTCATCAGTGCCAGTTCGATTGCCCACCTAATGCAATGAAGAAGTCGGACATGGCAAAAAATTCTCCATGGAAATTTCAAGTGACCATCCTTTATTTATTTATTTATTTATTTATTTAATAAAAAGAAAATAAAAATACTAAATGTTCATATTTCAGGCATTTTCTTTGCAATATATGTGTTTATTTATTTTCTATTATATTTGTTGGGTGATTGGACTATTATTATTTTCTCTTCGTCCAAATGCATGTCAAACTATGCGAGAGATATAGTAGTTTAATGTATAGATTGTTAAGTATTTCTAATATTATTATTGATCAATGGTACATAACAATGGTGTGTCATTTATTTATATTGGAATCGACGAAAAATTATACAGTCTTATAAAAATATCATGTGATTGAGTGCACAATTATTTTTTCTCCTTAAATTGTTTTTATTTTGAACAGTATAAATATGTAGCCTTGGCTATTAGCTAAATACACTGTCACTATAAAATTTTAAGAGTAAATAATTACTCGGAATTCACAGTTTTAGCACCTACATCAAAATATAGAAATTCATCGTCATGAATTACTATTAGGGAAAATTATAATTTAGTGTAAGTTTTCAAAATAAATTACAAATTAGTGATAAAATTTACCAATTTTCATAATTGATGTGATAAATTTTTTCATGACTTGACATTTTTTTTTTATTTTGTCTTATTAGTGATTTACAATTTTCTCTTACTATTACATGATAAAATATAAAAAAATTATAGAGCCCATGCCACACCATTCTGGGCCCACAAGAAACTTTTCAAAAACATGTGTACACAAACCTAAGATTGTTTTTTAAACAGTGGCTTACGTCAATGTACGGTGTGAAAGTAGTGGACAAACCAGGAGTGTATTTAGGGGCCAACTTGGATTTTACGGGTCGCTTGAAAGGTGATATATTTAGAAATCTTATCGGGAAAATCCAGGGTAAATTACATGGAAATGTGGTCTTTTGAATTTTGCTGGGAAGGGTGCTGGTTAGACATGTGTTACAAATTTTAACAATTCATATTCCGAAAGTGCAGTGTGAGGACAAATTAATCTGGCATCTAGTTCCGAGTGGTGAATATTCGGTCAAGTCGAGATACAAACAAGCTTTGAGTTGTTGTTTTCCGAGCCATGCCCAACAAAACAGGGACCTCATGGTCTGGAAAAAATTGTGGAAATTAAGGATACCTCCCAAATGGGCATTATTTCTTTGGAAATGTCTTCGTAGACTGTTACCAGTCAAATGGGAACTTAAAAAACGCGGGATTGGGGAGGAGACTGTGTGTGATCGTTGCCGTCAGCATGATCAAACTATTGAGCATCTGTTTTTCGATTGTCAATTCCCACAAAGAGTATGAAGAGTGTTGGAAAATTTAGTTTTTTACAAGCTTATTTTGAGTTAACTTTGATCACAAAATTAAGTGGGGTCCACACGTCTTTCGAAATAGGTCCAAAGAGATGGCGTGTTCCTTGCTGTATAGCAAGTCATACGGTAAAGATGGTTCGTCAAAACCATTTATGAGTGAATGAGAACTTGACGTTGTTTTTGGATTCGTGAAATGGACAACTCAAACATTAAATGTGGGTTTTTTTATAAGGCTTGTATCATATTGGAAATTTAAGAGAACTTATGTGTGTATATAAGTTCTAGGTGGCAAAACTTGAATTGGGCCCCAATGGGCACCCCAAGTTTGCAGAAGGGAGGAGTTATAAATAAATTGAACCTTGGGTACCACACACACGTGCCGCCATCACTGTCCGACCGACCGGCCGTGCCATGCCATACGCAGTTGTCGGTTATGGGTCGGGTTGGTTTTAATGTTAATTTTTTGACCAAAATTCACTTGACTTTTTTCAAAAATTCTTGTGGGAAATTAATTCAAAATTTATATCAAATTTGAATTCAATTTTTTTGTCCATAATTGTGCCACTTCCAGTCCAAAATTCCCAACAGATAAACTGTTTTTTAACAGGTTTTAACTGCCAGAAACTTCCCAGCAGTTCTGGGTAGTTTGTCCAGACAGATTCAAATCTAAAACTGCTGCAAATTTATTGGAATTTTGAACTGTATCTGATCAAAACAGTTTCATACCTGTTCGGTTCAAAACAACACCTGTTCGGACAGATCAGTTTGCCTATAAATACCAGCCATTTCCAGCAATCAAGATATCCTAAAAAAAATCCATAAAATCATCTTTTTGCTTTCTATTTCTTGCTCTGTTTGCATTATTCTTCATACTAGTTATTTAGAGAAAATTCAAAGAGTGAAGAACACAGGTTTTGTTCGCTGTATAAATTGTTTGGAGTGCTACTACAATTTATAAATATCATTGTATCCTGGGAGATAAACGCCTTTTATCCGTAAACACCGTAGCAGGGCGAATCTGTCTTAAGGACAAAATGTCACACACTCGACTTGATCTTTTTATTTGGTTCGATAAAATAAATTCTGTAAGTAATTTATTTATTTGTTTGATTTGTTTCAGTTTATTTGTTATACATAGAAGATTGTTCTAACAATCTTAAGACAGATTCGAATAATTCTGTTTATACAGAATTTTTCGTTTGTTTCCTTTTCTTTTTCTTCTTCTTACAAAAATTATTTTCTGTGGTTTTATAAAATAATATTCTGGTTGGAAAAATAAATAGTAGTAATATACTATTTGACAGATAGTAGTAATATACTGTCCATTTTATTTGACAACTACTAGCAATATACTAGTGTCATTAACAATTCAGAATATTTATTTGTGAAGTTTGTCAGAAATTATTGGTTTTCAAAAATAATTTTTGAGTATTCATTAATTAAAATTATGTTTCAGTATTTTAATTATTGAAGTGTTACAGAAATTTAATTTTTGTGTGGAATTAATTTGGTTAAATAAAATTTTATTTTATTTTCAAATTAATTGAAAATAAAAGTTATAATTCTTGTTTCTTTTATTTTACAGAATTTAATTATGTGGTTTTGGTTTAAATTTTCTGTGTAGTATAAAATTCTAATTATAATTTTGTTTTATAATTTAGAATTTATGGCTACTGAAACTGTCAAACTAATACTCAAACAAGTACTAGTATAGTGGTTGCAATTACGCCTACCCCTCCTCCTCTTGTAACTATACCAGTTAATCACAGTGAAAAATCAGAGAAGTTCTTAGGAACTAGTTTTAAAAGATGACAGCAGAAAATGATGTTCTATCTTACTACTCTTAACTTGGCTCGTTTTCTCTATGAGGATGCTCTTACTTTGAAAGAGGATGAAACTAACCAGCAAGTGGTTGTTGCGGTCAATGCTTGGAAACATGCTGATTTTCTTTGCTGGAACTACATCTTGAACGGATTTGACAACACATTATACAACGTCTACAATTCTATCAAGACAGTAAAGGAACTTTGGGAGTCTTTGGAAAAAAAGTACAAAACAGAATATGTTGGCTCAAAGAATTTTATGGTTGGCAAATTCCTAGACTTTGTGATGGTTGATTCTAAGACTGTGATCAGCCAAGTTCAAGATCTCCAACTCATTCTGCATGACATTCATTCAGAAGGCGTGTCTCTCAGTGAATCCTTCCAAGTTACTGTCTTAATTGAGAAATTACCACAAAGCTAGAAGGAATTCAAGAACTACCTCAAACACAAGCATAAAGAAATGACTTTAGAAGAATTAATTGTACGTTTGAGAATTAAGGAGGACAACCACAATTCAGAGAAGCGAGCTGGTAAGCATCCAATGGAGTCAAAGGCAAATGTAGTGGAACATGCTCCAAAAGTTAAGAAATGGAAGTTTTCTGGTGAAAATTCCTCACAAGGCTCTAAAAGAAGGGAAACTAAAAAATACAAGTTTAATGGCAAGTGTTACATCTGTTAACAAAGAGGGACACGAGCCAAAGATTGTCGTGGCAAAGGCAAAGGCAAAGGAAGGTCAAGTAAGAAGCCTGCTCAAGCTAATATGACCGAAGTGGACAAAATTTCCAATGGTGTAGATGACATGAATCTTTCTGCAGTTGTTTTCAAGGCAAACCTTGTTGGAAATCCTAAGGAATGGTGGGTGGACACTGGTGCTACTTGCTACATCTGTGTAAAGATATGGAAAACATATGGCTCTCATTAATATTTTTTCTATGAATTACAAGTACATATATATAAACTATCATATAGAGTTATTCTAGGAAACTATTCTAATTTAGGCTATGATTGTGATTGACCCAGAATTGGTGTAATCTCATCTAAATATAGTAAGCAATCCCTGCAATCACTCTTGATTTACAACTCATGCCAACACTCCCTCTCAAGTTGGTGCAAAGATGTCACCAATGCCCAACTTGTCAAGTGAGTCATAGAACATTTTACTTGAAACGCCTTTAGTTAGCATGTCTGTCAGTTGATCTTCTGATTTGACAAACGAAAACTGAACTATCCCAGCCTCGAGCTTTACCTTGATGAAATGTCGATCCACTTCAACATGCTTCGTACAATCATGTTAGACTGGATTGTGAGCAATACTAATGGCTGCTTTGTTATCACAAAATAACTCCATTGCTGAAGCAAGTAAGAAACCAATTTCTGTAAGTAACTTCCTTAACCAAAGGAGTTCGCAAAGTCCCTTATTCATCCCTCTAAACTCAGCTTCTGCACTAGAAGAACTACTACCTTTTGTTTCTTATTCCTCCAAGTAACAAGGTTTCCTCCTACAAAAGTGAAATATCCCGAAGTAGATCTTCTGTTAGTATTGTTGCCTACCCAATCTGCATCTGTGTAACCACCAATATTTAGATGATTACTCTTAGAGAACATAAGTCCTTTCCCTGGGGCTGATTTCAAGTATCGAAGTATTCGAACAACTGCATTCATATGATCTTTACTAGAACAGTGCATGAATTAACTTACAACGCTCACAACATATGCGATATCCGGTCGAGTCTGTGCCAAACAGATTAGTTTTCCAACTATCCTTTGATACCTCTCTTTATTAGCAGGTAGCTAATCAGGATACTCTCCTAGGTGATGATTCTGAACAATTGGAGTGTCCTTAGCCTTATAATCAAGCATCCCAGTTTCTACGAGTAAATCCAACACATACTTTCTTTGGGATAGAAAGATGCCCTGCTTTGATCGAGCCACCTCAATTCCCAAAAAATGCTTTAACCCACCTAATTTTTTCATTTCAAATTCAGTCGCCAAATATTCCTGGAGTTTAGAGATCCCCTCAACGTCATCCCCAGCAATTATCATATCATCAACATAAATAATCAAAGCTGTTATCTTTCCCTTGTAGTGTTTCAAGAATAGTGTATGATCTGAATTACTTTAATTGAAACCACAGTTTCTTATAGCCATTCTAAACCGTCCAAACCATGCATAGGGAGATTGCTTCAAGCCGTATAGTGCCTTCTTCAGTTTACATACGACTCCATTTTGAGAAGATGAAAACCCAGGTAGAACATCCATATATACTTCCTCCTTGAGATCACCATGAAGGAAGGCATTCTTTACGTCAAACTGATGCAATGGCCAATCTAGATTAGCTGCAAGAGACAACAATACCCTAACTGTGTTTAGCTTCGCCACTGGAGAGAAAGTCTCCTAATAATTTATGCCATAAATCTATGTGTACCCATTCGCCACAAGTCTTGCCTTATACCTCTCAATAGATTCGCCAGCCTTGTGTTTGATAGAAAAAACCCATCTGCATCCGACAGTCTTCTTTCTTTTTGGCAGAGGAATAAGTGTCCATGTTTGATTTTTTTTTCTGTAGAGTAGCCATTTCCTCTTGTATTACATGCATCCATTTCGGATCACTCAAGGCTTCTTGTACTTGGTTAGGAATATGATCAACAGATAACTGGTGTACAAATGTTTTGAGTGAATCTGATAACCTCTAAGATGAGACATGATTGGCAATCGGATATATGGATTTCTTACTCACATAAACTGGAGAGTATCGGTCCGGTGGTTTTCTACAGTTATGCCTGAAAGGTAATTGATAACCAACAGAAGTATCAAATGCATTATCAAGGGGAGGAGCAGTTACCTCACAAATATTCTCAGGAGATTGATCAGTCACGGGTACTAGAGGTTGATGAGGAGGGTCTTCATCTTCGAGTCTTCTACCAGGTTCTTCTCTATGGTCAGCCATACAAGCTGGTGTAGTTATGATTTCCATTTCAGGGTCAGTCATACCTGATAAATCAGTAGGAGCTGCTGTAGTAGTGGTAGAAGGTTCTGTAGGCTCGAGAGAAGTTGCTATTGTCTCAATTGTTAGGAAATCGAAATCAGCCCAATTCTGCTCTTCATGTCATATCTCCCCTTGAAGAGGAGAATCGGTAATTGGGGTAGCGAAAAAGAACTTAGACTCGAGAAATGTGACATCCATGGTAACATAAGTACGCCGGGTGGGAGGATGATAACACCGATACCCTTTCTGATGCTTCGCATATCCCAAAAAAAACAACGTAGAGCACAAGGATCAAGGTTAGTACGTTGAGTTTTCGAAAGATATAAAAAAGCAACACACCCAAATATCCGAGGTGGAAGCATCAAGACAGAGGGTAAAGGGCCATAGCAAGAGAGAGCCTGAAGCGGTGTCTGAAAATCCAAGGCTTTGGAAGGCATGGAATTCAACAAATAAACCACTATAACAATGGCATCGGCTCAATAACTACGAGGGACGTGGGCACCAATCAAAAGGGCCCTAGCAGTCTCCAAGATATGTCGGTTTTTCCGTTCCACCACAGTATTCTATTGAGGAGTGGCAGAGTAACTGGTCTCATGAATGAAACCATGGGTGTTAAAATAACTCTTGAATGCATCATTCATATATTCGCCACCATTATTAGAGTAGAGAATTTGAAGCTTAGTAGAGAATTGAGTCTGAATCATGGTATAGAAGGACTAGAAAAGAGTAAACACGTCACTCTTATGTTTTAACAAATAAACCCAAGTCATGCGAGTACAATCATCTACAAAGGTCACAAACCAACGGATCCCAGAATGAGTTAAAACTGGAGAAGGTCCCCAAACATCGGAGTGTACTAAAATAAATGGAACATTACTTTTATTCAAACTCAAAGGATAAGGCACACGGTAACTCTTGGCCAAAATGCAAGTGTCACATTTAAAATTAGATTCACTAACAGCAGAAAATAAATCGGGTAACAAATGCTTTAAGTAGCTAAAGGATGGATACCCCAAGCGACGATACCATAGCCAAAGCTGTTATTGTTTCACATTGGGCACTTGTTGCACATGATGAGCTTGGCCTGTATTGAAATCATCCATAAAATATAGCCCCCATTTTCTTAGTACCACGACCAATGATCTCCTTGGTGAGAATATTCTGAAGAAAACAAAACTCGGGATATATTAGTGCACAACAATTGAATTCTTCAGTAGCTTGTCCCACAGATATTAATTTACTTAAAAGAATGGAACAAGTAAAGTGTTTGGCAATGAAAGAGATGAAGAGAGAGAAACAGTACTGGCTCCTATAACCGGATAAGTGACCCCATTGGCATTAGCAATATTCACTCATTTTGGTCGAGTAGTACTAGTAAAGTCAGTGGGATCAAACGTCATATGATCGGTGGCTCCCGAATCAAGTATCCAACCATTAAAGGCATCCTGAGATGAATTAAATAAAGCGTAACCACAGTTACCTGAATCACTAAAAGAGGTAGAGCCATCAAGGAGAGGAGAAGTACTGGTAGATGATATAAAACACAACTCTGGATCTGCATGTGCTAAAGTAGCTCATCCCAAAACATTATTGACAACAGCATCATTTCGTTTTCGGGCTTTGAACTCGTCCCACCAGTCTGGACACCCATTTAATTTAAAGCACGTCTCACGAGTGTGTTTTGGCTTGCCACAATAAGTACACCCATTGCCTTCAGTAGGTGGCTACCCTGAGCTACGGCTTGGAGATGACAAACCAGATTTGGGCAGTGCCGGCCCAGACCAATTCTCATTTTGCAGGTTTCCCAGTTGGGACCATTGATAGTTGCAGCATCGAAAGGGAAGATGGTGGCTATTTCATAGGCTGCGGATTGGAACGGGTCCCTCCTCAAGATGCCATAGCAGCGGCAATATGTCCATATGTGCCGACCATCATCATGGACTGCCGTGAATCTTCACAGCGAACATAGCCATATGTCTGTTTGACTAAGGGGGACGGGTTCATCAAGAGTTTGTTGCTACGAACCTTGTCAAGCCAATCGTCTAAGCCATCAAGAAAGGTATACACTCAATCTTCTTGTAGAATTGAAGTAAATTTCTGAATATCAATGGTACAGACCATCGGATTGGGGCGTTGGAAATCAATCTCCCTCCATAAGGCCTAAAAGCCATTGTAATAGTTTTCAATTAACCCACCGGCCTGTCGCATCTTGGTCACCCGTTTCTTGAGATCGTATACCTGCAATGTGTCTGTGCCGTCGAAAAAAGTTATAGCAATTGCATCCCACACTGCTTTTGCTGTTGAGAATCGAATAAAGTTACCAATCATGCTTGGTTCCATGGAGTTAATTAACCACCCTTTCACAATTGAATTTTCAGTCCTCTATTTTCGCCATGTTGGGTCAGTTTGTTGGGGCTACGGGAGATCTCCATTGATATATCCCAGTTTATCCTTGCCGAAAATATACATCTCCAAAACTTGGGACCAAAGAGCATAGTTGGTGCCATCCAACTCGATGCCTATCGGTGCAGCGGAAATTTCATGGTTTGGTGTCTAGTTCTGAGTTAGGGTCTGGGACAGTAAATCTGTCATTCTGGATGTTAGGTCTTCTAGGGTTGGGTTAGTAATGGATATTAGGTCTTTGGTTGGAGTTGCCATAGTCGGCTAGGTCTAGTGGAGGTGTAAAGGTGTGAAGCAGAAAACCGAGGATCTCTACTCTGATACCATATAAAGATATGGAAAACATATGGCTTTCAATGATATTCTTTCTATGAATTATAAGTACATATATATAGACTATCATACAGAGTTATTTTAGGAAACTATTCTAATTTAGGCTGTGATTGTGATTGACCCATAATTGGTGTAATCTCATCTAAATATAGTAAGCAATCCCTACAATCACTCTTGATTTACAACTCATGCCAACAATGCCGACAAAAATATGTTCACATCTTATTCTATAGTGAACAACGGCGAACAACTTTTTATGGGCTACTCCTCAACTTCCAAAGTTGAAGGATAAGGAAAGATTATTCTGAAGATGACATCTGAAAAGGAACTCATTCTCAACAATGTGCTGCATGTACCAGACATTCGCAAGAACCTTGTTTCCGGATCTTTGTTGAGTAAAAATGGGTTTAAGCTAGTTTTTGAAAGTGACAAGTTTGTACTTACCAAAAACGGGATGTATGCAGAAAAATGTTATATGTCTGATGGCTTTTTCAAAATAAATGTAATGACTGTTGTACCCTCTATTATTAATAAAAATACATCTTCTTCTTAGTTTCTTGAGTCTTCAAATTTATGGCATGGTAGACTTGGACATGTTAATTATGGATCTTTGCGTAGATTAATTAATATGGAATGTTTACCTAAATTTGATATTGATTTAAATCATAAATGTGAAATTTGTGTTGAGGTAAAATTATCCAAAACTCATTTTCATTCAATTGAGAGAAATACGAAACCACTTGAATTAATTCATAGTGACATTTATGATTTTAAATCAATTCAAACTAGAGGTGGAAAAAGTATTTTATCACTTTTATAGATGACTATATTAGATTTAGTTATATTTATTTAATTCGAACCAAGGATGAAGTTTTAGAAACTTTCATTCAATAAAAGAATGAAGTTAAAAATCAACTTGGTAAGAAAATTAAGAAACTTAGAAGTGATAGAAGTGGTGAATATGAATCACCTTTTGGTGAATTTTGTAAAAAACATGGAATAATTCATCAAACCACTGCTCCTTACTCACCTCAGCAAAATGGAATTGCTGAAAGGAAAAATAGGACTTTAAAAGAAATGATGAATGTCATGTTAATAAGTTCTAGATTACCTCAGAACTTGTAGGGAGAATCAATATTTTCTATTAATTATATACTTAATAAAGTATCCCGAAGGAAAATGAATCAAACACCTTATGAAATGTGGCATGGGAGAGTAACATCCTACAAATACTTAAAAGTGTGGGGATGTTTGGCTAAAGTGGTTATTCCTAGTCCTAAAAAGACTAAGATAGGTCCTAAAACAGTTGATTGCATTTTCATTGGTTATACCAAGAATAGTAGTGCATATCGATTTTTGATTCATAAATCATTACATTCCGAAATGCATGTAAATACTATTATTGAATTTCAGAATGCGTCTTTCTTTGAACATGTGTTTCCAAATAAAACTGGACAAGAGACTAGTATTAACAAAAGATCTTATGATGCTATTACTAGTCAAGATTAAGAACATGATCAATAACAAGAGCAAGAGAAATAGCAAAATGAGGAAGGGGAACATAGGCGTAGTAAACATGCTAAAACCTCAAAATCTTTTTGGTCCAGATTGCCTAATATTTTTGTTAGAAAATGAGCCTTTAACTTTTAAAGAAGCTATATTCAGTCCAAAGGCACCTTTATGGAAAGAAGCTGTAAACAAGGAAGTTGAATCCATCTTACAAAATCACACTTGGGAATTGGTGGATTTGTCACCAGGTTGTAAACCTCTAGGGTACAAGTAGATTTTCAAAAGAAAAATGAAAGCAGATGGACCAATTGACAAATACAAAGCAAGACTTGTAGTCAAAGGTTTTAGACAAAAAGAAGGTCTTGATTACCTTGATACATACTCACCAATTACTAGAATAACATCCATTAGAATGCTAATTGCCATTGCATCTCTATACAATCTAGAAATTCATCAAATGGATATGAAAACCACTTTTTTAAAATGTGAGTTAGATAAAGAAATTTACATAGAACAACTAAAAGGATTTTCTGTTCCAGGAAAAGAAAAGAAAATGTGTAAATTGGTTAAATCATTATATGGTTTAAAACAAGCGCCAAAACAATGGCATGAGAAATTTGACAAAGTAATGATGTCAAATGGATTCAAAATTAATGAATGTGACAAATGTGTTTATATTAAAAACACAAACAAAAGCTATGTTATAGTATGTCTTTATGTGGATGATATACTCATCATAGGTAGTAATAATGACATGATTAAAACTATCAAGAAAATGTTGAATAAACATTTTGACATGAAAGACATGGGGATTGCTGATGTAATTCTTGGAATGAAAATTACCAAAACATCAGAAGGTTATACTTTGTCACAATCTCATTACATTGAGAAAATACTTGACAAGTTTAGCAAAGATGATGACCATCTTGCTAGAATACCTATGGATGTTAATTTGTTTCTTTCTAAGAATGTACAAGAAATTGTTTCTCGATCAAAATATGCCCAAATTATTGGAAACTTAATGTACTTGATAAAGTACATTCGGTCAGATATAGCTCATGCAGTAAGTAAATTAAGTAGATATACAAGTAATACAAGAGTAGAACACTGAAAGTTATTATAAGGGTTTTAAGATATCTCCGATTTACTCATAACATTGGGTTAAATTATACTAGATATCCAGTAGTACTTGAAGGATACTGTGATGCAAACTAGAGATCGGATACTAGAGACTCAAAATCCGCCAATGGGTATATCTTTACTCTTGGTGGTGCGGCTGTATCTTGGAAATCCTCCAAATAGACTTGCATTGCTGGGTCTACTATGGAATCAGAGTTTATAGCTTTAGATAAAGCTGGGGAAGAAGCAGAATGGCTTCGCGCACTTCCTTGAAAATATTCCAATGTGGCCAAAACCGGTGCCTGCTATATACATACATTGTGATAGTCAATCAGCAATTGGTAGAGCACAGAGTCATAGGTATAACGGTAAGTCACGACACATTCGTCGTCGACATAACACTGTGAGACAACTATTCTCTAATGGAATTATTTCCATTGAATATGTGAAGTCTAAAGACAATTTAGCGGATCCACTAACCAAAAGCTTAGCAAGAGAGTTAGTTGAAAATTCATCGAGGGGAATGGGACTTAAGCCTATTAAAGAAAAGTTACCACAATGGCAACCCAACCTAGTTGACTAGAGATCCCAAGATCTAGGTTCAAAGGGACAACCGAGTTGTGTATGACTCATAAGGATCACTAGGGAGTGAAACTCCTACCCATTTCTATGATGAAATAGTGATGTCTGCAGCGTTTTAAGTTAAGTAAAATTTTAATGATTCTTATATCTAGGTAAACCTAGTGGATTATGGCAGGATACTCTTCATAAGAATCACCTATGTGAGTGTGAACTGGGCCGGTTCTATGAGATTTGTGAAGGGCTACAATTCTCTAGAGCACTCATGAAAAACCAGGTTGTTCAGGACCAAAATGAACATAATAGTGAGAACTAAACTGTGTCTGGTGATATACTGTGTGAGTTCTATTGTCTTGGTTTACACAAACAGCTGAACAGTTCAAGACATGATATTCACTGGTTAGCTAGTAAATCCGATAGTGTCTTACAAGGGCAGGTTCAAAGTCAAAAGCTACCTATCCTTTGCAGAATATTTCCAATTTCTATACTCTCTGTAATTAGATCATATTGTTGCATTTTCTCTCCGTCAAATTCCATTCATGTGGGGGATTGTTGAAAATTTTGGTTTTTTATAGGCTTATTTTGGGCCAACTTTGAACCCAAAATTGAGCGGGGTCCACACGTCTTTTGAGGTAGGTCCAAAGAGATAACAGGTTCTTTGCCGCATGGCAAGTCACACAGTAAAGATGGTTCGTCAAAATCATTAATGAATGAATGAGAACTTGACTCCATTTTCAGCTTCGTGGAATGGACAATTCAAACATTAAATATAGGTTTCCTTGTAAGGCTTGTCCCACATTGAAAACTTAAGAGAACTTATGTCACTACGCCAAAAATGAGCATTAACGGCGGTTTTTTTAACGGCGGTAACGAAAACCGCCGTTAAAAGTACTATTAACGGCGGTTTTCGTTACCGCCGTTAATAGTACTTTTAACGGCGGTTTCGTTACCGCCGTTAAAAAAACCGTCGCTAAAAGTGTCTTTAACGACGGTAATTAAATTCACTTTTAACGGCGGTAACGAACCGCCGTTAATGCCCACTTTTAACGGCGGTAATAAAACCGCCGCTAATGCTCAATCATTACCGCCGTTAATGCCGGCGGTCTTTGCCGGCGAAGCTCCGGCGACACTCCGGCGACGCTCCGGCGAAACCATCTACAAAGTAAAAGTAATGTTTAAATATTTATTTAGGTAATATATTTCATGAAAAGTGGCTGTGGCAAAGTGGTTGGTGGTGTGGGTGGATGAGAGGTCATGGGTTCAAAACTTGGGGAGTGCAAGAAGAAAGAATTATTTTTTGAAAAATTCTAACCTATTTACGGCGGTAAATAACCGCCGTTTTTGGCCCTACGAAACCGCCGTTTTTGGTCGATTTTTAACGACGGTATTTTGGCTTTTTACGACGGTTTTACTTTTTCCGACACGCGCATAAACGGCGGTAACGAAACCGCCGTTAAAACCGCCGTTAAAGGCTTTAACGGCGGTTTTACATCCTTTAACGGCGGTAAAAAACCGCCGTTAATGCTCATTTTTGGCGTAGTGTGTGTGTATATAAGTTCTAGGTGGTAACACTTAGGTTGGACCCCAAGGAACACCCCAAGTTTGTAGAAGGGAGGAGTTATGAACAAATTGAACCTTGGCTCAAACTACCGCACATGCGCGTGTGCGCCGGCACTAACGCCGTCCGATCGGCCTAGCCAAGCCATACTGGGCGCATGTGTGGGTTGTGGATCGAGTCAGTTCTAATGTTAATTTTTTGAACAAAATTCATTTGAATTTTTTCAAAAATTCTTGCAGAAAATTAGTTCAAAATTTACACCAAATTTGAATTCAAATTTTTTGTCCATAATTGTGCCACTTCCGGTCCAAAATTTCCAACAGATAAACTATTTTTTAACAGGTTTTAATTGCCAAAAACTGCACAGCAGTTCCGAACAATTTTTCCAGACAGATTCAAATAAAAAACTGCTGCAGATCTGTTGGAATTTTGAACTGTATTTGTTCAAAATAGTTTCATACATGTTCGGTTCAAAATAGTACCTGTTCAAACATATCAGTTTGCCTATAAATACCAGCCATTTCCAACAATCAAGTTATCCTAAAAAAACATCTAGAAAATCATCTTTTTGCTTTCTATTTCTTGCTCTGTTTGCATTATTCTTCATATTAGTTATTTAGAGAAAATTCAGAGAGTAAAGAACATAAGTTTTGTTCGCCGTACAAATTATTTGAAGTGCTACTACAATTTGTGAAGATCATTGTATCTTAGGAGATAAACACCTTTTATCCGTAAGCACCGTTGCGGAACGAATCTGTCTTAATAACAGAGTGTCACACACTTGATTTGATCTTTTTATTCGGTTCGATAAAATAAATTCTGTAAATAATTTATTTATTTGTTTGATTTGTTTCAATTTATTTGTTATACACAGAAGATTGTTTCAACAGAGAAGATCTACATAGGGATTAGACTTCAGCATTGGCGTCCCTCTCTTTTTTTTTAGTGGTTCAAGCAATGGGTGGATCAAGTTATGGATGAGCAAATTCTGGTACATTCAGTAGCTGTTCTTTGGGCTATATGGCTACAAAGAAATGGCTATGTTTTTCATTCACCCCTAAGGAATACTAAGGAAACCATTGAGGAAGCAAAAAAATTGTCAGCTTGGTTCTGTTTTTTGAGTCCAAGAAATGCTTTGCTTTTAATAGTGATGTTGCAGGTAATGGGAGCAACCAATTTAATTATTGTGTCTTGCATCAGGCCAGGGCGCAGATGGAAGCTACCTATGAAGCATGGGTACTTCGAAAAATATGTCGTACTCGTATCACGTACTTACCGATGTATGGTACATTACATAATACTTCTACATACGTACTGGGTACACGAAATACATACCCAAAATTTTTTTCTTAATTTTTGGCATACTCAGACGTACCTAGTGTATACTCAAATTATACCGTACCTCAGTTAAAACAATATTTTCTTCTACTATAGAGATAAAACTCTTTTCATTTGACTTCTTTTTTATTCTTTATTTTATACTTAGCATGATTTTAAAATTAAATTATGATTTGTAAGTTATTTAATATATTGACATTTAATTTTGATTTATACATTTACTTTTAGCATTAAATGTTAATTATAGACTGGATCTTAACAAATTAAACCATTTAATTAATTTTTACATTACACTAAATTAAAAATAAATATTTTTTTATAAGCATACCAAGCCGTATCCGTACCCTATTTTTTTTAGATTTTACTGCATCGATGTATCCGTATGGTACCAATATTAGTACCTGTACGCGTGCTTCATAAGAAGCTACAAATACTGGGCGACTAATCACGGACGCAACTTGGAAATCCAGTCAGTATGAAGCTGGTATAGCGTGGATCTATGTGGATCAAGCGAAGAGAAATGTCTCAAACCTCTAATTTAAAAGTAGTTATAGCTCTAATATTGGTATAAATCTCACATGATGATGAGATGTTTTATTTTTGTTTTCTTTTTTTCTAATTTTTCAACTTGTTAAAATTAGTTTAGTGGTGTAAAGTTAGTGATACCAATACCAATCACTACTGATCAAGCGAATCAAGTCATTCGTCAAAATTCAACCAGGGTGCACTCACTTGCAAGTCCGTTGGCAGCAGAAGCTATGTCATGTCTTCAAGCTCTACGTTGGGCTAGGGATACAGAGAAAACAAGTCTAATCATACAAACTTGACTGCCAAGCTTTGGTTAATATCTTATAATATATTAAAAATGCTGGGGACCTCTAATTAGAAGTGCTACTAGTGATATGACAGCAAGTCTGTTTGTCTAGTATCTGTTTTTTTTTTTTTTTTAATTCTTTTTTCACCTTATTAAAGATGCGTTTAGAATCTCTAAATTAGAGACTTCTAGCATCTAGCATCACTAATACATTGGCAGATTATGTCTATTGTCAATGTGTTGGCGTTTTGGCTTTCGAAGGGTATTTTAGTGAATGTGAGCGTGCCAGTAAGGATCAATTAGTCCTTACAGAAATTATAATTGCCAACCAATTATCAGACGATTGTGTTGTAGTTCTTTCAGCCTCAATGAAGAGGACTTTTACTGGTGGCTTGACTTAGGAGAAATTAAGAGAAATAACAGTTTAATGTGAAGAACAATCGAAGTATTTTATTAAGATGAACACTTACAATGGTCCAAACTCAGCCTCGAAGAGGTTTACAGCAACAACCTACTTGAATCTACTTGAAACTACTCCTATGAATCGAAGTACAGTGCGGGTATTTAAAGAACAGGTATTTAAAGTGCAGGAAATGTAAAACTGGAAAGGTAAATATGAAATAAAGACTGGTTTGTATGATCTGAGTCTGGGGGTTTTTTCTGGGGGCTTCCCCGCTATTTATACTTGTCAAGGATGACCTTCGAACTACACTTCAAACCGTCGAACTGCTCCTCCATGATCGTCAATCATGCTGCCTTAGAAGTAGTTCCACTATGCCATCACTTGCAGTTAAGCTTCCCTCTTGTATTTGAATTTGAATTTGAATATGAGCAACCGTTGAAGCCACGTCACCTTGTATCTCCTTACTGATCTAGTACTACTCAGATCACATAAGAACCAATATTCATTGCCACGTGTACGACCGGGATCAAAGACTTGAATCTTCTTCCCATAATACCCCTATTCTGCCACGTGTCGAATTGTAATTGGCTTTTACAAAATATGTAGCCAACATTACCCCCCGCACTAATATACCCAATACTTGGTGATATTAGTGGATCAAAAGCTTTTCCCGCGCTTTTGGGACGTGCATGGAACCCATATTCAGGAAACACAACCGTCACCTATTTAGTGATCATTGGCATTAACTCTCAACTTGTTGAACATCCCAATAACTTTAGCATTCGAACGTATCATGGCTCAATTGACTTCTCACTCTATTGATCAAGCATACGAAGAGCCATTGAGTAATGCTGTTTCCCCTCGAAAGAATCTCCACGCATTCATTAGCCACCTTTACCCGCCCTTCTATATTCAGGTCATGGAGGCTTTCGCAGATTATCAACCTTTGGACTACGAACACATTGCCCTTAATCCCTTGGTTTATAAATATACAGATACAAGAAATTCTTCCTCTAAACTCCCTTTGTACTTTGAACGAACTACTCTCAAGCCTTTGCTTCAACAAGTTGCAAATATGGACTTGGGAAGCTCTTCTTCGCAAACTTCTGCTTGGGATGAAGCTACAACTTCTTCATCTTCTAGGGGTTCCGGATGGATGAACTGGTCAACACTTGAGTCCTGGGACTTGAGGGAACGAATTAATCACCATTTTGTTGAGTTCACTGACCCTTTAGATTTTCCTTCTTACGCTCGAAGCTCGGTGGTCTATCCTTATGTGCCCATTGACCTTCGACGCAGTTTGGAGGAGAATTTGCTTGTGGCCTGGTACACATCCTCTATGCCCACAAGGATAATGCACACTGCCCGATGTCTGGAAGAATCACAAGGGTATACCCCTTCATTTTTAGCCAAGAAGGCGAAGATTTGCTCTTCTGACTGGCTTGACTATGTTAATGCCTTTGTTCCTTCCGCTCCTGTGCCATCTCCTATAACAGAAGCATCCACATCTTCTTCTTCGTCTTCTCCATCTTCTGAAATAGAACCATCTACTCCTTCTTCTCCTCCCACTCTTTCCTGGATAGAGAAACTAAGGCTTGCCCTTCCAATGGACAAAGTCTTTTCATCTTACAAGCCTCCATCATCCCCTTCTCCAACTGAGCGGAAACAAGCTCAACTTCTGCTTGCGGCCTTCTCTCACTTACCCTTCAATGTTCTTGAGGATAACACCTCTCTCAAGAATTTTCAATGGGCTTGTGACATTCTGACCAGAGGCCATGTCCTTAACCCCATTGCCCAAGCAGAACTTCACCTGTTCCTGGACCAACTTCCAGTGCTCCTCCACTGGCATCGGAATTCCAAGGTCACCATCCAGTCTTTGGATCAACTTTCATCTCTCCGAACTCATGCCCAATATGAAGTAGAAAACTTCATCGAAGATTTCGATGACTTCAAAAATAAAGATTCTGCGTATTGGGATAATTTGGTTATAGATGAGTCGGAACAAAAGTTGAGGGAGGAGACTTTCGAAATAAAGGCAGAAGAGCTCTATTATGAAGTGAGAGCACACCAGCTTATGCAGCCAACATTGGAGGAAATAGAAGAAATAATAAAGAAAGAACAAACATTCATTGATCATTGTTGGATGAAATTCCATGATCTCGTTATTTATTCTATTCCTTATTTTTATGAGCTCGAATTTGTACCCAGATAGGGTCATTCAATGTGATTGTCTTGGCCTCAATATAAATAAAGTCCTTCTGTATTTGACATTGCTTGACTCTGTTTTAAAGCCAACTCATGGCTTCGAATTGAACAATCTCATCCTTCGAATCTGGACTCAATTGTTTACAGAAACGCTAAAAGAACCAACATGTCTTTTTCCAATTTATGGAGAATAGTTGACAATTCTGGCTGATATTACCTGGAATTGATGCTTCGAACTCTAGCAACATTACTCCTCAAAACTAACTATAACCAATATATGGTCATGGTTAATATAGCCAATCAATTTCAAACTGACTGTTTTGCTTCGAAGAATAATCCATACTGTTTTGGTTCAAAAGCAATTCCAACCAATTGATAGGTTTTAATGCTTCGAACAGTGCTCATCCTTAAAGGATTCCAGGAGTTGCTTTAAAGGTTATTACTTTGACTAATAACCCTCAAACAGGCTTTTAAACCCTTTGAAGTGGACCAATATTCGAACATCCTAGCATCTTTAAACATGTAGTAGGCTTCGAAGCCGGCCTCTGTATTTCGAAGCCGTTGTTATTTGATTTTTGGCGCCAAAATTTTGGCTTCGAAGCCAAATACCCCGCTTCGAAGCTAATCTCAGCATCTGGGTTATTTTCTTTCCCTCCAAAAACTATCAATATTGGAAGAGACTCCTCATATTTGTACTTTTAGTACTCAACGACTTACGCAATATATTTTTCAGACACAAAGCCCCCTCCTTTTTTATGTTCTGAAATCACTTGCCTTTCCACGCACAAACCCTCATATCCCTCACTTCTTTGTACTTTCCCCCTCCCTTTTCAAAAAAGCGTACCATCAATGGCCTCTTCTTCATCAGAAGTACCAATCGTAGAACGTGTGAGCTCATCCGTTGCCTTGAAAAGGCTCATTGATGTAGAGTGTAAGAAATACAAGGCTGGGGGAAAAAGCGCCATTGACGGGCGTGTCTTTGTCCCTCGTCGTCATGAGCGACAAGACTACGTGCTTGGGCCAATCTTCAAAGAGATCCCTATAGAACTCCCAGCTCTGTACCCTCGTCTGGAAAACCAATGTCTCCTTTACGAAGGTGGTCTTGATTGGAGGAACTGGAGAATCAATCGCCCCCACCGATGTTGGCCCACGATGAGACCGGAGTGGCAAGAGTGGTATGATCGGGTTATCCCTGCGAGGACATTGGACCTTCAAGAGCTCTGCCTCCTCGATGCTCTCCGACTATCTAGGGTAACTATCCCGGAAGACCCTTTCTTAGTCCCTGCTGCTTTATGCTTTTGGAACCCTATCTTTAATTTCTTTCAATTTAGATGTGGGATGATGGCTCCTACTGTTCTTGATATTTGCCATCTACTAGGAGTGTCCCCCATCGGTACCATTATTACACCAGACTTTCCTGATTCAACAGTCTCTTTCTCCCTACCCTCACTTAACTTATCTTACAGTGATTTTGTTAAAGCTGAAAATAAGAAAGAGGGCCCGGTAACTGATAGGGAACTCTTTTCCTTCTTGTTATATTGGCTTTGTAAATTCCTCTTCTGCACCTCTTCACAAAGAATTATGCCTGAATTTGCTCCACTTGCCAAGGCCTTTGTTTTGCAAAAAAAAGTAGCCTTAGCCCCATACATTCTAGGTCATGTATATAGAGTTTGTTCCCTTTTTTGTGAGAAGCCTTTAGATGCGAATCAAGGGGGGCCATTCTGGATCCTTCAGCTTTGGCTTTTTGCCTATTTCACTGAACTACAATCCAAATGCCTTAAATTTTCTGGGTTACATTCTCTCACCCATGGCATAAGACTAGCCAATGCTTCTCTTTATCCTTCCTCTTTTGCTTTTTATTTCTCTTTCTTCCATCAACTACCAGCCGCCCTTCCTATTCACCGCTTTCGTCCCTTCGAGACCAACATAGGTCCACCTTGGTTGAGTCACTTCTTAAGTGACAGACTCTGTGCTTCACCTATTCATAAGGACATATGGGCCTCCCTTCTGCTTCCTAGAGAACTGTTCATCGGGACCACGAACCCCAGAGCTTATAAATGTATAGCAGAGCCTTATTGTCCTGCTCAATTTGCTAGACAATTTGGTTTCACCCAAGGGGTCCCAATACCTCTCTGCAGCAATACCAATCTGAGCCTTACCAGGAGAGATCTGAAAGTTAGGAAGTCAAGGCTGGAGGAGGCAGTCTTCAAATTCTTAGATGACTTGGCTAGTTTTGAGTACACCCCTTTCATTCCTGAAGGCACCGCATTGAAGAGATACCAAAATTGGTGGGAGCATAATATGGAAATCTACTTAGCCATTTCACCTCAAAGCCTACTGGAGGTGTTAGGTGTGGCCAAGCCCAAGGGAGCCGAAACTGTCCCTTCCTCCACTGTGCCTCCTACAACCCAGTTCATTCCTGCTACATCAACTCCTTCGAAGTCCACTCGGGCTGCTTCGAAGAAAGGTATATGCCTTTGTTTTCTTTCCTTAGACTATCACTATGATGCTTGTTTATCTTATTTTTGATTCTTCTCCTGTGAAGGTGGTCAACAGCAAAAGAAAAGGAAACTACTCGAGCCTGAAAAGACAATAACTGAGGCGCAAGAAGAAGAAGAAAAAGAAGAAGAAGAAGATCCAGAGCACGAGTCACCCTTGATAAGGAAAACAAGAGTGGCTGGTTTGGTTCAAGAGGAGACAGCTGCTAAGGAGGTAGAGGAGGAGCTTATCTTCAGGGAATCCGAGTCTCAGACTGAAACAACTAAGAAAACAATTGAGGAGCAAACAATACCAATCCATAGAAAAAAGAGAAGAAAGATGACTGTCTCTCCCTCCGATTTTGCTGAGGACTCTGATTCCGAAACAATTGCCCAAGCAATAGGAAAAAGGAGGAAAGTGACTGCTTCGACCACTACCTTAGTCGAAGATCCCATTCATGAGGCAGCTGCCAAGGCTGTGGACCAAGAACATTCCAAAGCCATAATTGTTTTTGAAATGGCTGAGAAGAGACGTCAGCAACAAATTTTAAGAGAAGAAGCTGCTGCTGCCGATATGTTGCAAAGGGAAATAGTAAGAAAGCAACAGGCTACCAAACATTACTCCCTTCGCAGCTCTCCCATTTGTACAAATACCACCGGATCGAGTAATTTCTTTCACTCTTCCGCTGTTTTCTTTTTATCAATTTTTTAATACTGGATTTTGACAATCCTTTGTATTTCTTCCTCTTGCAGCAACAACTACTGCATTTATCTTCCCAGCAAGGCCTCCTTCGATCTCAGTTGAAGTTGACCAAATGCAACATGTGAAGACCATCCAAATCACACTCCCACTCTCTAAGCCTATATTCGATACATCTTCTTTAAGCCGAAGCATCCCTACGTCTCTTTTCCTTGGCTTACAGCCATATCTCCCTTTTTTGACTTTTAATCTGCCTCAGTCTTCTTCTTCTTCGAGCCTTGCTCTTCCTCCTTCCTTCACAGAAATTCCGAGTGCTATTCCATCTCTGATGGCAGTTGATTCTTCCTCAGAGGGTGCTGGTAGTTCTCCAATTCATGGTTCATCACCTATGCCTACTTCCAGCCCCTCCTCACTTGACTCGTTGGTGGCTAAGACCATAGAGGCTGCAAAAGATGCTCCATCCATTTCTCCCATCCCCATGCAGTCCTCTGTGTCCTTCACCACAATACTTTCCATGCCCTTTATGTCCAGGGATGAGGTAGACATCTTCGAAGGAAAGCTAGCTAGTCTCTTCGACGTACCTTCTACCTCTCCAACAGTTAGTGTTGAGGCTGAGCCATTAGCTTTGGCCGACTCCTTACTAGAAATTTTCGAGAGTCTTCCTTCCTCCAGCAGCAAGCCTTCTACACCTTCGATAGACATGGACGCATGCCTGGAACTGCTGACTTCTTTTTCGAGGATCCCCTTCGAGGCTCTACAAAGGCCTATCATCAGGAATGGGTTCCTTCAATGCTGTAACATTGCTGAGCAGTCTGGCCTGAATGCCTCAAGTCATTTATCTCAGGCTGCAGCTACTATTGACTTCTATCTCAACATTTGTCATGCTGCTCAGACTGCGGATGAGAAGCTAGCTAGAGACCAGAGTTTTGCTTCCCAGGTGCATACTGAGATATCAACGCTTAAGGAACAACACTCTTTTGCCTCCCACTTTAGAGTCCAACTGCTGGAGAAGAAAGCTCGTCTCGAGGAGGAGTTGGCCGCAGTAAACCAAGCCTTGGTTAGAACTGATACAAAATTGCACATCACCAACCAAGAGCTGGCTGATCGAAAAGAAGACATGGCTACAGCTATTCAATTGTTTCCATCACTTAGTAGCAGGAAATCCACTATACAAAAACAATTAAGACATTGTAATGATTTCTGGGCCAATTTGTGGCACAATGTACTCAACTCTTTATAAAAGAACAAATTTTGTCCATCATTTGAGTAGTCTTATGCTTTTGTATTTCATGCTTATTTTATTCCTTGTGTTTCCCAAATGGTTGGAAAATAAGGCTTCAAATATCTGCCATTAATCTTCTTGGGATGTACATATCCATTCAAATTTCTTAAATGGTATGCTCCAAAAGGCAGAACTCTATGAATTTGATATGGTCCTTCCCAGTTAGGTGACCATTTGCCAAACTTATGGCTTTTAATTCCTATTGGGAGTATTGTTTTCCATACCAAATCACCTTCATCAAAGCCAATATGTTTGACCCTCTTATTATAATTCTTGGCTGCTTTCTTCTTTTGGAAAAGAATGCTGTTTAATGCCAAAATCCTGGCTTCATCTATGCCTTCTAATTCCAAGCACATACTTTGATGGTACTGCTCAGGATCTAACTGATCTTGGCATCTTACCCTCAAAGATTTAACATTAATCTCCACAGGTAAAACTGCATCATGCCCATATACTAAGGCATAAGGAGTAACTCCTGTGCTTGACCTTGGGGAGGTTCTGTAAGCCCATAACACATCTAACAATAGATTATGCCAATCCCTAGGATTATCCTCCACAACTTTTTGTATTCCTTTTTTCAAGGACTTATTGGATGATTTAGCTTGACCATTGGCTTGTGCATAATAAGGTGTGGAATTAACAAGACTAATCCCAAACTCTGCCACAAAAGCTTTCACCATTTTCCCATCGAACACAGTCCCATTATCAACTGTTATGGTTTGTGGGATACCAAATCTATGGATCAGATCTTTAATGAACCCAATAACCTCTGTTTGGTCTACAGCCTTGTATGGCTTAGCTTCGACCCACTTAGTGAAGTAGTCAGTGGCCACTAGAATGAAACAGTGATGCTTCGAAGAGGGTGGGTGTATTTTTCCCATCATATCCATGGCCCATCCTCTGAATGGCCAAGGCTTCACTGCTGCATGTAAATCAGTTATAGGCACATGCCTTATTGTGCCATGCTTCTGGCATGCCTGGCAACCCTTTGCATATTCTATGCAGTCTTTAAGGATAGTTGGCCAATAGTAGGAATGCTTTCGAAGCAACCATCTCATCTTCACACCAGGTTGATGAGCACCACAAATGCCTTCATGAACCTCAGCCATGGCTGTTAATGCTTCTTTTGGGCCTAAACACTCCAGCAATAAACCATCTCCCCCTCTTTTGTAGAGAGCATTACCATATAATATATATTGCATGGACTGTAATTTGATTCTCCTGCTGGCCTCCGAGGATGGACCAATCAAATACTGCATTATTGGATGCCTCCAATCTTGTTCTTGCAAGTCATTATGATTGACTTCCAAGACCACATTCCTTTTACTTAAAGGTGGTATCAATTTTTGATATGTTGTTTGGCTTATGTCCCTTTGGGCATTATCCCTTCTCTTGAAGTTCGAAGCTTTCTGAGCCACATCATTAGCTCTATTATTCAAGAATCTTGGAACATGAGTTACATTAGCTACTTGAAATTGAGAAAGCAGATGTAATGCAACAACATAATATGGCAGAATAGTTATGCTTTGACACTTGAAAATCCCTTTCACTTGGTTAACTACCAATTGGGAATCCCCAAATATATCAGCGGCATGTACCTGTAATCCAATGAGGATTTCTAGCCCCACTATTAAGGCTTCATATTCAGCCTGGTTATTGGAACAAGTGGCTTCGTCCACTCTGAAACCATGTGTGGTTTCTACCCCTTGTGGAGATCTAATCACAACACCAATTCCAATTAAGCCATTGGCTTTCGATCCATCAAACCACATCTGCCATGGCTTAACATTAGCCATACCAAGCTCCATTATCTCTTGGCTTTCTGTTTGAGATGGATGATCTGCCAGAAAATTGGCCAAAACTTGCCCTTTTACTGCCCTTTGAGGGACATATTCTAAATGAAATTCTGATAAGGCTAGTATCCATTTGCCAATTTTTCCCCTCAACATAGGTCTGGATAACATGTACTTAACCAAATCTGTGGTTGCAATTACCAAGACAATTGTAGGTAAAAGATAATATCTTAATTTTATTGCAGCAAAATACAAAGCGAGACACAGCTTTTCAATAGCTGAATATTTACATTCACAAGAATTTAAAAACCTACTAAGGTAATAAACAGCTTGCTCCTTGCCTTCTTCATTGTCTTGGGCCAAGAAAGCTCCCAATGAATCTTCTGCTGCAGCTATGTACAATTTCAAGGGCTTATCACCCTTAGGTGGCATCAGTACTGGAGGTTTGGCCAAGTAGGCTTTGATACCTTCGAAAGCACTTTGGTGCTCTGCTGTCCACACAAACTCTTCTTCATCTTTCAGCCTTAACAAGGAAGAAAATATTTTAGTTTTCCCAGCAGTGTTAGAAATAAACCTTCGAAGAAAGTTAACCTGCCCAAGGAACCTTTGTAATTCTTTCTTACTTGATGGAGGCTTGGCTTCAATGATGGCTTTGGCTTTATTCTGATCAATCTGTATTCCTTTCTTGTGCACTACATAACCCAAGAAATTTCCGGATGAAACGCCAAAAGCACACTTAAGGGGATTGAGCTTTAATTTGAACTTTCTCATCCTTTCAAAGGCTGCTTCTAAATGATACAGATGCTCCTCTATGGACTGGGATTTCACTACAATGTCATCAATATAACACTCTAGATATCCTCCAATGAGATCATGAAAGATGGTGTTCATAGCCCTCTGATATGTAGCCCCAGCATTCTTCAGACCAAATGGCATTTTAACCCATTCGAAGGTGCCAATATTCCCAGGACATCTGAATGCTGTCTTGTGGATATCCTCCTCTGCAATGCATATTTGGTTGTAACCAGAGTGACCATCCATCATTGATAAAACTTGATGCCCTGCTGAACTGTCTACCAGCAGATCCACTATAGGCATAGGGTACTCATCTTTAGGAGTTGCTAGATTTAAGTTTCTGAAATCGATGCATACCCTCATTTTGCCATTCTTCTTGACTACAGGCACAATATTAGATAGCCATTCAACATACCTGGCTGTTCTAATAAAGCCTGCCTTGAGTAGTCTCAGAATCTCTTCCTTGACTTTCTGAATTACTTCTGGACTCATTCTTCTTGGTTTCTGCTTGTATGGCCTGAAATTAGGCTTCATAGGGAGCCTATGTTCCACTAATGACCTATCCAATCCTGGTAGTTCATTGTAGGACCATGCAAAGCAGTCCTTGTATTTCTTCAGGATAACCAACAACTGGTCTCTGTCCAGAACATTCAAGCAAGCACTTATATAAGTGGGTTGTTGTATGGAACCTTCCCCTAGATTTACTTCTTCTAAGGGGTCTTGCGTTTGAGGACTTATCGAAGCTTCTTCTCTAGTTTCTTCTACCTTCGAAGCAATCTTCTCACCTTGTTCTGCTTTTAGGTTCTTTAGTTCAACATCCTTACCCTCCTCCTCATAGACAAAATCTGTCCATAAGGCATCCTCTTCCTGTATCTCCTGGACTTTTGTATCAATATCCAATGCACAGTACTTCCTAAGGGTCAGAATTCTGACCTGTTGCTGCTCTTGTTTACAGCCAACTATCATGGCTTCTCTTTCTTGCTCCTGTACTTTCTGGACTATTGCTTTTACATCCAATGGTGAGAATTTAACTAGAGCCAAAGACCTGGCTTCTTGTTCTTCATTCCTTTGCCTACAACCAGGCATCATTGTCATCTTTAACGACAATCTCTTCATCAGCACTCTCTTGAACCAAGTGCTTCAGGTGTGTCACTTCCTCATCAGCCGTCACTTCAGCTGAGCCATCAGCTTTCCTCAGTATACTGAGCGGTGTTACTCCCTCAATATACAATTTGGCCTCTGCAAAGTCTGCACAGGCTATGAAGGGTTGGGGATCTGCATCAATCTCCTCTGTCTCTCCATTGCCCAAAGCCATCATGATTTTCTGATGCAAAGAGGAAGGCACACATTTGTTAGTGTGGATCCAGTCTCTCCCAAGTAAGGCATTGTATTTAGCATTACTGTCGATTACAAAGAATGCTGTCATACAGTCCCTAGTTCCAACACTCAAATTAATGGGTAAAATCCCTTGAGCCATCTGTTTGTCTCCAGCAAAGCCAGCGATGGTTGTGCTGGTAGGGATCAACCTGGGATTCTTTTTCCCTAGCTTCTTCAAAGAAGATTTCGGTAATAAGTTTACCGCTGCCCCATTGTCTATTAGGACTCGGTTCAGCTGTATCCCATCGAAGAAAGCCTTGATGTACAAAGGCTTGACATGTTGGGTCATGGAATTCGAAGGATACTCAAAAGGATATGAGAGGTTGATGCTCACCTCTTCCTCGCTTTCACACTCAGTTTCCATTGGAATAGCCAATCCAGAAGCATCCTGTACCATGCTCACTTGTGACTCTTCACTGGAGACAGGAATTGGATCCATGTCTTGGTCACTTTGGCTCTCGTCTTCAGCCTGGAACTCATGAGGCAATATGTGTACCATATTGACTGACACTGGCGGAAATGAGCCAAATTGGATGACTGGCTGTACCTTCTCTTTCCCTTGGCTACCTTGCCCAATGACTTCAACAGCATCCTCCATGCTGCACTCTGGCATTTCATTGCTAACTGATCCCTTCGAAGGATCCTTCTCAACTGGTTCTTCAGTCAGGAATGTTTGCTCAGCCATAAAGGCTTCGAACATTTCCTCTTCTATCATTTCCTTCTTTTGGCTCATGCCAATCTCTTCTTCCGTTTCACTATCACTTTCCATCAGAACCTTTTCCAGCCCTACCAAACTAGACTTCTCTTTGGCCTTTAGTTCAGAATGAACCTGGGCCAACTGTTCTCTGCTACAAACCACTTTGCTTTGTAGGGTCGGTTTTGGAGTATGGTCTGACTTCGAAGTTTTCTTTCCTTCTGCCTTGACCAGTGAAGAACTCTCCCCACTTTCTTTCAGATCTTGCTGGTACTGGGTGTACCTGCGCTGAATTTTCCTCCTCTGTGATCTGGAAATGACTGGAACCATATTTGGTTCCTTTGTCTTTGGATGTTTCAACAACACCCAGTTGTTCGGAGCCACCAAAGGAGGCTTGACCATCCTGCCTTGGATTCCAACATCTCTTCGAACAGGCAGTTCCCTAGGTTTGCTTTGCATTACAAACCAGTCTGGGACTCCAGGTACCCACGAACTTGCTGACTTAGATTTTGAGCTGCCTTTTTCGACCTTCGAAGCCGTCTTCGAAGCTGGCTGTGAAGGTACGTGATTGGCTCTGATCTCATGCTTTGAGCCCGATTCAGACCTTTGGTGAAGGTAATCACTTTCTGTCCTGCGTGAAGCTGGTCTAGGAAGCCAATCCTTGACTTTATTCCCATGAAATGAGCCTCTCTCCAGTCTTCTTTCAGCATGGCAACTCTCCATTCTGTAGTAATTAGGTGGCTTAGATTCATGTAAGGGCCTTTTGCCTTTAGCATGCATCCTGTCCATTGCAGGCTCAACCATTGGTGGTCGCTGCCTGTCACCAGCCGGATACGTCTTTTGTTGTAAGCGTTGGTTGACTTAGGACGCCTCTGAACATCCCTGTAATATTGCTTACCGTCAACTGGAAGCCCCTTTAACCATTTGTAGCTTAGTCTGCATCTGGGACACATCCTCTGCATTACTGCTGCTTCCAAAGAATCGTCATCCAGTACTTCTTCATCAGAGTGTTCCTTCTGATGTGAGAAACCTTGTCCAATGACTGGTGGGTTTCTAGTCTCCTTTTTGGCAGTTGTCTGGTTGGCAATATGCATTTGCACATTGACTTCTTCCAATTCCTGCAGAGATAAATTCTGAAAGTTTGGAACAACCACATTAGCCGCGCTTTCTCCAACTTCTGGAAACGGGTTACTGTCAATCCCCATGGTCTTCTCTGTTTTGGCTGGGAACTTCAAACTACCTTTCCGAATTTGCTCTTGGATCCTGTCTCGAAAAACAATGCAGTTTTTAGTCGAGTGAGACCAAGAATTATGCCATTTACAGTATACTTGTAATAACCCTCACATTGTATTAGCCATACTCATATGCATTTATATGCTTTGTCTTGTTATGTTTGCATTTCAGACCTTGTCCTTGTGTTGCTTAAGTGCTGTTTGCATGCTTTGCTTCTTGTTCGGTGTGAGTAGTCAGCCTAGGCCAACCAAACCGAGGTCACCTTAAGCCTAGAACTGCCTTAGAACCCCTTTGATTGACCTCCACCTTCATCCTGGCATACTGGCCGAGATGTCATTATCTTGGCCGAGGTGTTCATCGCCAAGGCCGAGATGTGTATTATCTAGGCCGAGATGTTACCCTTGAACCCAAGTGATCTTGCCCTAGACTGGTTACGACCTAGACCGAGGTGTGGCACACCTAGGCCGAGGTGTGGCACAGCTGGGCCGAGTGTTGTCCTTTCTGGCCGAGGTCATTGTTCCCTTGCTTGCCGAAGTCTTGTTGTTAGCCGATGTCATTACTCGCCGGAGTCCCTTGCCGCCTAGCTTGTTGAGCACGCCTTGTCATAGTCTTGTCTTTTCAATCAGTCACCTTTTTGAGTTGAGCCAACCAACCGCTGCCACGTGTCCGAGCTGAAGGTTAAGTCAGCCGATAGACTTAGAAACAAATCATTTTGTCTCAAGCCTTTGTTTTTAGAGAGAGAAGCTCTAGGAGAAGAAGGAGGAGTTCTAGAGTGAGAAGTGGATCAGCAAGCTTGATTCTTGGAGTTCAAACCGTTAGATTCTTGATTTGAGGTTAGGATCTTGATCTACTCTTGTTGTTCTTATTGATCATCTAGCTGCATTGCACGATTGGGTCTGTTTTGCATGCCATGTTTTGGAAAAAGAAAGTTAGAGTTCATGAGTTCTTGAAGAAAAGCCCTGTTTGATCCGAAAGTTTGCAACAAGTTACATACTTTTGTGTTTGTTTTCGTAAGATCTTCTAGTATGGGTACTCAGGTCCATGTTTTCAAACTCATAGCATGGAATCTCAGGTTTTATAATGATGAGTTATGATCTTTGCATTCATTTCCTTCACATTTTTCATGTTCATATTCTTCATGTTCTTGAGCAGAGGGAAAACCCAGATTTTTCCCGACTTCATGTATCCTGGAAAGTGGCCCTCGGGACCACACCTCGGCGAGAAGGTGTGGGACCTCGGCCAAAGACCTGGTTAGTGCCCAGCATGTTTCCCGAAGATGAGAAACAGTGTTTGTTTTGGTTTGACTTAGTTTTGGCGAATGCCGAGGTCATTTTGTATGCATGTGAAGCTTGTTTGAAAGTGCATTCAACAGACTTTTGCCATGTGTTTGTAGGACTTGGACTTGCCTTGACCCCGACGTTTGAAGAACTATGTGAGTGGTATTTTAATAAAGATATGTTATAAAGCTTTGATAAAACCTTGTTTTGCCCTGCTCGGGAATTATTTACAAGCATGAATGATTATTCCTATTTTGCGTACCAAATCTTGTATCTTGTTTTGATGACATTCTCGGGAAGTCCGTATGTGCTAGGGGACTATAAGCATTTGTAGCACAAAGTTTGGAAGTCCGTATGTGCTAGGGGACTATAAGCATTTGTAGCACAAAGTTTGGAAGTCCGTATGTGCTAGGGGACTATAAGCATTTGTAGCACAAAGTTTGGAAGTCCGTATGTGCTAGGGGACTATAAGCATTTGTAGCACAAGTCCTTAGTGTCCGGGGACTATAATGCAACGACACCATTGTTTAGAGATCTCTCTTGTCTTGTCTTGCCTTGCCACTGACGGTTTTACCGCGTGGGCTTGTTTGTCCGGAATGTCATCTCTTGTATTATAATGATGTTAGTAAGCATCCCTTGAGGCTTGAAAGATTTGATAGACGAACTCGATTTTATCCCTTGTGTTGTTGTGTTAAAAGATCTCGGATATCATTCATGTAAACCCCTTTATTATTTATACCATTCACTGAGTATCCAAGCTCACCCTCTCTATATATATGTAGGTGATGAGCAAGACGGCGGCGACGCCTAGATGTCTTTTGCCGATGTGTTTGCCGACGTGTTTTGGATTGTGTTTTGCAACATCTTGAAGATTATGCTTCTTAGTTATTTCCATTGTATTTTGTATTTGATGGCTGAGAAGCCTTTTGGTCAAGATGTATTTTTGTACTCCATTTGTTGTACTAAAGCTATGTAATGATGTATGACATTTCATTCAACTTATGCACTGCTCTTATGGATTACTTAGCCTTGTTTTATTTCTTCCGCATTTGTAAGCCCCATATGTGTACTCTGATTTGCGTGTGGATTCTTGTAAGTGGCCTTTGGTAATCTCAGATTACTGGCCATCATGGCACCATTCTACTAGGGGCGGAATGGGGTCGTGACAATACTTTTCCTTTAAGTTCATCTGGAGATGGCAGTTTTACTCCTTTTGGTAACTTAAGGAAATTTGCTGCAAGCAAATGATCAAAAATGTCATCTGCTTTTGTTAAATCGAAAGAGTACTTTCTGTGAAAGTCTTTCTTTTTAAACTGCTGGTCAATGGTTGTATCCTTATGAATTAATGCTTCACAGATTACAGGTTCTTTACCCACAATCTCTGCTGCATCGATCTCATAATTGGGATCTCTATAATACGTCTTATACGAAGCATTATTTCGATCTTGTTCCTTCTCTAGTAATGCTTCATATCGAGACACCTTATAGGTCAGTTCGACCAAATCCCTGAATTCAGTTGAGTCAAACTTCTTTCGAAGCCTGAACTCTAAACCGTTTTGAGCCAATCTTACAAATTCTGGCTCTGGAAGGATGACCCTACATTTATTTCGAGCCCTTTTAAATCTGGTAATAAACTGAGTGGCCTTTTCTTCAGGCCTTTGACTCAATCTTGCCAAGTTTGCCATAGAAAACCTCTGGCTCCGACTGGAAAAATTGGGCATGAAATGCCTCCTCCATTTGTTGCCAATTTTGAATAGAGCCAGGTGTAAGGTTGATGTACCATACAAATGCTCCCCCAGTTAGAGAATTTGGAAATAATCTCAGTTTCATGTAATCATGATTAGTGAATTCACCACACTGAGCAGCGAATCTGGCAATGTGCTCTACTGTTGACTGATTTCCAGTTCCATAGAATAAGGTAAAATCCGGTATTCTGAATCCTCTTGGGTATTCATGTACCCTATCTACCCATTCTGGGTATGGTTTTCTGTATACAGGAGTCTGGACCCCCCGAGCCATCGGTCCACACATCTCCCTAACAATATCAGCAATTTGGTCCCTAGGGACCATATTTTGTGCTTGTTGAACTACTACTGGAGGGACAAACACAGGGTTTGGTGGACAAACTTGCGCCTGTGGTCCTCTTGGTCCATAAAGTGGTACATTTGGGACTGGTTGCCCCTGTGGTGCAGGTTGCTGTTGGGGGTATGGGTAACCCCTTTGAGCCTGTCCTACGAAAGGGCCTGCGAAAGGTGCTGGAACAGGTGTTGTGTCCCTTCCATTTACAGGAAAACCTTCCAACCCCCCGGGTATAAATTCGAACAAGGGATTATTATACCCCCTAGTGCCAGGTATGGCTTCGAACATAGGATTAGTAACCATTCTTATGCCAGTTTCTTGTACTTGGCCAGATCCACCAACTTGTGTGGCTTCATTGTTGAGTACTGAGGCATTTTGGCCTATTACAGACCTCGAAATGGGTTCATACCAAGACTGAGGCGATGGTCTCTCATAGTTCTGAGTACTAGTTTGACTATTAGATTGTCCATTAACTTGCATAGGCTGTTTATCTCTAGCCAATCTTTGCTGAGGGACATTTAAAACTTCCTCTGTGTGTCTTATGTTTGTTGGTTGGTGGTTATTCATTCGATCCAAAAAGGATGTTGCCCACCTTTCCATTGTGTTCATTAATTGTTATCCCATAGCATCTACTAAGCCATCCCATGAATTCGTTGGCTGAGTAGATGGAACAGTGGATGGTCCAATTCCTTGGTTTCGTCCAATATTATGAACATATGGTTCTTGTCCAGAAGTACTGGTCTGTTCGACCATAGGTTCTGATAACATAGGAGTTTCCACAGGATGTGTTACCACATTATCCTCTGGATTAGGTATTTCTACCTCTCCTTCTCTACGCCTTCTTCCAGACGTTCATTTTCTCCTTGTCGTCTTCGTCTAGCCATTTTAACACGTCCCACCGGGCGTGCCAAAAATATATGTTGGCGTTTTGGCTTTCGAAGGGTATTTTAGTGAATGTGAGCGTGCCAGTAAGGATCAATTAGTCCTTACAGAAATTATAATTGCCAACCAATTATCAGACGATTGTGTTGTAGTTCTTTCAGCCTCAATGAAGAGGACTTTTACTGGTGGCTTGACTTAGGAGAAATTAAGAGAAATAACAGTTTAATGTGAAGAACAATCGAAGTATTTTATTAAGATGAACACTTACAATGGTCCAAACTCAGTCTCGAAGAGGTTTACAGCAACAGCCTACTTGAATCTACTTGAAACTACTCCTATGAATCGAAGTACAGTGCGGGTATTTAAAGAACAGGTATTTAAAGTGCAGGAAATGTAAAACTGGAAAGGTAAATATGAAATAAAGACTGCTTTGTATTATCTGAGTCTGGGGGTTTTTTCTGGGGGCTTCCCCGCTATTTATACTTGTCAAGGATGACCTTCGAACTACACTTCAAACCGTCGAACTGCTCCTCCATGATCGTCAATCATGCTGCCTTAGAAGTAGTTCCACTATGCCATCACTTGCAGTTAAGCTTCCCTCTTGTATTTGAATTTGAATATGAGCAACCGTTGAAGCCACGTCACCTTGTATCTCCTTACTGATCTAGTACTACTCAGATCACATAAGAACCAATATTCATTGCCACGTGTACGACCGGGATCAAAGACTTGAATCTTCTTCCCACAATACCCCTATTCTGCCACGTGTCGAATTGTAATTGACTTTTACAAAATATGTAGCCAACACAATGATATCATTACCTTCTATCATGATTTTGACTCTATTTATATTAGTAAGAGAGGAATGAATGCAATTCAACAGCACATAAGCTGGTAACGGCTGTACTTAAAGGGTTATGTATAATATTGCGTTTGTTTGTTTCGTTCTCAAAAATATAAATAAATAAATAAAATCTAAGATGGTTTTTCGAAAAAACACCTAAGGTGGTGGAAAATTATATATGAGAGTGGTTTGATGGATGAATTATTGAATTGTCTTGGGTAGAGATGTGGGAAAATTTGAAAAAAATTGATTGAATTGGAATAAATCAATTATATTTAGTCTGTTTTTTAATAAGAATTGATTTGTGTAATTTTTTAATTTAATTTAATTTTTTTGGAGTCTAATATCAGTTCAAACACTTTATGCACCGAACTAAACAGAAATTGACCGCTTCAACATATATTGGCGTTGTTTGGGAAGTTTGGCTTTTGTTTTTTCACTAAAAGACAAATTAGTTACAAAATCAAAAAAAAATCAATCCAAACAAAATATCACATCAAACTCTATAATCATTTCACTTTTTATCTCACAAATATCACATCCAACAACAAAAAAACCTAATTATCTTCCCATACACAAAAAAAAATTTCTCTAATAATATCCTACAACTAAAAAAACCTACAAAAAAATCACTTCCCAAACACCCACATTGTATTTAGGGAAAATTACACCAATAGTCCCTATAGTTTGGAACTTGTGTCACTTTAGTCCCTAACTTTTCAATTGTGACACATTTGACCTTGAATTTTGAATCTTGTTCCAAATAAGGACAATTGAAAATATCATCGTTTATTTTCAAGGGCAAAATAGTCAATTTAATAAAATATAAACTAATTTGACAAAAATAAATGTCAAAAAAATATTTTTAATTTTTTAAAAATTATTTCTATCCACTAAAGATAAAATTATGTAAAATTGATCAGAATTAATAAAAATTACATGATTAATTTTTAAAAATTAATTTTACATGATCATCATCCAAACACATAATAAAAATTAATTTGGTAAAAAAAATAAATAAATGTCTAAAAGATTTATCAATTTTACATAATTTTATCTTTAGTGGGTAGAAATAATTTTTAAAAATTCAAAAATATTTTTTTGACATTTATTTTTGTCAAATTAGTTTATATTTTATCAAATTGACGATTTTACACTTGAAAAATCTAATGATATCTTCAATTGTCCTTATTTGGAACAAGATTCAAAATTCAGGGTGAAATGTGTCACAATTGAAAAGTCAGGGATTAAATGATACAAGCCTCAAACTATAGGGACTATTAGTGTGATTCACCCTTGTATTTAATATATATACTATTGTACTTAATATATATACTATTTAATAATATAATAATATATTAATAAGTATAATAAATTATTAATATTAATTAATTAACTTTATCATCTCTATAACCTAAGTTTGTAAACTCTTATTATATATAATCTTAACTCCAACTCATTGTTCTTGAAACTTTAGTATTTTTTAACTTTTTTTTTTGTTTGTATTTTTTTTAATTTAGGAATTGAAAAATATTTATAAAATGGATGGATTGGATATGTTTGAAGTAGTATTCAATGTTTTTATATAAATTAGTGACTATACTAAAAAGTGACTCAAATTTGAAAGTCCTAAACCGATTAAATTGAACCAAACTGAACCGCTTTAATTGGTTTGATTTGGTGCAGTTTGATAGGAGAAATGATCTATATTGGTACTCAAAATAATAAAATCGATATTATCGATTCGATAATTTTTTTTTTATTTAAATACCGATCATAACAAACTGATTACATCCCTAATCTTGAGTAGTGCTATTCACGTTAAGAAATTAAATATATTTTTTTAATACAACATAATATATTAAAATATTATACTTCTCTTTTTCGTATTTTCTAATTATTCATTAATAATATCTTTACACATTATTAAAAGTAGAAAGTGAATCTAAAAAATGTGTTTATATATTGTCTCTTTAAATTTATTGTAAGAGAAGAATGAAATAAAGGGTAAATTACACTGACACCCCTTGACATTTTTTTTTAATATAAATCTCTCTTCAAATTTGAAAAATTACATTTACCCTCTTGTCATCCCCCTTAATCTTTATACATATAAAATATTAAAATAATGTAGATATTTTATTCATGTCATTTTAAAAGAAATAACACTCATCTTCTTTGATTTAACTCACACAAAAAATGAGTTTTTTTTTTTTTTTTTTGTGGTTTTTTTTTTACTAATTTTTTTTTAATATTTTAAGCAAATTTTTTTTTAAATACACTTAATTTAGATATACTTAAGAAGTATAATATTTTGTGATTTTTTTAAATTCACCAAATATTAAAAATATATAAAAATACAAAAATTCAATACATTATCTTATTTTGTTGTATTCAATGATTTTTATAAATAAATAAAAAATAACAAATTTTATACCCTTTAAATATATTTAGATTAAATTGATTCAATTTAGATATAATGGTGGAAATAAAAATGAAAAATTATATTCATATATAAAAATTTATACAAAAAAAATATCATAAAAATGTTGTGATAATGATATTATTATAAATATAAATCACGTTTATGGTATTTTGTTTTAAAGTGAAAGATCACCATTAAACTATATCATTGTGTTTAAAAATTATATATATAATTAATGTTTGTCTATTATGACTAAATAAGAATATGTTCATCTAGAATTTAATGATAAAAAATTATAGAATATAGATATGATGATAGAAAGAAGAAATGATACAAAAACGAGACAAGATAGTCATTTAAAAAATTTTAGAGTATGATATTAGCAATTTAGGAATAATTTATAATGAGATTACAAATCTCAAAGAAGAAAATATAATTTTTTTAAATGTGAAAGGATTTATATTAAATAGAACCATCAAGCGTGTCAGTGCAATTTATCCTAAAATAAAATAGAAAAGAGGGGAGGTGACAGTGCATCGTCAGTTAGATATCATGCCACGTGTCGTCGGCTGGTCGGCCGCCGCTGGCCAAGAGGAAGTGTAGTTCGATGGACGATGCGGTCGCCAAGTGCAGTGCGTCCTCAGGGCGATGCCACTGTTCTAAGAAAAGGTAGGGTTCATTATTCACATCATCAAATAGTTAATTGTTGTTATAATTATTGTATTTTATGGATTTCATTGATTTTTTTTTTTTTTTTTTTTTGTGGAAATTGAAGGTGAAGAGAGTGGTGAGAGTGCCGGCAATAAGTGTGAAGGTGGCTGACATACCACCGGATGATTACTCCTGGAGAAAGTATGGTCAAAAGCCCATCAAAGGTATGATCAGATTAAATGCTATTTTGATAAGTGGGTTAAAAGTTAGGTTTTTGATTATTTTTTTTTAAATCACATTATTTTTTTATTTTTTTACACATTTTTAAAAAAAAAATCAAAAAAGTCAAAAAATCAATTTTTAACTAACTTCCTAAAACAATCCTAAATGAGAAGACTATTAGTGTAATGATATTAATTTGGAAATATAAGGTACAGAGTGTTTGTTTGTAAGTTACCAAGTTAGTAACACTATATATAATACTAATATTTTTTATTTATATGCATATATATATGTTTTTGTACTTTTTAAGTCCACATAATTTAGAGATATTTAAAAAGTATAAATTTTGCGTTAAAATCATTTACAAATTCACAAAATATAAGAAAAACCATTTTTTAATATTTATTAAAATATTTTAATTCACCATATTATATATGCATGTATTATATTATATACATGTATTTACACACTATTATGACATAAAATAAATAAAAAGGAAACTTGCCTCTTGGGAAACTGTTCCATTGCATTGATTTGTCAATCCTATCTCCTACCAAGGCAAGTTAGGAAAAAGGTTGGGATTCTCATTTTTTGGGAACTCTCATCATCCTCAATGCACTGTGATTGGTCAATTTTTTATTTTTGTTATTTTTTTTTCCTCCTATCTTTGGCTGACATGTGTCTGTGGGAGGTTGTGGAGGTCCACAAAAAAGAAAAAGAAAAAAGGATCTGTATCATTTCTAGACAAGTTAATCCCACTGTATTGTATGACAGGTCAAAAAAAAAAAAAACCAAACAAACTATATGTGAAAGTCAAAAAAATAACCAAACAAGCCATACATGAGCTCTACTTTATTCGTCTTCTAATTCCGTTCATTTAGTGAGCTAAATAAACATGGCCTAAGCAATAGACACGTCACACAATAGTTGATAGGGTTGGGCATAGGGTTATCCGACCTGCCCAAACCACCCTACCCAAGAGGGTTGCGGGTTTGAACCGCACTCGCTCGTATTAACAATTTTTTTTTTTTAATATTTCAAATCTGGACTATTCATCTTCACTTCATCTATACCCAAACAAACAAAACTAAAAACCCTAATCTAATCTCTCAAACTCAAAAACACATCTGTTGCGCAGCTCTTTCTTTCATCTTATCTCATCAGACTCTCACTCTCTCGTTTTTCATCTGCACCGATCGACCTCGCACGATCGATTCTCTCTCCGGCAACTCTCAAGTATGCGTCTCTCTATTTCTGCCTTTCTCTTTCCCTGATCTCTGATTTTTTTGTGGACATTCAGATCTGTGTCTCTCTGTGCGCAGCCTCTCTTCTGATCTCACTCTCTTGTTCTTTCATCTCTCTCTTTCTCTGTGTCCACCGGAGAAGAGACCGATTGACCTTCGCAAGATCAACTCTGCTCCGTAACTCACAGGTAAGCCTTTATGTCTGTATCTCTCTCTCAATCGACTCTCCTCTATTTCAATAGTGATTTTTTTTTTATGCAATCAGATTTTGTCTTTGAATTTATTTTTATTTTATGCAATCAGATTCTGTTTCAATTGTGTGGCTAAGATTCTGAGTTTATTGAATATATTGGACATTAATTGAATCTGTTATTAGAGTTAAATCTGTTATTCAATTTGTGTTAAATCTGAGAGTTGGAATTGAATCTGTGTTATTGGAATTAAATCTATTATTGAATCTGTGATTGAATCTGTATTAAATCTATTATTAAATTTTTGAGAGGGTGATTCAATCTGTTATTAAATTGAATATGTTATTAAATCTATTATGTTATTGAAATTGAATCTGTAATCGTGTTGAATCTGTAATTAAAATTGAATCTGTAATTGTGTTGAATCTGTAATCTATTATGTTATTCAAATTGAATTTGTAATTTTTGTAATCCAGTTTAAATGGAGGATAGTGTTCAATCTCCCGCAATCAATCTTTTACCTCCGGAATACTCTAATTCTCAAATGAATCCCTCCTTAACCGAACCCGAACCTGAACCTAAGCCTCCTAGACCCCCAAAGAGAAAGAGTTAGGGTAGATGGGAGGAGAGCACCATCCACAGTTTGTGATCATTTTGATAAGGTTCTAGGGACCGATGGGAAGCGTAGAGCCGCATGCGAATATTGCAAAAAAGAGTATTTGGCTGACTCTAGACTTCATGGGACTAACAATTTGAGGAGTTATATATCCAATTGTAAAGAATATCCAAATAGGGATACAGATAGCCAACAAATAGGGATATCGATGGGAAGCGTAGAGCCGTATGCAAATAGTGCAAAAAAAAGTATTTGGCTGACTTTAGACTTCATGGGACTAGCAATTTGAGAAGTGATACACCCAATTGTAAAGAATATCCAAATAGGGATACAGATGGCCAACAAACATTAAATGTTAAACCGAAACAAAATGAAGAGGGTGTTGAGGTTGTAGCAACAACTTTTAATTTTGATGCTTGTTTGCAGAGATGGTGGTCATTGATGAGTTCTCATTTAGATTTCTGGAGGGTGTTGGGTTTAGAAGATTTTGTAATGTCATGCAATCCAAATTCACACCAATTCCCTCTCGTCAAACCATATCTAGAGAAATGCTTAACATATTCAAGAATGAAAATGGATAAGTTAAAGAATGCCATGAAAGGTCGTAGAATTTGCTTTAGTATGGACACTTGAACATCTATTTAGAATTTGTGTTATATGTGTTTAACTGCTCATTTTATTAATGATAATTGCAAACTTCAAAAAAGAATCATAAATTTTCAACAAGTTGAGGATCACAAAGGAGAAACATTGGGTCAGAAAATTAAGTCGTGTTTGATTGAGTGGAACATTGATAGCATATTCACCTTAACAAGTTGATAATGCTAGTTCTAATAATCTTACCATTCAATATTTAAAAACGATAACCAAAGATTGGAAGGGGACTATTTTGCAACATGAGTTTGTTCATATGCGTTGTTGTGCAGATATTCTTAATCTCGTTGTGAGTGATGGGTTGAAAGAAATTGACGATTCTATTGCCAACACTAGACTTGCGGTGAGATATGTGAGGTCTTCTCCTCATAGGCATGATATTTTTAAGAAGTGTGCGACTACATTCAAACTTGATTCAAAAGCTCTTATATGCCTAGATGTATCAACTAGGTGAAACTCTACCTATTTGATGTTAGAGGCCGCCAAAAAGTATAAGAAGGCTTTTAACTGCTTGAAGTTTATGGATTCCAACTTCAAACCTTATTTCAAGAATGTTGATGGTGGTATAAGGAGAAGTCCAAATAAGTTGGATTGGAAAAGATGTAGAATTTTTTTGAGATTTCTAAAATTATTTTTTCTTGCAACTAAGAAATTTTCGGGGTTTCCCTTTGTTACTTCCAATGCTTTTTACAAAGAAATGTTTATTATTGAAAGCAAAATTAACCAATTAATTTTGGAGGAGGATGATACTTTAAGCACAATGACAAAGACTATGAAACAAAAGTTTAGTAAGTATTGGGGGGATAGAAGTAAGATCAATTTGTTATTGTATGTTGCGGCTGTTCTTGATCCTACCAAAAAAATAACATACTTAGAGTTTTGCTTTTCAAATTTATTTCATGGAGATCATAAGAAAGTAGAAGATATGGTAGACAAGGTTAAGAGTTGTTTGAGTCGTTTGTATAGCCATTATGTCACACTTTATCCTTCAAATGAGAAACTTCTAAGTGTGAGTGAAGTTGTGAATATGGTGGAAGTATTCTTTGGTTGACTCCCAATTTAATTTCTATTTGGAGGGGTGATGCACTAGTGGATCTAAGTCGGAATTGGAACAACATTTATCTGAAGTTGAACATTTTGCAAATAATCAAACATTTGAGATTTTGGATTATTAGAAAGTGAATGCAACCAAATATAAAGTGTTATCACAACTTGCAATGGATGTGTTAGCCATGCCTATTTCTACCATTGTATCAGAGTCGGCTTTTAGTATCGGGGGGAGGGGTCATATTCTTGACCTATTTTGTAGTTCACTCTCGCCTTCTATGGTTGAAACTCTTATATGTACTCAAAATTGGCTTCAAAGCAAACTTCCAATTTCTCTTCGAAAGACGATGGATTATGTGGAAGAATTTGAGCAATATGACTCGGGTAATATGAGAATTTATTTATCTTCATTTTTATTTGTATTGTTCATTTTGTAATGCAAGTTTTATTAATCATCTCTTGTTAACTCCTAATTAGGTACTTTAGAGTCAAGCTCATCTTCAAGTTCAACCTATAATGTTGATGCTATAATTGAACTCTAATATCCATTTGCTCATTGGTAATTTTTTCATATACTCAACACATTTTCTTACTATATTGAGATGCAATATATAGGCATCTGTTTATCTTTTCATTACTTTATTCTTTTACACTTTTTTTGTCGAAGGAATTATGAAGATTGAAGATTAAAGTTTATATTTTTCAGTTTATTTTTGTGCAAGGTTCATCAACCAAACACATGGAATTGGAATTTGTGAAAGTTGGATTGGATGTGATTCATGATGAAGTTTGATATTTTGCAAATGTTTTTATTTTACTTCATAGGTTTGAATTGAATGAAGTTTGACAACAAAATTTTTTTTTTAATTGCATTTTGGATGAATGTAAGTTAATGAAATTATTATTATTATTTTTTTTGTAATTCCATTTTGGATGAATGTAAGTTAATGAAGAATCACTTCTTTTTTTTTTGAAATTCCATTTTGGATGAATGTAAGTTAATGAATAAATACTTCTTTTTTTTTTTTTTTATTTGGGTTAAGAATGATGAATGTAAGATTTTGAATGTAGGATTTTGAATGTAGGATTTTTTTATTTGGGTTAGGAATGATGAATGTAGGATAAATGCAAGCTAATGATGAATGTAGGAATGATTTATTTGGGTTATGAATTGATTTTGTTGTGTTTTTTTATTTTATAAGTTTTAATTCATTAATTATTAATGTTGGAGTATTTTAGAAAATGGGGGGAAAAAGGCTCAAAATAAATATTGACAAAATAGGGAAAAAAAAAGACTTAAAAATAAATTTTTGAACAAAAAGTCCAATCTACAAACCGTCTGCACATCCGCGAACCCTATCCGTACAAACCGCAAACCGTACTGCAGGCGGTTGCGGGTTGATTTTTTCCCAAATCGCATAAATGTGGGCGGATCTAAACCGAATCACAAACCATCACAATCCGAACCGCGGACACTCCTAATAGCTAAAGACAAGCGTTGGTCTTTTCATGTGTGTTCCATTCCATTCCTAAGTTTTTTTCTTTTAAGCCATATGCACCAACCTTTTTTTTTTCCTAATGGGAACATGGACACTAACTTATCGATAATGCTGGGGACCCCAGTGGGGGTGACCCCAGCACCCCTACCTCTACGTGGGGGGCTGCCAATGGCTGAAAAAAGAAAAAAAGAAAAAAGAAAAAAACAGTTTTTGGGCCAATCAGAAGGGACCCCAGCACCCCCACTGGGAGTCTCATGCATTTTCCCTAACTTATATATGATTCTTTTAATAACTGTTCTATGAAAATTACAAACATTTGTGATGTGTATTATCAAGGCAGAGAGGAGTGATTAGGAAATCCTGCCCTTCCAATATTTTGATAAATAATATTTTTTATTTATATAATTTTTAAAATTTTTATTTATTTCATATAATGGTCACTCTAAACTTAATTTTATACTTCTAAAAAATTTATTTTAATTTGTGTGGAATTATATTAAAAAAATCTTTACATTTTGTTAGAGAAAATAAATTAGTTTCTTATGTAGATTTTTATAAATTTTTTTTTATCGAAAATGATTGAGAACTCTAATAAAAGAGCTCTAATGGGAGTGGATGCCACTGTAATGTGATGTTTTGGTCTTGTGCTTTTTTTATATTTTTTTGTTTTTATTCTCTGCCACATCATTAGAGCTCCAAAATTAAGATATGTATCATTGCTTTTTTTTATTAGACCACTTGTGGAATTTTATGAACCTATGCACATTAAATTGTTTCAAATAATGATGTAAGATTTGTTTGATATAACTTTTTATAAGTTGACCGTTGATTATAAGATAATAGAAGCTAGAAACATTCTACCCTTAATAGGACCATAGACTTAAGTAGATAACATGTGTTAATTTAAATTAATCTTCTATAATTTTTGATTAGGCTAAAATTCTATATTAATGTATATTTTAATAATTCTTTCATCCTTTTAAACTCGGTCCCACCCACGGTTTGAATTTGCAAAATCTATCTCATGTCTTAGAGCAATCACAATGGACATGTAAATTAGTGTCAGATCTTACCAGTGGGTAAATTTGTGGTGCTTGTTATCCCATGCAATGGGGCTGCTAGCATGGATGTTAAACTTGTCAACTATTAACATTTGTTTTAACTGTGGTCAGCCATATAGTGGGATTCAAAAGAATATAATATTTATTTTTCAAAAAACAATCCAAAATTAATATTATATTACCAAACTGAATGGACAATTGGGTGAACAATCGGTCAGTCGACCTGCTTTTGTAGGGCTAAATGATTTAACTATTGAGTTATTAACTTGTCTATTGTAATGTGCACGCGCACACACACTAGTTTAGCCAATCATTTTACACATTAAATGAGATGCACTTTTGTTATGTGTACACTTTAATACATACTTTAGCACACTCTATTAGCTATTCCATTATGGACGCTCTTACTTGCCTATGTCGTGCTTCCCATCAAATATTTTAATAATTATTTCATCCTTTTTTAGGTGTGTTGTATTGTTGATGAGCAATGCTAAAATGATACGTGTACTATAATTTTTAGTAAAATATTCTTTAAAAGCACAAATCTTCAAACTTATTAGATGTTCAGGTGCCATTGTATTTTTTTACAACTAATCATATTTGAATTCTTGTATTTTAGTAAGATTTTTAATTGAGAATGTTATGATTGGTTGACAAGGGTTCAAATATGAATAATTATTTATAAAAAAAAAAAGAAAAAAAAGATAAGGTAGTAATATTTTTAGCATTGCTGTGGTTGATGAGTAAAAGTCTTATTTCATCAATCAAGGCAAAAAATCAGGCGATAGTTAATCATACACATCATTAAGGATGTTGTTAACAATAAAATAATAATTGAAAAATGATATATAAGCCCATTTTGTAAACCTAATTTCTAGATCTAGTAATGTGTCAGTAAGATGATTGACTGATAATTAAAAAATAAATAAGAGAAAAACTTGACTTGAATATTTTAATAGAATAAAATGTCATTAAATTTAAAAAAAATTGATCTAATTTTTAGACCTGAATAAGAATGCTCATAACAATGACATTGATACTTAATATTAATAATAATATAAAAATAATAAGCACAAAAAAGTTAATGGTGCCCACATTTTCTCATCTAAATTGATAATGGACCAACCTCCCCACCAAACACCCTCAAGACGTTATTGAGAACCACATAAATACATTTGCAAGAATCCAAGGCTTTATGGGAGACAATAAACATCTGCAATTGCATGATCTAAAAGCAGATGGCAGAGAATAGAAGAACGACTTGAAAAGGGCTTCCAATTTTATATTTAACATTTTTTTTTAATTTTTTATAAATAAAAATAAAATAACAAGGTCTTCTATCTAATATTTGACTAAAAGAATTCCAAAACGTGGAACTTCTTTTTGTAATAATGATACTTGACTTCAAGCGTGTGAAATGAGAATAATCTTCAATAAAACATGAAAGTAATGACTGCTATGTTTACAATATTATAGTCAACTTTACGATTTGATTTTAGAGGTTTCCAACACTTTCATGATATCATATATTTTCCCAAACATTAGATTGACAATTTTCAGTATTTTTTCCCCTCCAAAGTCTGTAATTTGAGGGTTTTAAGTTGGTAGGATTTTTTTGTTAATGCCTAATTGATAGATTGATTAATTTATTTGTTAATTAATTAAATTCTGAATTTGCTTTTGAGATCAATTAATTAAGTGTTAAATTGGTGAAAAATTCATTTATATGGGGTCATATGTTATTTAATTCAAGATTTAATATTTTTTTGACAATAAAGACACGTTGAAAAGTGGTTAGAAAAATCGCAGGCGGTTGCTACTGAGAGTTGGTGGGGTTGCACTACAAAAAATTAAGGTTTTATAGACTAAAATTTAGGGACAAAATAATTTTTTTAGGAACCAAATATTTTTGTTGCGAAAAGTGCCGTTATTATATTTTTAGTAACGAAAATTAGACATTACTGATGAATTATTATTTTTTTGAAACCAAATTTTTTGTCTCAAAAAATATACAATTTTTTAGACCAAATTATTTTGTCCCTAAAAGTCTATTTATTACTGACATTTTCAAAATTTTGTCACTAAAAGCTTTGATTTTGACTTTTTGGGACGACTTTTTAGCGATTATCCTCATGACGATAGAAATTTGTTCCTAAATGTCTTTTGTAACAAAATTTTCATTTTTAGAGACAAACATTTAATCTCTAAAACTTTTATATGTTGTAGTATGACTAAATAGATTAATAGATAGGTGGCATGTGTAGATGTTTAAATTTTTAAATAAATAAGTGACGTGTGCACACATTTGAATAAATAATTGAATATGAAAGTGACATTTGAATAGAGTGACAGATATATAAGTTTTTAAACAAATAGTTGTCCTTTTAGATAGATAATGTTCTGTGAACCTAAAAAGATTTAAACTTAAATCTATTAATTCAAAATTTCAAGGGTAAATTATGTAAATAGTCCCTGTACTTTACACGATATGTCAATTTGATCCCTATAGTTTTAATTTGTTCAATTTTGCCCCTTAATTTAACAGATTGTGTCATTTTAGTCCAATAAGTAACGGTTATTAAATTAATTTAATGGAAGATCAAATAATATATCAATTTGGTCCCTGTACTTTACACGATGTGTCAATTTGGTTCTTATAATTTCAATTTTCTCGATTTTGACAGGGACTGAATTGACACATTGTGAAAAATACAGGGACCAAATTGATATATTGTTTGACTTTTTGTTAAATTAATTTAACAACCGTTATTTATTGAACTAAAATGACACAATCCGTTAAATTAAGAGACAAAATCGAGTAAATTGAAACTACAGGGACCAAATTGATACATCATGTAAAGTGCAAAGATTATTTACATAATTTTTCCAAATTTCAAAAATGAATCTCGAATTGCTAGTCGTCAAATTTGCATTGATTTATTCACCCCCCTAATAAAATTAAAGTGATAATGTTTTATTAGGATTTAATGTCACGCACATATAAATCATATCATCTCCGTGCAACATTAGTGATGGTGTCATCTCTAAATATAAAATATGATTAGCATAACAAAGTAAGATGTCATATAAAATAATACTTAAATATAATAGTCAAATACAATCACCTAACCTTACTCTCTTAACTCATTAGGGTAAATCAATTATATTAACAAAGGCAAAACTTGGTTCTCCAAAAGTAAGACCTCGACCTCGAGTGTATCAAACAAAATACATTAGACTAGTCCTTCAAAAAACAACAGCATAGGCAGTGGATTGGATGGTGAAAAAGTTGGTTGGGAAACAGGGTTTCATACAGCTAGCTAGACCGCGTAAAAGATTAGGTTCGGTTTACGTTTGAAACTTCGCAGGTTGGCAAGTCCCGTGGGAGTTTGTTTTAGACCATCTTTTCAAATTTCTTTCTCAATATGTGTGGCAAAAAAAAAAAAAAAAATAAAAATAAAAATAAAAAAAAATATTAAGATTTTATAAAATAAATAATATATAATATTTTCATAATAATTGGGATCCTTCAACATTTTTACAGAAAAATTTCAACACAGAAAGATTTTAATATAAAGAAATTTTAGCACAAAAAACTTCACAGAGAAATTTTAACTCGTTACAGAGAATTTTGAAATTTTTCTGCGACAAGTGGAAGTTTCTTTAATAATATTATTAAGAGACCTAAACTAATGAGGGAAAAAAAAACATATTGGACCCCTCCTACTACCAAAAGTTAGACAGGGATGTTTCAATAATTTATCCTTAAAAGAATTGCATAATTTTTAAAATATTCATTTTTAATAGAATATAACATCATTTAAAGTTTTTTAATATGACATAATTTTTAATTTTTTGATGATTAAAACTTTTCATTTTTGTAAAAGTTTTTGTATATATCATACACAAAAAAATTAAGTCAATTCAATAATCGTAACATACTCAATTTATCACGTTAGTTATCAAAAAGAAAACAAATAACGGTAAATATATTTTTAAAATTTCATATTCACGTGGATGAATGAAATAGTAAACCAAATTAAGAAAAGTTTTTTTTAAGGTCCCTAATATTAAGATTTTATAAGATAAATGACATATAATATTTTTATAATAGTTTGAGTCCCTCAACATTTTCATAGAGAAATTTCATCATAACATAGAGAAATTTCAAGTTTCATAGATAAATTTCTTTAATTTCATAGAGAAATTTGAAATTTCTCTAGTATGATCATAGATAAATTTTATCGAGGGATCTTAACTAATAAAAAAAACATATTGGACATCTCCTACTATCTAAAATTGAAGAGGGATGTTTTACTAATTTTTTCAAAAATTGATTGATCAAATAGTAAATAATTAATTGATCACCAAGCTTGTGCAATATTTGACGCAAAGTTTGTGTTTCCTATTTTTGACAAAAGATTTGACTTACCATTAATGACCATTTTTAGAGTTAATTATATTTTTAATTCTTACAATTTTACCCAAATTTTATTTTGGTCCTCATTTGAAATTGCAATCATGCTGGGAACCCCAGTGGGGGGCGACCCCTAGTACCCCCACCTCCACGTGGGGGTTCAAAGTGGTAGAAAAAAAAAAAGAAAAAAAAAAGAAAAAAGTTATGGACCAATCAAAAAATAGTGGGGGTGGTGGGGGTCACCCCCACTGGGGTCTCATTCATTTTCCTTTGAAATTGAATAGCTTGATCCATATAGTTTAATTAAGTTTGGTCTTTTCTTTCAAGTTGAAAATTAATAAAATAACAATGATAGAGAATTTTAATTTTGGAGCTCTAAAAAGAGTTCTAATGATATGGCAAGAGGGAAAAAATATATATAAACACACACATCACATCACTTGTAGACTACACTCTTTACCATATCACCAGAACTCTCTTTAAAATTTTAAGGCCTTGTTTGTCATAACTTAAAAAAGTCAAAAAGTCAAAAAGTCACTATCTTATTTAAATCACATCATCTTATTTAAGTCACATCACTTCTCTATGACATCACTTCAAACCTAACCCATACCCAACCCATATTTCATAAAAAGTCAAAAAGTATACTTATTATTTAGATCATTCCAAATCACCCATAAAATTAGAACTCTCAACCTTCTAAATTGTTCACATAAGAAAAATTAATGAAAATATTGAACTTGCTTTAAATGGGTTATGGTTAAACAGGAATTTCTGTCAGAGAGCATCTTCAAAGAACTTTTTAAAAGAAGTTTGTGAATTATTATACCAATAATATTTGAGAGTTCTAATGTAATTTTAATGATGTAAAAGTATTTATGTGAAGGTGAGATTCATACTCCTCTCTCTATCTCTTTCTACTCTCTCTCTCTCTCTCTTTCTCTCTCTCTTCTACCTTACTAGAGTTTTATTTAGAGCTTTCAAATTAGAGTTATGTATCATTACTTTTATTATATTTAGTTTTATGTTATTTTATTTATTTTAACTGACTAACTAATACGATAGTTATTTTAATAAGATTCTTGGCTCGATCTTTATTTGGTTTTGATTGATTTTTTAAAAATTGAATTTTTTATTTTTGTGTATTTTTTTTATTTTTAGTGAATTTTATAAAATATTGTAAGTAAAATTTTCCCTTCTAAATGCACATAACTTAGATATACCTAAAGAGTAAAATATTTGTAAAAAATATATCTAAAAAATTCAATAAATACATAAGAATACAAAAATGTATTAAATTTTTATATTTTTTGTATTTGATGAATTTTTTAAAGTCTACCTCAATTAAATGTATTTAAAAAATAAAAAGAAAAATTTACCTATAAATCACATCTTGAGAAATGACAACTTATTTAGTTCTAAGGATTTTTTTATAAACCAACTAATTCCATTAATTTTGGAACGGTAGATTTAATATGTTATGTAGAAATTAAATTTACGGTTATACTCTTATTTCTAGTATGCTTTATTTTTCTTCTTCTTCTTCTTCTTCTTTCTTTTTTTTGGCTAGAAAAATAAGATACATACACAATCTATGAGAATCAAATTTAGAATATTTTTTTTATATCAGAATTTTTTTATTTAGAAAATATTTTAAAATGAATACAAAAATGACTTGAAATATGAGATTCTTCAAACATTTTAAAAGGAGTACAAAAACTCCTTATTATGTTTTGAACAAATGTATAATTTCAAACTGTAACATTCAAACGTAACACTCCAAAAAAAAACTTTTTAGTGTACTTTTTCTAAACATAACATTATAATATAACATTTTAAAAAAAAATCCTTAGTATAATACTCCAATTTAACACTGTTAGGACCTTTTGTTGTCAAATTCCATGGATCAAAACCAAAATTGTAACAAGAGTTCTTTAAGAAGTTGGTTTCCTTCAAAAACAGGATTACTTTGGAGTTCTGCAAGAAGTTGGTTTTCTACAAGAAGTTGATTACAAGAAGTTGGAACTCTGCAAGAAGTTGGTTTTCTTTTCCAACTAGGATTTCTTTGATTTTCTATAAATAATTGGGTTTCTCCCAAATCTAGACTATTCATTGATTCATTCATTGAATCCTCCAGATCTTTCTTTTTAGTTTTTAAAGGTTTATATCTGGGGATATTTTATTTTTCTTTGATGTCTTATTGAGTATTCAACTCATGATCTGAAAAGGCTACATCAAAGGTTTTGTTTGTTACACAAAAGAGAGAGTTGTTCTTCAGTTGTGGATTCTGAAGAATTCGAGTCTGAAGCTTCAGTTGTGAATTCTGGAGTGGCTCATCAAAGTTGTTCTTCAGTTGTGGATTCTGAAGAATTCGGTCTGAAGCTTCGGTGGTGGAATCCGGAGTGGCTCATCAGAAAGACAATTCCGTGGTGAAGATGGGGTTGGAAGAGGCACATAGAGGTTGGTTCAATTAGGCGTTGTGGATTCGCTAGATAATTGAGAGTGATACCTGTGTAATTCCTTTATATCTTCTTAGTGGATTGTTCTGGTGGCTGTGACCCGTGGTTTTTTGATCACAATTGGAAGGTGTCCAATTGTGGTTTTTCCACGTAAAATCTTTGTGTCTCTTTCTCTTGATTGCTTGATTGGGTTTTTATATTCTGCTTAAAATTGATATATAATCACAAATCAACATCTAGGAGGTTTCTAGATTTTTCAATTGGTATCAGAGCGGGTCGTTCTATTTTTTTTATAAAAAAAAAAAAAAAATTCTTTTAGAAAGCTCTATTTTTTTTAAAAAAAAAATCTTTTAGAACGAGATCTTGTTTGATTTGTGTGCATGTTTTTTTTCTTGCTTTATTGTTGAAAAAAAAAAAAAAAAAAACCAAAAAGATTTTCTTAGTATGATTTTGCAAGCTTGAATTTTTTTGAGATGTCCTTGGTGCATATCGGAATTGATGAGAATAACCATTACATGTTAATCTGTGTGTGCTTTCTATGGTCTTTACTCATTTTGGAGTGTGTGTTCTTTGATTAGTATGTCTCATTCTGTACACACTCTTGGATTAGCAAATATTGGAGTCTTTTGCCTTAGTGGTTATTTTTTCTATGGACTTCTGGCATGATATCTTTTGTTTTTCTAGAGGAATTGACCTATACTAGCATATCATGGGTGATGTTGAGTCTCTTAACCACCTTCCATCTTTTTGCATCTCCATGGCTTTCCCCTCTATTTTTTGTAGTCCAGCCATGAGGAAAAGGCTACCTCAGAGTCACCAACCAGGCCATCATTATTATATCCATGCTTCTCTGGTTCGGTTTCCATACTCTTGTGCGTGTCAGCCGCCGATGAGTGTGCAAAAGAAAAGAAAAGAAACAAAAAATGTGCACAAGAAAGAAAAGAAAGAAAAAAAAAATGTGCAAAAGAAAGAAAAGAGAAAAAAAAGAAGTGGAAAAAGAAAAGAAAAGGATTCATTGATTGAGGGGGAGCCTCCGCTTTTACTCACCAAATACCCCTTGATTCCTAGTGGTTTGACTTTCCTTAGTTGTGCTTAGATTCTCTTGTCGGAGGTCCAACTTTTATATCACTACTAGGATTTGAATCTTGTGTTTGTCGAACTCCAAGAGTCACACACACACTTTTATCATGGGATCTATACTTTTCACATAATGCATCACTTTCTTTCATGAGGAATTTTCTATAGGCTGTGCACATTGTATTTTCAAGAAATTGTGCTTCTTGGATAATCTTGTGTGTTTTAAGGTACAAATCTGAAATTCCTTACTTGCTCAACCATATTATATTTTGTTTTACTTGTTTAGTGAGGGGGAGTGTGGTTTATCATTCAAGAGTTTGTTAACATGAACACTTTGTTTTGTTTGGTAAGGGAGATTGGCTTTAGTTGGTTTGCTTGATGCCTTGTATTGCTTATTTATTATTTTGTGTCAGGTGCATGTGTCTTAGTTTTCATCTATTCATACTACATGTTCTTAAAATCTCCAAGTTGCATCTATTTATGTTTTCCATCTCATACTTCAAGATAATCGTGTCATATGTTTATTGCTTTTTCATATATTCTTGTGGGACTAATAGTTGTTTTGGAGATGGTGGCACTAATAGTTGTTTTGCAGATCATGACCTTGAAAAATAAGTTTGGAAAGAGATTTGGTTATAAATGCTGGTTCCTAGTTGGTGATGTTGTTCTTGTTTTGATTGGAAAATTGTTTTAGTGTTTTTGTTAGGAAATTTGTTTTAGATTGGTTTTATCCAGGATTTGACAAAGGGGGAGATTGTTAGGACCTTTTGTTGTCAAATTCCATGGATCAAAACCAAAATTGTAACAAGAGTTCTTTAAGAAGTTGGTTTCCTTCAAAAACAGGATTACTTTGGAGTTCTGCAAGAAGTTGGTTTTCTACAAGAAGTTGATTACAAGAAGTTGGAACTCTGCAAGAAGTTGGTTTTCTTTTCCAACTAGGATTTCTTTGATTTTCTATAAATAATTGGGTTTCTCCCAAATCTAGGCTATTCATTGATTCATTCATTGAATCCTCCAGATCTTTCTTTTTAGTTCTTAAAGGTTTATATCTGGGGATATTTTATTTTTCTTTGATGTCTTATTGAGTATTCAACTCATGATCTGAAAAGGCTACATCAAAGGTTTTGTTTGTTACACAAAAGAGAGAGTTGTTCTTCAGTTGTGGATTCTGAAGAATTCGAGCCTGAAGCTTCAGTTGTGAATTCTGGAGTGGCTCATCAAAGTTGTTCTTCAGTTGTGGATTCTGAAGAATTCGGTCTGAAGCTTCGGTGGTGGAATCCGGAGTGGCTCATCAGAAAGACAATTCCGTGGTGAAGATGGGGTTGGAAGAGGCACATAGAGGTTGGTTCAATTAGGCGTTGTGGATTCGCTAGATAATTGAGAGTGATACCTGTGTAATTCCTTTATATCTTCTTAGTGGATTGTTCTGGTGGCTGTGGCCCGTGGTTTTTTGATCACAATTGGAAGGTGTCCAATTGTGGTTTTTCCACGTAAAATCTTTGTGTCTCTTTCTCTTGATTGCTTGATTGGGTTTTTATATTCTGCTTAAAATTGATATATAATCACAAATCAACATCTAGGAGGTTTCTAGATTTTTCAAACACACAAAAAAAATTTCTTTGTATACTTTTTTCAAACGTAACACTTTAATGTAACATTTTTAAAAAGTATGTAGGATTCTTCAAATCATTCCAAAAGGATGTTGGATTCTTCAAATTATTTTAAAATGAGTACAAAAATTTCTTAGTAGGCAAATGTATAATTTCAAACTGTGAGTGGTACGTTTAGGAAATGTACACTAAAATTTTTTTTAGTATTTTTGTATGTGTTACATTAGAGTACTATGCTTGGGATTACATTGAATGAAGTTTTATATTTGGAAAAAAATATACTAAGAAATTTTTTGATGGGTTATATTAGAGTGTTACGTTTGGAAAAAGTACACTAAGATTTTTTTTTGAATGTTATATTATTACGTTTGGAAAAAGTATATTAAAGAATTTTTTTAGTGTATTACGTTAGAATGTTATGTTATTAGGGTGTATGTTAGAGTGTTACATTTTTGTTCATAATGTAAGATTTGTTTCAAAAGGAAGAAAAATTCAAAACTTCTATAGTGCGGATTGCCCAAATGTGTAATTTTATATTTAGAGAAACTCACTTTTATCCCTTAAAAATTAAATTCAAACGTGTAAATAACTACCCGTTTGTATGATTTTCATTTTAATAGGACATTTGGATTCATAATAAGAAAAAGGAAAAACTAAACAATTCACAAAATTAGATTTTGAAATTTATTAGTGTTTCACTCAAATAAAAAAAAATCTTAAAATATTAAAATTTTTAACTAAAAATAAAAAAAAAATACTAGAAATAAAAAATTTAATATGAACTATTATATATGTGAACTTCTCATTTTGTCTCTTCAAACATACTCTCCCTTTTGTCAAGTGGATTTTTTTATATCAAAAAAGCAAAAAAAGCTAATAGAGTGAAGTGCACAAGATCTATAAATATAAGGTCTTGAGTTTAGAAAATCACATCCTTATTACTTATAAGCAACCAACCCTATACATATTTTTAATTCAAAATCAAATTTATATTTTATAAATTTAGGAATTGTTTAGAATGATCTAAATAAATATATTTTTTGACTTTTTATAAAATATGAGTTGGATTAAAGTTAGGGTACTGTTATGGTGTGCAACTTACGCCTTACACTTACGCCTTTCTGTGTTCAGTCTTGCTTTTTGTTTTTACCTTCCACTTACACTTTTTGTGTAAGTGGCACATGGTGTGCAACCTTGAGGGTTGCACACTTAAGAAAAGTCCTTTAAGTTAAGTTTAAAATGATATGTTAAAGAAATAATATAACTTAGATATAATGATATGATTTAAATAAAATAATAATTTTTTAACTGTATTATTTGGACTTACCCCTTAACTTTTTGGAAAGCGAACACAATTTTTTGAAACCAAGAAGTGATTTCATAAATCTTCCTTCCACGCCCAAAGACGGCTCTACCACCGCGTAGCGCTACACTACCCACCGAGAAGCTTAATCGCCGACCCCACCTAAATTCCCGAAATTATCCTTTCAGTCCCCAAATTTCCACCTTTTTATACTCTCTCTGTCTCGCTCTCTCTCTATCTCTGACAAAGACCAGAAGCAGAAGAACTCCCTAATCTCTCTCTGTTTCCATTTTACATTCTTCCAATTTTCGAATCGTCGGAAAATCTTTCCAAATCCAAAAACAAAGACATCCATACTATATACATTACACATTCCAGTGCCAGCAACATATATCTTTCTATAAAATTTCCATTTTTAAAAAAAAGGGTAAATCAATCGAATCTCTTCCAAAAGTCCCAAAATCAAATCTCTTTTGCATTTATATACTCTGTATTTTGTGGGTGTAGAGCCGGCAGCCTCTTAAACTATTGTGGGTTTGTGGATTTTGTTTGAAGGCGTTTTGGTTTCCAGACAACTAAGCTGAGTCTTCTTTGAGGTTTGTGTGTACTCGGTCACTGACTCATTCTCTGTGTTTTGAATTGTTAATGGCACATAGAGAGAGAGAGAGAGAGAGAGAGAGAGATCACATCATCATTTTTAATCATAATGCGACATGGTTTGAAGTTGGTACTTGAAAAAAAAATGGGAACTTTGGTTTGTGACAGTTGTTTACATAAATGTCCATTGATTTCATTATCTTTGGTTTGAATGTTTCTTACACGACTCTTTGAAACCGTTTCAAAATTTTATTTATTTATTAATTAATTGTTTGTGAGAATTGGTAAACGAGTAATAATGGTGATCTCTTTTTCACATATACATACTAGATAGCTATTTAGGAAGAAGTCTATGGATTTTCTTATCTGCTCTTTTCTTGGGTTTCGTCTAGTTTTTGGGTTTGGGCAAAGTTGGGTTTTGGACATACTGTTTGATGATCACCTGTAGACTGTAGTGTTGTTCTTGAATCTCCAGATTATAGGTACTTACTGTAAATTTTGTTGCTTTTGAACTGTTTGTATTGTGTGTAAGATTGCAAGTATAGAGATAATTGAGAGAGAGAGAGAGAGAGAGAGAGAGAGAGAGAGAGAGAGAGAGAGAGATTTGTGTTTATTTTGTTGTTTTGATCTAGCAGAAAATTTCCCTCACAATTTTATGTACAAATTTTTCTGTTTTGAATTTGAAATGCACAATCTAAAATGATGTTAAGATAAATCTTTATACACATTTATAGAGACAGAAAGATAAGGGAGTTGAATTTGAATTAGTTTGAACTGTGAGAATTTTATGACTGAATAATCTTTGCTGATGTGCTTCTCTGTTTTTACCTTTCCAATGTATAATTTGAGGAACTGGTGACATATTGTCTTTTTTTGCTCATTTCAATAGCATGGCTTCAAGATCATCCAAAGCTTCAGAATCACATCAGGGAAAGTCAGGTCGTATGGCTGTGACCTTTGCGAGGAGAACTTCCTCAGGCCGATATGTCAACTATTCGAGGGAGTCGAATGATCTCGATAGCGAAATTGGCAATAGTGAATACATGGACTACACGGTGCACATTCCATCAACACCTGACCATCAACCCATGGATCCATCAATCTCTCAGAAGGTTGAAGAACAGTATGTGTCGAATTCGTTGTTTACAGGTGGTTTTAACAGTGCTACTCGTGCACATTTGATGGATAAAGTAATTGATTCAGAAACGAGCCATCCCCAGATGGCCGGTGCAAAAGGGTCTTCGTGTGCAATACCGGGTTGTGATGGAAAGGTGATGAGTGATGAGCGGGGTGAAGATATCCTCCCTTGTGAATGCGATTTCAAGATATGTAGGGATTGTTTTACTGATGCTGTGAAGACCGGAGATGGGATTTGCCCGGGGTGTAAGGACCCTTACAAATCCACAGATTTGGATGAGAAGGTGGTGGAGAACAACCAACCACTACCACTGCCACCTAGTGTGGGGACGTCAAAGATGGAGAGGAGGTTGTCGTTGATGAAATCTACGAAATCGGGGTTGATGAAGAGCCAGACGGGGGATTTTGATCATAATCGATGGTTATTTGAGACCAATGCTACTTATGGATACGGGAATGCAATATGGCCGAAGGAGGGGGGATTTGGGAATGAGAATAGTGATGAGATCGGTGAGCCTAAAGAATTTCTTAGCAAGCCTTGGAGGCCTCTGACTCGCAAATTGAAGATACCTGCTGCGATTATAAGCCCATATCGGTATAATCACTTTCTCTAATCTTTAGGTGTTAATGACTTATGTTGATTATTGTCTCTGCTTTCTAATTCTTTTTGAATGATACAAAAATTAGCAGACATTTAATAGTGCATTTGTCTCTTATTTGACTGGATAAGACTTCTTTGTGTCCCTTGTGATATTATCATATTACCATGATATCTTATCTTAGCATTTTGTGTTACAATTCATGATTGAAACCAACAGAAAAAGAAAACAATTACGTCAAAGAAAAACTCTGATAATAATACAATTGGCAAGGATTGATAGTTCTGGAACTTAGATGGTTTTATTAGATTCTTAAGAAATGCTGTTTGAATGTAAAAATTCATTTCTTTTTGTTGTGAATCCCACTTGACAAGTTGACAGTGCATTTTTTTGCTTTTCTTCCTGATATACAAATACTTGATCACGCTATGTGGTGGTGCTTACTTTTCTTTGTTGACTTGTTCATAACTTTAACTAGATGACTGGGCATGCTTGCTTGAACCATCTTTTGATGCTCAAATTATTATTTGTGGTTGCGCTTTCTATTTGGCATGGTTTATTTGGCTTGTTCAGTCACCTTGTCTGATATCTGAAGCATAACAATTGGTTTTCATGTATTTGGCTTCTATCTTCCTCTCATGACTCAAAATTTCCCAGGCTATCCCTGTCACTTTAGTGTTTTTTTTTAACAAATAACAATAAGTTGATTACTTGGCTGCTATATTGAATAAGTTCCAAGATTGTGCTTGCTACATTCTGAACTGTCTATTTCTATATTGTGTTTTGTGTTTGCCCCTTCCTTTGAATGTGGCATATCATTCATTATGATGACTGAGAAGTTTGTGTCTGTTTTTAAATTGGGAATGTTGAGTGAAAGGGCATGCTGAAATTAGTCTTCATTTTTCTGCCATATGCATACAGGCTCCTAATATTTGTCCGGATAGCTGTTCTCGGATTATTTCTTGCATGGAGGATCCGCAACCCCAATAATGATGCACCGTGGTTGTGGTTAATGTCTGTAATTTGCGAAGTTTGGTTTGCAATCTCATGGCTACTGGACCAGCTTCCGAAATTCTGCCCTGTGAATCGCGCTACTGATCTTAATGTATTAAAAGAAAAGTTTGAAACCCCCGGTCCCCTCAACCCCACTGGAAAATCTGACCTTCCTGGCATAGACATCTTTGTTTCCACGGCAGACCCTGAGAAAGAACCACCTCTTGTCACTGCCAACACCATACTCTCGATTCTAGCGGCCAATTACCCCGTAGAGAAGCTTTCTTGTTATGTTTCTGATGACGGTGGTGCTCTTCTAACCTTTGAGGCAATGGCTGAAGCTGCGAGTTTCGCCAACTTGTGGGTCCCATTTTGCCGGAAACACGATATTGAGCCAAGGAATCCGGAAAGTTATTTCAGTTTGAAGAGAGATCCTTATAAGAATAAGGTGAAAACTGACTTTGTGAAGGATCGCAGACGGGTGAAGCGCGAGTATGATGAGTTCAAGGTTCGAATTAATGGTCTTCCTGATTCAATTCGGCGTCGCTCAGATGCGTATAATGCTCGAGAGGAAATCAAGACTATGAAGCTTCAGAGAGAGAATGGCAATGATGAACCACTGGAAAATATAAAGATCCCTAAGGCTACCTGGATGGCAGATGGAACCCATTGGCCCGGCACTTGGGTTGTTTCTTCTCCTGAGCATTCTAGGGGTGATCATGCAGGAATTATTCAGGTAATTATTTTTTCCAACTATGAGATATCTATTTTCTCAAACTAGTGCCACATAAAACACATCAAACCCAACTTGAATTGTTTATGATGATGACTATGAATTGGTTTCTAATTAGCTGGCTCTACAATTTCAGGTAATGTTGAAACCTCCAAGTGATGAACCACTACAAGGCACAACAGATGATTCGAATCCTATTGACCTGACAGAAGTCGATATACGGCTTCCTATGTTAGTTTATGTTTCTCGTGAAAAGCGTCCAGGGTATGACCACAACAAGAAAGCTGGTGCTATGAATGCTTTGGTGCGAGCCTCAGCCATCATGTCCAATGGACCCTTTATTCTGAACCTCGACTGTGATCACTACATTTACAACTCCGAGGCATTACGAGAAGGCATGTGTTTTATGATGGACCGTGGTGGAGACCGTCTTTGCTATGTCCAGTTTCCTCAGAGGTTTGAAGGAATCGACCCATCTGATCGCTACGCCAATCACAACACTGTTTTCTTTGATGTCAACATGCGAGCACTTGATGGGCTTCAAGGCCCGGTTTATGTCGGAACAGGATGTCTCTTCCGTCGGATTGCTTTATACGGTTTTGACCCTCCACGATCAAAAGAATATCATTCCGGTTGCTGCAGCTGTTGCTTTTCTCGTCATAAAAGATCATCAACCGTTGCTTCTGCCCCAGAGGAGAACAGAGCACTTCGAATGGGGGATTCTGATGATGAGGTAATGAACATGTCTCTTTTTCCCAAAAAGTTTGGTAACTCATCGTTTCTTATTGATTCCATTCCGGTATCGGAATTCCAAGGCCGACCCATTGCCGATCACCCTTCTATTAAGAATGGACGACCTCCAGGTGCTCTTACTGTTCCTCGGGAGCTTCTTGATGCATCTACTGTTGCCGAAGCAATCAGTGTAATCTCTTGTTGGTACGAAGATAAAACTGAATGGGGCATTCGAGTAGGGTGGATTTATGGATCTGTAACTGAAGATGTGGTGACCGGGTATCGAATGCACAATCGGGGTTGGAAATCGGTTTATTGTGTCACCAAAAGGGATGCCTTCCGTGGGACGGCACCCATTAACCTGACTGATCGGCTTCACCAGGTCCTCCGGTGGGCCACCGGTTCTGTCGAGATTTTCTTCTCTCGCAACAATGCTCTTCTGGCAAGTCCCAAAATGAAATTATTGCAAAGGATTGCTTACCTCAATGTCGGTATCTACCCATTCACCTCCATTTTTCTCATTGTATACTGCTTCCTCCCGGCACTTTCCCTCTTCTCAGGTCAATTCATCGTCCAGAGCCTCAATGTTGCCTTCCTCACGTACCTCCTGATCATCACATTGACACTTTGCATGCTTGCGGTGCTTGAGATTAAGTGGTCTGGCATTGCACTTGAAGACTGGTGGCGAAACGAGCAATTCTGGTTAATTGGAGGCACGAGTGCCCATCTCGCTGCTGTCATTCAAGGCCTACTCAAGGTGGTTGCTGGGATTGAGATATCGTTTACATTGACATCGAAGTCTGGCGGTGATGACGCCGATGATGAATTTGCCGATCTCTACATCATCAAATGGTCTTCCCTAATGATACCTCCAATCACAATTATGATAACTAACTTGATCGCAATAGCAGTTGGGTTTAGCCGGACACTATATAGCACGCTACCGCAGTGGAGCCGATTGATAGGAGGGGTGTTCTTCAGTTTCTGGGTATTGGTTCATCTCTATCCCTTTGCTAAAGGGCTTATGGGAAGACGGGGAAGGACACCTACGATTGTGTTTGTTTGGTCAGGACTTATTGCAATCACGATTTCGCTGCTCTGGATTGCGATCAGCCCACCATCGGGTACTACTCAAATTGGTGGATCGTTCACATTCCCGTGATTTTTTTTCGTCTCTCAAGGTAATCTTGTTCATCGATTCTTTTGCTGTTTTTTCTCTAGCAACTTGTAAGGAAAATGCATGAGAGCACCTTGAGAGAGTGTAATGGATGCATTGACATTGGTTGTTATTCATTTGATTTTTATTTAAATTTGGATGTTCATAGTTGGGGGAGGTGTTATACATACACATTCTTTGTAATTAGAGACAAATGGTAGTAGAAATTAAAGTTGATTTGTTGTTTCATAGTTTGTGTTCTTTCAAAAATTTGATAGTTCAATTACCAATCACCAATCATACATAATTCCTTTCCACATAATTAATAACAATTATAAAACAAAAGAACTGCCACTGTTAACATTCAAATACAAGTATTTCATACACACCATCATCATCACATATCAGAAGCAGCCTGGCCAGCTTGAGCAACTGGGACCTGGCTCTTCCGCTTTGAGCCCCTGCTGCGGCGGCGGCGGCGGCGAGTCGGGTGGCGGCCGAACTTCATCTTCAATGCATCCCTCAACTTCCCGGTCTCCTTGAACAGATGCTGCTCGGATGGGACGATCATGCACTCCGGGGGTGGCACGGGGTACCGGACGGTATCGTAACAATATGAGTAATACATGTACCTTTCGCGGAACCTGCTCATGGATTTGCGGCCCTCGGCGGTGATGTTGGAGAAGTCGGCAGCTTCGAGGGCAGTGGTGGAGTTGTCGCAGTGGGGGGCGGGGAGTTGTTGGATGGGGTCAATGGGGCAGCCCTGGAGGACGAGGTCCTTGAATTCGGAGACAAAGGGCTGAAAGCGGTAGTTGACTTTGTATTTGCCGCCGTTGGTGGCCCAGGTGGAGGCGTCCCAGATGGTGGCGTAGACGGACATTGGCTTGGATGGGTAGTCTGCCCCCATGGCTTTGCTGCGGACCACCTCTCTTATTGGGACGTCGTCAACATAGAATCTGAATGTTGAGAAACACAAAAAAATTAAAGAAGGAAAACAGTACCAGCAATTTGAGTCATAAGAGTATCTTTAATCATTCACTTTTTCCTCAATCAAATTTGAATTTATGAAAAAGCACTTGAAAATCATCTCCAATTGAGTCATTGTTTTCATTAAATTGAGAATTATGAAGCAACGGGAATTTTTTATTTTTTGTTTTTTATTATCAAATTTGAAGAAGAGGAAAATTTGGGATAAGAGGAAATTTAAAAAAAAAAAAAAATTGATGAAATAATTGAAATAATTCATATCAAATCAAGTTTTTTTATTTAAATTTGAAATAAAATTTGATGAAAAATTTGGTCAAGGGTTGAAAATGCTCTAATAGATTAAAATACACAAAAACTCGAACCATTCAAAATTGGCAGCTAACTTACCAAGGTTATCTCTAGGCCCGCATAATAAAATTTCAATAAAAATTTTATTTGATATGAACCATTTTCATATTTAAGTAAAATTTTTACTAATGGAGATTAATAAGTTTGAAAGTCACAAAGTAGTTTTGAATAAATATTTGAATCCCTTCTTGATTTGGGTAAAACTTTGAATAAAACTCAATTTGGTGTTAGTTCGGATCAAAGAATGAATGGTGTTTTAAGATATTTTTATTCAAATTTAAATATGATACACGTGAGTTAAGGATTGGAGATTTTCTAAGGTAGTGTTTAATTCATTGAAATAATTTTAAGTAACATCCTTATGGAATGCCATTCTTTTAAATTGATGAATTATGAGATTTCTATTTTCAATATAAATTCATTTATTCTTTACAAACTAAACAAGACAGTAAACAGTCTAATGACTATTCTATTTCTCTCTCAATTCACTAAACCAAACACTGCATTTAACGTAGTTCGAACAATGACTTGGAATTTTAATTGTTGTTTGATAATCTTTACATTAATGAAAATTTCTATTGATCAGGAAAAAAAAACAAAAACCGACTTGGAATTGAATTTTGCATTTGCATGGATTTCCAGGACCAGGAGATGGTGTTGGGTAGGAGGAATGGCCACTTGGTTACTTTTTGAAAGAGACTTCTATCCAATTGACAACCAACTGAAAGTATTATTAAGGTGGTTTTAATAATTTAAATTGTTTATATTATATTTTGAAAATTTGTTATAAAAAAAGGAACAAATGTAATTTTTAAAAATAAATCATTCAGTAATTTAAAAATAAATATAATCTAATAATGTGTCTAATTAGCTAATTTAACTTTTATAAGAATAATTATTTTAACAAATTCTGTAATATAAACTGTTCGAATTATTAAAATGAACATCTCCACGCAACTAGTGAGAATCCTTACCCATTCGGACGATTTTCCTATATCTTAGTTGAGTAGGCTATTTCTTTACTGTTATGCCTCTGCCTAACTGATACAATCATCTCTTTTGTCACAGCACTAGCTAGGCCTTATCAGACCAAGCTGGCACACTAAACAACATGCTATGCTTGCCTAGATAGCCATAGTTGCACAAGCTAGCCAAAATTCACAAAAGTGGTAATTTTATAGGTTGTTTTATTCTAAAGCTAGTTATGATAAAGAATGCCATAATTAGATAATGTTAGGGGAGGTTTTTTTTTTTTTCGTGAATATTTCAAAAAAATAAACTATTTAGGTAAATAATCAGTTTTTTAAATTATTTATCAAACTAACTTATTTTTTAAAATCATAAGTTCAAAAAACGATTTTGTGGTGAAATCGCATTTTGAATATGTAATTTCATATTGACATGATCTATATTTATATGTTAATAAGTCAAGTCAATATGAAGATACGATTTTATTATGAAATCGCATTTTAAATATACGATTTCATGATGAACTTGCATTTTGAATTTGTATTTTAAAAAAAGTAGATTAGTTTGATAAATAATTTAAAAAATGGGTTACTTCGAGAAATAATTTGATTTTTTAGAATATTTATAAAAAAAAACCTCAATGTGAGGGCAACAATCATTGTCAGTGGTGTACTAATCTTACAAAGGTTATAAAGTATCTTTCCATCTTAGTGAATGTTCTTCCATGCTTCATAATGGCATGAGGAGTACAATTTCCTTCAAGGTGGTCCAACACCTATCATATTGTAATTTGTATAATGATTAATTTTAGGCAAATTGTTTTGTGGTCCATGTTGTAAATTCTTCACAATTATAAATTGTTTTAGTTACAACTCTATCAAAAATATTAAAAACCATCAAAGTCGTATCGTATCTTTAAAAAGAAAATAATGCACAAACTGAAATTTTATATTGAATGATTGTAAAATTTTTGAAATTATAAACTATAATGGTAGGTGTTTTGATTTCTAATGAAATGAAATGACCATAAATGGCACATTAATCCATATAAAAACTGTTTACAAAAATTGTAACTTCTTTAAAATTAATGAGTTTGCTTTGTTGTAAAAAAAAAACTATGAAAAACATTAAAATCATCAAAGCAAAATGAGTTATAAACAAAACTTTAAAATAAACCTCATTCAAAGATTTGAAATTATGGATCATAATAACGAGTGTTTTAATTGGTATTGAAATATGGACATAGGTAACACATAATTTTGTATAAAAATTTTATACATAAGTTTGTTTGTATAGTAAACAAAAATTGCCATATGATCCACACATTTACGTCTTGTTTGGCATATATTAAAAAAGTCAAAAAATCAAAAAGACACTATCCTATTTAAGTCACATCACCTTATGTAAGTCACATTACTTCTTTACCACATCACTTCAAACCCAACTCATATCCAACCCATATTTCATAAAAAGTCAAAAAGTATACTTATTAGAACATCTCAAAACCACTCGTTAAAAACAAAATAACAAATAAAAATCTATCTTTTTTAAAAGCACACAAGAACCAAAAATTTGCTTGTGGTTGAAATTCATTCCACAAATGTAAGAATCTAATATGCGTGAGGAGGTCTATCTCACTTTTGTGTTAGGTCAAAAAGTGCATACAACAAAGTGGTTAAACACGGCACGTATAGGATTAGCATATTAAAGACTACTCAAAACTTTCTAGGAAAAGAGAAACGAAAATTAAAGGGAAAATCAGATGATATGCTTACATGATATTTTTGGAGGTCCAAAGAATGGTGTATCGATGAAACTCCTTGGCCGGATCGAACCACAGAGTATACCTCTCTTCTCTGCCATGGTGTGTGCTTCCATTTCCATACAAGTTCGTCTGGAACCTCCATGGCCTTCCATGGATGTTTCCTAAGAACTCGAAGTCTAATTCATCATGGGTTTTCTCAAATACGTCTCCATTTGACATCTATGTCGAAAATATGGAACGATGACAATTAATTATCAATAACATTAATCATATATGGGAGCCAATATGATTATAAAACAATTATGGCAAACAATGTTTTTGCATGGATTGATGTTACAATTGATTTTTTTTTTTTTTTTTCCAAATGATTGTTAGTGATGGAATTTGAGGTTTGGAAAAATAATGTAACTTGTTTTTTTCCCCCTTATTATAGCATCAATCCATTGTAAGAACTTCTATAAGAAATTAATAACATGCATGCATAAGATACTTTTATAATCAATTATTTTGTTTGGCAAAAAAGACTGTTCCATTTTGATCAATCAAGGGCACTTCCATGACATACACAAATGAACATTGAAAAATGCTTGATAATTCGAATTTGTGTGGCTCGAATGTGTCAAAATGATATCTTTTTACCTCCAAAATGATATGATTTTGAGATATTCGAGTCATTCGATCCATAAAAATTCTGTTTACCAAGCATTGTTGATGAACATTTATCAATTCTATCGGCCTACTTGAATGCTTGTAATTAATTACTTGTTTGAAAAATAAAAATAATTAATATATCGTTGATTCTAATAATAAAATTATTCTATGCACATACATATGCAAACTTTTTTTTTTGGGGTTTAAAATCAATATAACTTACATAAAATGCGACGACGATGCCAGCAGAGTAATTCGATGGCAACTTGATGTTTGCACTGAAGAGACCATAATTGTAGTAGTCCGAGGAAATAAAACCAGAGCCTGAGGAACAAATAAAAGTAAATCTCAAAAAACAATGAATTTAACTTATTTCACAAACTATCTTTTAAGAAATTTTTTTTTTCGTTTTTCAATATAATTTTCTTCTTTGCTGATTAAAAAAAAAAAAAAAAAACAGTTATTTTTAATTCATCTGATTTTTGTTTTTCTAACAAAAATGAGAAGGCATGAAAAAGATATGGGTTTTCAAAATTTTCATTGTTTTTGTTTCTAAAAACACGAAAATATTAAAAATAAAAATAATATAGGGAGAGAGAGGGGATACCGGAGAGACGGTTGAGGAGGAGAGAGACGCTCTTGTCATCGTCGGATCGAATGATGTTGAAGTCGCTGAAGAGAGGCGAGTAGCCTTGGTCGAAGGTGATTGTCGACAGGTTAAACGCTGCAGCAAAGTTGGCGATGGACAGGAGAGATAAGAAGAGGAAAGAGATGGGAGTTGAAGTTTGGGAGAGAGAACGTAAACAGCCCATATTTTGTTTTTGTTTTTGTTTTTGTGTATTTCTTTTGTTTGTTTCCATCTCCTCGGATCTGTTTCTTCCATTAGGACATTTATTATTTGGCATTGGTCAAGGCCTTACCATGTATGCTCAGATTCTGAAGCAGATGAGTGAATGGTGGTTGGTGTTTGATTGGCAGTGTTTAAGCTCAGATTCTGGTGCAACTACATTAGGATCCTGGGCTGCTTTTGTATGTTATACTCAGCTTCTGTGGTTCTTAGGTGTTCTGTCTTTTGTCCCAGTGTGCTCTTGTAGCCTTTTTGTTATTTTCTTGAGTGTGTGCTAGCAGATGATTTGGTGTGCGTTTAGGTGCCAACCTAGTTGGGATCCAAATGTTTCACTGTGATGCTTTTAGCACCCTCTTCTTTATTGATGTAAATTATAATTCTCGTTATGTTTTTCATCAATAAAGTTTCTTTTTGCCGATAAAAAAAAAAACAGTAAATGGAAATGCATCAACCCAGAGAGAGAGAGGGAGAGAGAGAGAGAGATGGGGGTTGGCTGTTGTTGTTTTGATTTTTGAATGGCCAAGTTACCCTTGTGTTATTAGGGAAGCACAACTCTGCCACAATTGGTAGGGGTGGACCAACATCGGGCCGAGCTGATACTGCGGATTTTGTGTCCGTTCAAGCTCAGGTTGGCCTTAATATCGGATCTCTATATATATCTAAGTTTGATTCAAAAATAATTATAAATTCCAAACACATTTATTGAGCATTAATATTAAAAAAAAATTAAAACATTCCATATTAAATTCAATTACATTATATTTCTTACATAAATTTATTGATATCATTATAAATTGAAAGATTTTGTATATAAATTGAAGAATTTTTTAAATAAATTTAGTCATACATCACCATAAATGTGAGTTTCAATAAAATCAATAAAGATAAAATCTATATCCCAATATATATATATATATTTAATGTACTATAAATAAATAAATAAATAATTAGCTAGTAGGGCTAAGTTGAGTTGAAAATATAAATCTCAAACTTAACCCATTAATATTTCAGGCGAAAAATATTAACCAAGCCTGGTCCTATGGGTTAAAATAACTGTCCCAAACCCTTAAAAAATATGATTGAACTAGGCGGACTGACTAGACGGACCGATACCTACCCCTATTTATTGGACCACATCTTCACTAATAAAAATGAGTTCCAACTTTTTTTTTTTTTTTTTTTTTTTTTTTTTTTTTTTTTTTTCAGTTGTAATCATAACAAGTGATGATGTAAAGCAAAAAAAACACAAGATGAGGAAAATGACACCAAAATAATGGTAGGAATTTTTGATTCTGTAGTTGTCAGTTTCCAAGATGTAAACCAGCTCAGAGTTTGTTTGTAGTTATTATTGATAACTCAAAATTGTAAGATCATTTACCACCACTACTAATTTGTTGTGTAGAAAAGGAAAATTCGTAGTAAATTGTGCAAAACACTAGCAAAATGCTTTTCTTTTGATAAAAAAGTATGTATCAAATTAAGCAAAAGATTAGTAAAATACTTGTTGGCTATAAAAGATTTGACTTGGGCATCTCCATCAATTTTGGTTCTACTTCTCGAAATTTTTTTTTAAATAATTCAAATTTGAGAAAAACTGCATGTCACCATTTACATCACCACCTATGTAGATATTACTAATTAATTCGTTATTTAGGAGGGTGGGAGAAATCATGTATCCCAATAAAATAAAATGGTTGAAAAAAAGTATTTGAGCAACTTCACTCGATATATCAATTAAAATATGACAGTCCGATAGTTCAATTTTGATAGCAAGAGTCAGCTCGAACCGAAGTGCTAAAAGCTTACATGACTTTTGACATGCTCCCACTTCACGTCTTTTTTTTTTTTTTAATAAAAAAATAAGAGAGTTTCTATACAAAATAAAAGAGTTCAAATTTAAAAAAATAATAGAATAATAGATTTAATATATCGTGTGGAGAATTTCTATGTCAAATTTACATATGCCAATTTACTACCCAAGCTTCAAAAAAAAAAAAAAAAAAAAAAAATTTGAGATACTAAAATTTGAAAATTTGAATAGAGATGCTCTTATATAACAATTTCAAATATTTAACAAGTTCATTTGATAATAATATTTGCAACAATTGATAATTAAAAGAAAGCTAGTAAAAAATACATAATTTTTATTACTCCATCTGCTTTAAAATATTAAGTCTCTTCTTTAATTTTTCATTATCCTAAAATATTAATCCCTTCTTAAAATTAAGGACTAAAATAATATGAATTTCCTATTTTGCCTTTTTAAAAAATTCATTAACATTAATATTTTTGAAGTGTAATAGTTAACTATTAAAGAGTAATTTTGAAAATTTTATATTTTTGAAATGAAATAATTATACTATCATAAAAAAATTTGAATTACTCAAAAAAAAACTAATATTTTAAAACGGAGGAAATTTTTTAGATGAATTTTGACATTTCTATGCTTTCAATTCTGAGGCACGGTTTGATAAAATTAATCACTTTGCTTGGTTTCATTTTTTCAAAAACATTTCTTTAAAAAATTCTACTTTCCTGTTTTCTATATTTTTTTTTATTTTTACTGAATTTTTTTAATATTCTAAGCAATTTTTATTTTTTATTTTTTAGACATACCTAACATAAATATACCTAAAAAGTAAAAAATTTGTGAAAAAAATATTTTAAAAATTTACTAAATACCAAAAATACAAAAAAAAGAAAAAGAAACTAGAATTCTGTACATTTTTTGTATTTTTATGTATTTATTAATTTTTAAAAATATTTTTTTACAAATTTTTTACTTTTTAGATAAATCTAAGTAAGGTACATCTAAAAAAAAGTAAAAAAAATGTTTAAAATTTGAAAAATATTCACTAAAAATAAAAAAATGCGAAATCAAAAAACTCAATTTTTAAAAAATTTAATTCAAAAAACTCAAACCAAACACATTGAAAGGGAGTTGAAGGGCATTTTGTTAAAGTGAAAAAGAAAGGGGTACTTACCAATTAGTCCTATTCACTAGACTTATTTATCTACAGGTCCTAACTAATAAATTTAACACTATAAAAATAAGAGAGTGATAAATTTATCACTAAAAATTTATTCATAAAACAAAGAGACTGATAAATTTATCACTATAAATTTATTCATAAAAAAAAAGACTGATAAATTTATCTTTATCACTTAATAAATTTATCAAATAAGACTTAATGGGTATTAAGTCTCCAAAGTAGGATCTATTGAGTAATAAGTCTCCAAAATAGGACCTATTGATAGTTTACCCAAAAAGAAATAAGTGAAACGGGTTTCGTAGCAATAGTGTTATTATAAGAAGGTGGTGGGAAAGTCAGTTGTGGAAATTGGAGGGACCGTGTCTCCATTTTGTAACGGTAATAAAAGAAGAAACCTTCTTCACCTTCGTGCCAATCAACTGAGAACATGCATCAATACAAAGGGAATTCAAGAAGTTTTGTTTCAACATACCAATCAAGCATTTAGCAACTGAAATGCTTTGGGATAAATTAAAAAAAAAAGTTAAAAAGTTAATAAAAAAAGTCAAAAAAATTTATACTATTCAAGAGTAGTTTCTAGAGAAGTCACTAGGACAAATTATTATTATTTTGCTATTTGAATTCAACTACACAAGAAGTTAAAAAATTAAAAGTCAAAAGGATAAAATAATCATTTTGATTTTACTATAATATTTTATTATACATTTTTTCATAAAAAATTAAAAATTATCCTAAATAATTATCCTAAATATATCCCAAACAACTGCTAAGAATCAAACCAGTCATTTTTAAAGCCATTGCTCAAGTGCATAACTAAACAAACAAGTAGATGCATGCATGAGCAAACAAATTTTCAAGATTCTGAGAGGGACTTACGTTGTCTGATGCCTCCGATAACCCGAGTAGTCGGATTGAGGCGATTCAAGTTCGCTTCCGATTTCTTTTCCACAACAGGTTTTGGTTCCTTCTGTGCAGCGAGTCTCGAGTCGAGCAGTGGACTCGGTTTGCTGCGATTCAAGTTCGCTTCTGATTTCTTTTCCACAACAAGTTTTGGTTCGTTCTGAGAAGCGAGTCCCGAGTCGAGCACTGGACTCGGTTTGCGGCCAATTCTGGAGGCCTCCAAAATGAGGAGTCCGGCGGGGAGAAGGAAGAGCAAGACGAGCAATAGCTTCCTGACTAATCGCTGAGCCAACTCGTTCTTGCTTCGGAACACTGATTTCTTGCGCTTTCTACGGACTCGGATCTTTCCGGCGAGTTCGTCGGACTCTTCATCGGAGACCGAAATCGATATACTCTTGTTGAACATTGATGGAAAAATTTTGGATTTTCTCTTTAAAATGAACAGATCTCAGCCGGCCATTTCTAAGTGGGCGACGTAACCCAATCTGGGCCGGTCCAGACTCATCAAACATATATACACATACGAACAAGATATAGGTAAAGATAGAAATAAGAGACACAGAGAGCAAAAAATTCAATGCAGCCTCAAATTTTAAAATAATTGAAAGGTTCTCAATTAATTTTAACCCTTAGAAAGTTAAAAAATAAAGATTCGATTCAATCAATATAAGTTCACAGTCACCGAAGTGCGGAGGAAGTTGGTCGATATGCCGGTGAATTTCTTCAAGAATATAAACGGGTTGTGCATGTCTCTTCTGTGCCTATCCCTTGTCGTGGTTAGGGGCGGTGGAGTGGGCCTTGTGAGGGTGTTTACAAGATCGACTTTGATGGCTCGATGAAGAAAAGGGATCAAGCGGCTGGCGTCAGGGTCATTGAGCGAGACTTTAAGGGACAAGTTGTGGCTGCTATGTCTGAGGAGATTCATTTCTGGGATGATGTTGCATGTGTGGAAGCTTTGGCTCATTTGCGCGCGGTGCAATTTGCGAGAGATTTGTGCTTACATGGTATTTTTCTTGAGGATGATTCCACAATTGTGATCACCGCGATTCAAGATCCTGGGCAGGCGTTATCCGGTTTGGTCATCTTGCTCTTGCTACACATGATTTGTTGAAGGGATTTAGATAGTCTTTGGTAAGCCATGTTTTTCGGGAGGCTAATTCTGTGTAGATTAGTTTTATTTGTATTAGACCGCGTGTTTGGATGGAAGATATTCCATCATCGTTGTTTCTTCTATTATGACCGATGCAAATTCGCTTTAATAATATTATTTTACCCTTCTATAATATATATATATCTATGTGTAAGTTCACAGTCTAAATTAAATGATAGGGTAAATTATACTTACATTTTTTGAGAGTGGGACATCTCTTGTAGTTTTAATAATTATAGAAACCTCTCTTACTTTAACTGACAATATCAAGATTTGCCCATTTTTTGACGGCCCTTCAAGCAACTAACATAAGTTGTTGATGTCATCCAAGATAAATACTGAAATTCCCATAATGCCCTCAAGTGTCTTGGTTTAGATGCATGAAATCATTGTTCCAAAATAATAATAATAATAATAATAAGAAATCCAAAAAATGAATCTAAAGTTATAAAACCTAGAAATTGAAAAAAACCATTTTTTCCTTAGTTTGTGTTTTCATTAAAAGAAATTGGTGTATTGTCAAGTGAAATTGATGGGTTAAGTTTAATTTGTGTTTAGAGAGTGGTTTGTGGAGACTCATAATGAGAAATTGTGGTTGATTAGAGCAGTGGAGAGTTATGATATATATATATATATATATAAAGTGGTAGTTCAGATTTCTGCCATAGAGAAAGTTTGGAATTTATATTGTTTACTCATTACTAGTTCAAAACCTTCAAGGGTAGGATTACATTCAACATCGTCATCCTCTCCTCGTCTTCCTTCGTAGTTTCTAAACCCAAGCCTAGATTCGATTGAGAGAAAAAAAAAAAAAAGGAGTGTAGTAAAGAGGATGAACTAGTGACTCTATCACAGAGCAAAGAAATTAGAAGAAGAAATCAAATTTTACCAATTAAAATTAGATTTGGGTTTGTTTTCTTGAGTCAAAATCGAAAAGGGCTTCTAATCAACACCACGACTTTGGTTCTCTGATTTAGGTTTGTTTTCATTGTTTCATCTAGAAGAACCCAACAGTGTCATCTTAGATCTGGTAATAAAATACATAATGTTGTAAGGGTCATTGTTGTTGCTCTTTGTCGCCCGTGTCCATCGATCGCTTTCTCCCACTCTCCGTCGATGTTGTGTGGTCTCTCTCAAATTTGCGTCTCGGATTTGGGAAGTGTAAGAGAGAAGGAAGCTAGGGAGAGAAAAAAAAGGTGACCCCTTTCTAGATTTTCTCTAGAAAATCCTTATTTTTCTGGAAAACTAACTTTCTTATCTGAGTTTGGGGTTTGTTAATTGAGAAATGTTAGGGATCATGAAATTTTTTTCATGAAAATGATCATGAAGGATTTGTGACTCTTAGATTACATTGATTAGTGTGTGGTGTTTTATTCTAAGTATAATCCAAAGGTCATAAATCTTTTATGATCATTTTCATGAAAGACTTTTCATGATACCTAACATTGCTGTTCTTAACTCACCATCTTCTTTCAAAACCATCTTCTTAATGCTCGATACCCTATTCTCCATGTTTGAAATTCAAAACCCAGTTGTTATATATATATATATATATGTATATATCTTTGTTTCTGGGTTTATGATAAATTCCACAGATGTAATTCCCATATTCTCATTCAATCCTTCTCAGTTGTGTTCTATCTATAAATATATATTTCTATATATAAATCTCTACATCTATATATCCAAATTAGTGCTTTTTATCATCTGGGTCTTGCTTATTTTGATTAAATCACTACAACATATAAAACTTTTGGCGACCAATTATTTTGGTCCCTAAAACTATTATTTTGTCTCTAAATAGTTTTTGTGACAAAATTAATTCTGTCACTAAAACAGTCACTAAAAGTGCGTATAGAAAAGTCTTTAGCGACAAATTTTTGAAAATGTCGCTAAAAATGACAATTAGCGACCAATTTTATATTGTCACAAAATGTTTAATTTTACAAGACTAAACATTTTGTCGCTAATACTTCGTCATAAAATGTCCCAATTTGGTCGCAAAAAACAAAATAATGACATTTTTAACGATAATGATATTTGGTCGCTAAAAGACATATAACTTTCTCTACAACACATTTTCGTCGCTAAAAATCAAAATTAAAATTTTGTAATCATTTAATCTCATAGCTTAAAATGCACAAAATTAAATGTCATTCAATCATATTAAAAAAAAATTGACATTTACATATCAAACGCACTCTATTCCCAAACCATAATGAGTATATAGAAAGTAAAATTTTACAAAAATTAAAATTGAAAGTTTCCAAATTCAAATCAAAGTAGTAACAGTTTAAATGAAGAATAACAATAGTTTCTTCAAAGAGAATCTCTAAAAAAACATTTTCTCAACATCAATATCAAGCTTTATATCAGACAGCCTTGGCACAAGAGGCTTCAAGCTGTACTTAGGTGTGACACCCTTTGGACATCCCTGCAACCCAAAATTCAAAAAGAAAAATCAAATAATAAGAATCAACACAACATAACCTCATTAAATAATCAATAGTCATTCATAATTAAATAAGTTACAAATAACGAAAAAACACGTTATCTCAGTGTACTTGGAGTAGTAGTGAGCTATAATAATAATCAACACAACAAGAAAGTGAGTCACCTAGAATCAACACAATAAGGTTATCATAATCTAAGCACGTTATCATAATAAAATGTTCTAAATAACAAACACTAAATTGATAAATATGACAGATCTATCTAGAGCAAAAGGTACTTACTATGATGGTAAATTAGAAGTAAAACCTCCCTGACTAATCTGTTGCAGCACCAAATCAATCTTGGCATTGACTTCCACGTTGTTAGACTCCAAGTTGTGCACTCTTGCATTCAGTTCCTCATTGATTCTCCGTTGCTCTTCAAGCTCCCTTCTAGTTTCCTCATTTTCTATCTCAAGAGCAGCACGAGTGCGTCGACCGGATGCTGTTATACTAGGTTTAGGACCACGTCCTAAACCACTTATGTAGCCAGACTTACGCCCAAACACCTCAATGGAAAGCTGCTCGTCAGATAGTGGGCTAGATCCATCTTCTATAGCTTCATTCTCCCGCTCTTTAAGTTTTTTCTACAATTGTTCATGAAATTAAATATAGTCATTTTATATATACATTGTAACAGAGCAACTGAAGACATTGATTTTCCTATGTACTTATTCTAGAGAGAACATAATAACTGGTAGAATAGCAGAAAAAAAAGTATTGCATGGTATAATTACTGGTAGACATTGATTAATGGCTCTCTTATATCAGTATTGCATGGTATAATTACAATATAGTCACAAATAACCCTTTCAGAGTTGATATTTTATAAACTTATCTCTCTATATAGCAGGTCTACAATAGCAAAAAAGTATATAAAAGAGAACCAAGAAGCACTAAATCCAGTCGATTCATCTAGCTAATTCTATAGGTAATATCCCTCATACACTTCAGAGCAGCAAACACTACAAATAATTAACACAAACAAACCAAGATTTCCATATCCCATAAGATTTACTAACAAGTGATAATGATCCATAGAAGCAACACTATCTACTAAGAGAGCTAATTGAAATGTTTAAGTGTGAAACAATAGTAAGGAGTGAACCCAAAAGCTGAATTCTCAAACCATTTCCTAACAAGGAAGCAAATCAATCATACAAATCATACAAACCATTTCCCAAAAGCTGAAATTTCTAACTTTAAAGTATTAACAGGTTTAATATTCTCTTCAAACATAGGTTTTTAGATGCCATGCCATCCTTGTTTCTAGGTACCAGACAACCTACAGAAGCATATCAATCATAAGTTTCATTATTCACGCTTAGCAAACATTAATTAACAATACCTAGTTTATTTGAGTTAGTATAAGTTGCCAAATACCAAATACACAGCCAAGGCAACGAGGACATAATCTAGTAGCCACTTGTAACTCAAAAACCCCTTGGATGATCTAGGCCTAATCATTTACATTGTTCATTCTTAGTGCTATAGATTCACAACACATGAGCCTTAGGCAAGTAATCATTAATAGGAAAATACTTATATTTAACATTAGAAAATTCTTACATGTCTAATTTCAGCTTCATTATGGACCCATGCTTGCCTTTTCTGACTAAAGTGTGTCTTGTGATACAAATCAACAAGTCCAAGCTCCTTTCCATCCTTGTCTCGCTGTCAAAACCTTTATAGTTAGTATCCTATAGAGTACCCTATGGAGTACATACATCACCAAATAAAAGAAATAAAAAAAGTGCCATGTAGACCCTATGATTTAAAGGTCAGTTGTTTACCTCATCGTATTACACCTTTCTAAATGCCTTTGAGCCAGCTGTATGGAGGACTTTAAGCTCAAACTAATTTTCCTTCTTTTTCTGACATTTCTCTTGCATGAAGTGTAAAAATATATTCAAAAGAAATCAAGTCCATGTGCCCAAATGCTTAGTAACAGCAGCAGCTACATGCATAGCAGCAGCCTCTACCACAGTAGCAGCTGTAGCATCATCAGCAGCCCAAGTACAAGCAGCTTACACAAGAGCTGCAGCCTCACCATATATAAGTGTGTGCAAGTGCATTACAAGTGTGTTCAACAATTACCTGGTACGTCTTATCATCCCATAATTGACACAGGTATCACCACACCTCTTTTTCGATATCTTCGTGTGGGTTTGCAAGGGCTGATTCCATCGTAGGGAAACTTCTAAAATGTTAGCGTAGATTAAAGCGGTAGGTCTTGTACCGGAGTTTCATCATTCCAAGGATAGAAGCAATAGCATAAGGTTCATTACTAAAAATGAAACCTTCCTGCCATACCAATAAAATTAAACACTTCAAAATATTAAGCAACATAATTCATAAACTAAAAGGGAATATTAAACTAGACTAAAAAAAAACTATCTTACTCGAAGGTATGCAATTAGCGTTTCTTTATCCTCGATGCTAATAAAACACCACTTAGGCACATTTTGTGGGGCAAATTGCCTAGTGACGATCCCCAACTTGGTGGTGAATTTATCAGACCACGGTCCCAATGGATTCCCAGTAATCCAACAAATTTTAACATCCAATCGCTTCCCTTGACTTTTTATCTTGTGTAATGCGAGGCTTCGTGACTTCCCACGTCCTTTCTTACACTCGGTTGTATCTATTAAAAACAACATATAGAAAAGACACATCAATGTCTAACATATGAATTGGATGAAAGAAATAAACAACCAACCAAAAAAGAATATAAAACTAAAATATTTAGAAACCTACCAGCAATACAACAATCCGTGCTAGAAGTATCCAAGTATGAAGATTATGATGTAACTTCATGCATAGATGCTGATGCTGATGCAGCTGTAGATGTTGATGTAGATGTTGTTGGGGGCACAAACTTCGACGTAAATGAAGGAATTGACTGAGTTGATGTGGATGCAAAAGATGTAGTTCCTAATTTGTTGGGCACATAGCCTCCCCGTCCTCTACCTCTAAATCTAAAAATCAATAACAAGAACAATAAAAGTGATAAAAAGAAGTCAATTTGCTGCATAAGAAACACATTCAGGTCCAAGCCAAATAATGTAATAAGCATTTAAAAGTTTTCATTCAAATTCAATTGAAATGCATAAGAACTTTTCTTGCTAGTTTATTGCCTAAAAACTCCTTGGTGAAGATGATAAACTTAATAAGCTAATCAAAACTACAGATGAAATAGACTGTTTGGCTAAAAAAGCAAAAACTAGACCCCCTAACTTATGAACTCCCTAAAAACAAAATAATTGTGTCATTTTTTCGACATAAACATTAGATTTTATTAAATTTCAAACTGTAGCTATGCACTTCAAGATGGAAATGTCATAAGTTTTCAAATGTAAAGCAAAAGAATTGAGGCATTTTTTTTTTCTGCCATACCTTTCTTGGCAAAGTTTTTCAGCCATAGGATCCAGTGGCACTTCCTTCACTAATTCAAGAATTTTTCCCTTCTGTACACTCACTTTTGCACTTGTCTTCTTGAGGACCTTTTCTACAGTAGCTGCAGGTGCAGGTGCAGGGGCAGGTGCCTGATCATATCACATGAAAAACAACAAAATATTTTAGTGGAAGCCAAGTAAGGATAATAAATAACAAAATAGCAAAAAAATTGGGTTAGCTTATAACAAATTCAAACATAATGAGGTGGGTTAGTTGTTATAGGTTCAAACAAAAAATGACACCAGTGAAGAAATTGCAAAACAGTCTAAATATGACACCAGTGAAGGAATTGCAGAAATTACTAAAGATTCCTTATTAATAGATAATAAGGAATAATGCTTATTGATAGTACCTTTGCAGCAACAGATTCCGTTGCACGCTTCCTTCATAGATCAGCTTTCCGAGTTTCAAATTCCTCTCTACTCATGATTGGGGGGGGGTCCAGGATTGATGCCCATCCTAAAATCCACAAGATCCCTATGATCAATAGAAATTTACAACATGAACATCAAACATAACATCTTAAAGGACAAATATGATACTAAAAACAAACAACAAAACAAAGCATACATCCTCAAAATAAGGTAGTTAGAAACAAAAGCACACAGTATCTTTTCTCAAGCTTTTCCATCTTAAAGGATAAATATGATAACGTTGGAAACAAGACAAAATATTAAAATGAAATAAGCAACAAAACAAAGCACACTTTTTTTGACAAGAAAACTTGAAATGGAAATAAGCAATAGCAATTATAAATCTTATATGATGTTAAAATAGAAATCATTTGGAAACAAGACAAAATATTCATCGATAGATATAATCTTCATCAATTTCATCTTCCGAATCACTATCATCATCAATCATATCATCATCAACTTGATCATCCATGTTAGTGTCATCATCATCCGCATTATTATCATTAATGAGCACTTCATCATCAACTTCAAGTTCCTCCTTGTGAAATTCGCCAGTAATATCAACACATCATTTCCATGTCTTCTTTGCATAATTCTATGGGTTGATCATCAATGTGCACCACATCCCCAAGTCCATACGACTCAAATTGTTGGTATGGTTCATCTTTGTTTTTGTCTTCCTCTTCCGCTTCCTCTCCATCCTCTTTCACTAAGATGTCATAAATAGCCCGTGGTAATACTCTTTGTACAACTCGATAATTATTGCCCCACTTCATATCTTTCAATTAAAACACTTGTTCCGCTTGGCAGGCTAACACAAATGGTTCATCTTTGTACCAAGTCTTCGTAACATTTACACTAATGTAGTTAAACTCATCAACTTTTATTCTAATTTTTTCGTTACCAACATCCCACTAATCGCACTTAAAAAGAAACACACTATTCCCACCTAGATATTTCAACTCAATTATCTCTCTAATAACACCATAAAAATCAATAGGTTTCCCTTTATGATCTCCCTTCACAACCACGCCACTATTTTGAGTTTTTCGGTACATGTCACAATCTTGAGTGCGAAACCGAATCCCGTTGATGATACAACCATTGTAGCGTGTCACTCGGTTATCGGGACCTCGAGCTAGGTTCATAAGTTGATTGGAAGCATCCATTGTCCCTTCAACTTGCAGCTTTGTAACCTAATTCCATTGTTAATATGAAATGCATTAGCATACACTTAAATTCATTATTTCAATATACAAATAATGTTCAAAAATTATAACTCTTACGTATTTTAGAAACCATGTATGGAACTCTGATTCTAGCCTCTCTTGCATATTTGTCAAACCTTGTCCTTCAAGTTCATCCATGTATTGCCTATAAATTATAACAACATTATTCGACACAAATAGTTGTGAAAAAAATATAATTCAAAAAGTAAAATATTCTAGTGAATATAATCATATGGTAGTTTACTTACAGCATATATGGTCGAACTTCATCACAATTATTCAACATGTACCATCGAACTTTTTTCAAATCCGCTAAATTCAACACATCATTAATTGCAGCTCCTAATCCACGAACTTTTTGCCTAAATACAAACAAGTTTCCATCTTGTGCTACCTCAATAGGCCCATCATAGTTTCGTTCAGGTCTATTAAATCTTGTCTCATCTTCCTGGAAGTACATAGAGCAAAAAGTGAAAGCCTCATTGTCAATGTAACCTTCAGCAATAGATCCTTCTAGACGAGCTTTGTTTCACACATAACCCTTAAGAATATGCATGTACCTTTCAAATCTATACATCCACCGGTATTGCACCAGTCTTGCAAGGATTGCTTCAGGCGATAAGTGAACGGACAAATGAATCATAATATAAAAAAAAGATGGTGGAAATATTTTCTCGAGCTTGCACAAAATTAAAACAATATCTTTCTCAAGTTGTTCTAAGACATCAACTCTTAATGTCTTTGACGATAACTCCTTAAAGAACAAGCTAAACTCAATTAATGCCTTGCTCACATCCTTTTTCAAACATCCACGTAAAGCAATAGGAAGCAATCTTTGCAAGATAAGATGGCAATCATGGCTTTTCAACCCCGTAATTCGACAGTCACTAGTGTTCACACAATGTGATATGTTCGATGCATAGCTGTAGACACCCCATTCTTGACCGTCCTCAAGACTTGGACGTCACCGTTGAACACTCGGTGATTATCCATGTTTGTGTTCGTTTGGAGTTCCCGGAGGTCTCGGCTACGCGCCCTGCCTCAGGATCTCCGAACTCGACCGTTTTGTGTCTGGTTTTGCACCAAACACCTGTGTTTTTGTCTTGAAGGGCAGGGAATGGCTTGTTGGCCATCCCCACACACCACCGGCCCTTCCCTACCATCACCGGCAGCATATATGTACAGCCGGCACCGTTTTGTTAGAATATTTGGCCGGTCGGCACTATATGTTGCCGACCGGCACTTTTTTGTGCCGATGATCCCTTTGGCTGGCCGGCGTGCACTCTTTGAACCCCTGAGGCATGGTGCATGCCAGCTGTGCCAGCTGGAATGCACCATCACATTCCTTCGTGCATAAGTGTGACCATTTTGCACCTTTGAACCCTCTAAGCTTCTAGAAGCTTGAACCTTTGGCCAAGCTTCTTGGAGAAGCTTGGCCAGCTGTCTTAGCTTCTCCAAGAATCCTAGACCTTTTTGCCCCCTTTGGCCCTTTTAGTTAGCTTCTTGGAGAAGCCTTGAGCCTTGATTTTTGCCTATATAAACACCATCTCTCTCCCTTTGAGAGGGGTTGGCCCACTTTTGATCAAAAACCAGAGCTTATGTATCTATATATCTACCATATATCTCTCTCTCTAGATTTTCCCTCTCTCTCCTCTTGTGTGTGTGTTTTTAGGCCTAAAAGTGCACTTTTACCTCACTTTTGCACCAATACACACACCATTACACCTTAGCTCGAGATTGGGAGGCTTGGAGGGTTGTTTGTTGAGTTTTTGGACTAGTTTTGATCAATAGAGGAGGGCTGCACCACCTATTCTTCAAGTGTTCTTCAAGGGTGAGCACTTTAGTTTAGATTCCCCATTTTTGCAACAAGTTTTTACCCATCTTGCTTTGTGTTTTGAGCTTTGTGTATAACTGAAAAAAGTCTTAGATTTTCTTGCTTTTGAACTTTCATTAAGGTCATTTTGTGGTTTGAGTGCAAACTCACCCTTTTAGGCCTTATTTTGGCCTATTTGGTGTCTTTACTTTGAGCCTTGTTTGCCTTGTTGTTTTGGGTCCTTTCACCACTGAAAACCAGTGGGTTTTTAGTGGTAAAGAAGGTGGTTTGAAGTCTTGTATAGGGGAGGGACACCCCTCTCCCCTTTGTCCCTCTTTTGCCTTTGTCTTTGGCTTAAAAGGGAACATGCGTGCTTGCTTGTTTTTGGCGCCATTTCAGAGTTTTTTTTGGATGTTTTGGAGCATGTTACATCTCTGTTTAATGGTGGTTTTGTGGTCCTTAGCATGCTTTGTATACTTGCTTTGTAATCCTCCATTTTGCCTAGAAATGTGCCATGGGTTTAGCCTCGTATATCCTCATGTTTTGGTTTGATTTATTGAAGCTTTTGGCCATAATTTGTCTTGTTTTAGGTCTGTTGGCCACTGGTTTTACCATTTTTGGCATGCTTAATGTAGTTGTTTTGCATTGTTGCTTGTAAGCGTTGAGGATGTGATCCATGTATATGCATTGGAAAGGTTGTTTAGATGATTTGAAATCATTTAATATGTTATTTCAGTCCCTATACCATGTTTATATGTCCCTATTTGTCATGCCTTTCATGCTTTGAAACATTGGTCTTTTATGCCTAGGAGTGGACATTATGCATGCTTGCATATTTAAGGCACTTGGGGACTACCATGTCAAAGGTGTGTGTGTGTATTTTGCATGCTAGAAAATCTGTTTTTGGTGGCCTAATACGTGCTATGAATGGTCATGTTGGTGGTAGTGAAAAGCCCCTTGTTTATGCCTTGGCTTTGGGCCCATTTGCTTGCATGTTTGCATGAGTGTTGGTCCATCATTTTGGGCATTTTTTGCCATTGTTTTGGGGGGGGTTTGAGGTCTGTCCCATTATGGTTTAAGTCTACTATTGCCTGCTTGAAACATGTTTGTTGCATACTTGATTAGCAAAGCCTTGTTATATGCTAGTTCTTTTACAAGAATTGTCCATGTTTGCATTATACTTTGCATCTTGCATGCCTAATATTGCACACTTGCCATAACATGTTGCATTGCATTTGGTATGTCTTGCACTTCATGTCATATTGCATCATTTGAGCCATGTTGTATACATGCATTCCATGTCTTGGTTTGGGGTGTCAAACCAAGTGTAAGGATTGAGAGAAGTTCACACTACAAGTGGTGCAACTTGTCTCAACTCTTGGTCACCAAGGCCCTTGATCTATACATGATAGGGTCTTGGTCTCATTTGTGTGTTGCATGCATATTGACATTGAAATGCAACCTTGGTTCCTTAGGCTATCATGCACCAAGATGCATAATTGATGGCCCAAGAACCAAGGGTCATGCTTCCTTGAGTCCCATGCATGATAGGAAGCATTGGCCATGCTTATATATGCTCAAAATCCCATACCATGTACTGCTAGCCTGCTGTTGCTGTCAAAACTGTCTTCTGCAGGAATTTTCTGCCGACCGGCAGTATATAGTGCCGACCGGCACTATATGGGTGGCCGATAACCTCCTGAGCAGCCGATGGACATTCTACATGGCCGGTGGCCATTTCATCCAGCCGATGATGATCCTCAGTGTGTAGGAAACATTCCCTGAGACTTTGGAAGTTTTCCAGAGAAGCAGGACAGTAAAAACAGAGGCAACAGTGGCATGGTACGGGTTTCCCGGGCGAGTCAGATCCGAGCATGCATCATTCGCGCATCCCGAGGCGGGGCTGCGGCCTTCTCTATTATGCATTTCAATCATCAATTAAATTAGAATTTTTTGTAATAATTTATTCCGTATTTGGACTGTATTATCTTGGACTGTATATTCTTTTGGTCTCTCCGTGTGAGGGCGTATTTGTAATAAGTGTGCGTGAGTGTGTGTATGTCTTCCAACCCCACGTCTTTCTTCCCTTTTATTTACCTGCTTATGATGGTAGATTAGGGCATATTTAAAATTAGCATACCTTATGCAATGCATGCGTGCATCCATACATTTGTCTTACATGCACCGGGCTCGGTACATCACGCTAACTGCATTGTATTTCAATTTCCAAATTGAATACTTGTTACGTGTAGCATTTCACATGTCATTGTAGATTAGCCGAGCCTATTCTAGTGACATTCTGTATGCGTTGCATTAACCACTTAACATGAACTAGGACCATGCATGTTTGCTACTAGTTTCTGTTTTGGCACGGAGTACTAGGTAAGCTTTTATGCTTTAGCATACCGCATGCGTGTGAGTGTTGCCATAATTGCATGATTACCATGAGGCTAGCTGCTTATGTGATATAACTGCTTGAATGCCTGTGGATGGAGGTTGAATTACCTAAATTGGAATAATGCATTAAAACTGTGAGTTTTAAGCCCACTTGATAGTGGCAAAACCATTTTTTCTAAAGCCCACTTGAGGGTGGCAAAACCTACATTTTAGCCTACTTGCGAGTAGCAAACCATTTTCAAAACAAACATGCAATGTTTTGTTCCAATTTAGGCGATTTGGTCTATATTTGTTTGCTGTGCGCATAACATAGTAATTCTAGGCTAATAACCGGAATAAGAACACATAACGTTTTCAAAAACAGATATCATGGTTAGTAGAGGCCGGTCTCCGGACCGGGCGAGAGGGGGTGCTCATAGCTGACCTTCCCCAATCGTACCCAAGTTCCCGAGCCGAGGCAACTTTGGTGATGACGGACACGTGGCCTTTGGCACCGAGTCAGGGTTTCCTAAATTCCCCATAAAAAAATATTTAGGTGGCGACTTTGTATATGGCAAAGCAGTCCATGTTCGGCACTTCTTTCAAAAAATCTATTTTCTCAAAATGATTTGCCGGATTTGGACTCTTTGGTTCAGGATTAAGAACCGCAAACAAAATCGAGTCCGAACTGTAGAGTGAGGCCCGCGGGCGCGTCTACAATAACCATCTGGCAATTTAATTGAACTCAAGAATTCACAAAAGTTCCTCTTTTCAGTGAGGGATCTTTTTACTTTTACCTTTATGAAATTTGTATCTAGGCTCTTTGCAAGTAGGGCATTTATCTTCATTTCCATACTTTTTCCAAAATAGTACACAATCGTTCTTGCATACATGTATTTTTTGATAATCAAGGCCCAAATCTCGAATTATTTGTTTAACTTCATTGTATGAGCATGTGAGTGTTTCACCGATGGGAAGTGCATCCTTCAACAGTTCTAGCATCATCATGAATGATTTGTTGCTCTACTTATTGAGCATCTTTAGATGTAGCAGCTTAACAATGAATGACAATTTGGAATATCGTTGGCAATTCGGATACAATTCCTGTTCTGCATCCCTCATTAATCTTGCAAATGTATTTGTTTCACTACCATGAGCATCAAACAAGTCAGGATTACGACTACTAGCTGCTTCCCCGGTATAAGCAAATGTGGATGGTCCACTATGTATGTCATGGACAATTTCCCGCACCTCGGTATTGGGAGAATTTGATTTCTTTGTCAGATCATTGAAATATTCATCGTTTTCACTTTCCAAGGGATCACTGTCATTCAACTCAAAGTCTTCCCCATGATACACCCACCTAGTGTAAGTTGTGACAAGCCCATACGCAAACAAATGAATTTGAACATCATCTATGGTTTTTTGGATACGATTGTTGCATCTATTACACAGACACCAAATCTTACTCGTCCCTGGCTTCATATGGTCACGAGCAAACATGATAAATTCTTTTACCCCATCAATGTATTGATGTAACCTTCTATTATGAAGTTGCATACAACTCCTATCCATCCCGAAATCCTTATTACAAAGTACACAAAGACATTATCCTTAAATTCCAATATCTTGTTACTTTCTATATGTGGTCTTGAAAGAGGAACACAACTAAATTCTTGAAGAAGTTTCACTAATATGTATATCTACTTTGGACTATGTAATTCATATCTATCTTTCTACAAACATAAATTTAGGGATGTATTGCCAAGGCACACCAAATAACATTTGTTAAGGTACTTAAGAAAAAAAAATATCAAATGGGCCAAATTAGTTAGTCCAATGAGCTGGATAACGAGTTATCAAAAAAAACAAAGGTACTTAAGAAATCAAAGGTGCAAACAAAATATTCAAATCTAGGTTCAAACAGCAACAACAATACAAAAACAACACTAGAGATTAAACTCTTCAACCAAAAAGAAAACAACCCATCCATTATCTATTCAAGCCAACAGTTTCCATGCTGCAAGGCAATTATATTACAAGCAACGGGTAATTTAAAGGTCCATATATCAAGGTAACATGGCAACTTCAAGATGTAATAAGTAGCCAAGGGACAGATAACTACTTGAAAAGACCACTTTTAAGCACATAAATTCAACAAGATCCGACATCTACTCAAAGTTAATCAGTAGAAAAGTAGCCTAAATTATCCCAACCTCAATTTAACAACCCACCACAAGATAGCTCAAATACAAAGAACTTCTTCATAATTCTCAATTAACAGTCACATATTATAGCAAGAATCTTCACCACCAAAATCAAAAGCACAAATCTAGTATACATATGCATGTGCAACAATATATATATATGAAATAAAGTACCTATATAGCTCTGTTCACTCTGGTTTCTTGATCAATCAGCATACGTGGAATATTGGTTACATCAGTTGCCTCTGCAATTGATACCTCTATCTTCTTACGTGTCTTCTCAACAACACCATTCACAAGCCTTCAAAGAAAAAATTTAAGAGTTAAGCCTAATTTCTTCTTAAAGTTTGAAACTAAAGGTCACAAACATGTAGAGAGCAAAATTAATCAAATTCAATTTCAACATGAAGCTTACACATGCTCAAGCGGTCACTAAAAGTTGAAATGTATCACCCTAAAAAATATGGTATACCAATGACAAGTATACTTATTTTGAAATTATAAATAATTGTTATACAGATATAGGTAAGACATATACCAGTATTCCCAGCTTATGGTTTTAAATCACAGTATTGGATGATGTAACAGTTGTGGTTTAATGATATCATATAATAGGAATCAAAACTAGAGCCATGAAGTTTCTTCAAGCACAAAAAATGCCAATAATAATAATAATAATAATAATAATAATAATAATAATAATTGATAAGCAATTTATGACCTTATTTATCACAATTTGAGTGTTGGTAACAGTTTTTAATTAATGTTGTAGCATCTAAGAACATGTTTTACAAATTATACTGAATTTTATATTACTTTTAAGGCCAAAAAAGTGGAACATTTCATCTGGTAAGTGGTAAGAGAATTTCACAATCTAGAATACTTCAAATTAAGAAGCTTCTTTCAGGATCAAACCTATGAAAGGAGTTGAGCATCAAATCAAGCCAAGTTGAAGCCCAAATCCTTAAACTACCACTGTGGCAGAAAGACTTGAGCCAAATCCATCTGAACTCAATAAACTCATAAAAAAAGTAACAAATAAACTGACACAGGTATAACATCATTTCCTTGGCAAAAGAACCATACACAAATGACATTCAGAGGAACAAAGCAGGAGAGACTTTCCAAATAGATAATAAAATTGGATCGTTTGTTCTAGAAAGTTTAAATGATCAATACATTATCTCAATTCTCCGAATTTCCTTTTAAGCCTTACCAATCAAGTTTGAGGATAAGGTTGAGGCAATTAAGATTTTTCATTAATAACTTCCTCACAGATGGTGTCTCGGCCCAACCGTAAGGAAACTGCCCGTAAAAATATTAAAATGGATTGTTGTGATCTCACAAATAACTACCATGAAAAACTCAAGCATTAGTAGTAGAGTACAGAGGAATACAGAATTTCAAATTCAAGTAATTTGAATGAATACAGAGGAGTATATATATAGATATGTACATGTATATATGATGTGCCTATGCAGAGAGAAAGAGATTGAAAACATACCAAATCGCTATTTACCTTCGGATTGAAGCCAAAGAACTTAGATCGATTCTGAAATGAAGTGAAGATCGATTCTGATACGAGGCGGCACAAGGATCGATTCAAATTGAAGCTGAAGATCGATTGAGTCCTAGCTGAGATCGATCGAAGCTGAAGATTGATTGAGTCCTAACTGTTTTGAGCACAAAGATCAATCGAAGCTGAAGATCGATTGAGTCCTAGACAGAGGAAATAGCTGAGATTGATTGAGCCCTAGCTGAGACCGATTATAGTGAAGGAAGGAATCCAGCTTAAGAATACACGTATTTGACAACTGAAGGAGGGATCGATCGAGTGAAGCGCGTATTTGACGACCTTTAGCAACCAAATTAATTCGTCTCTAGGTTTTGCCTACTTCACACATGGGGTCAAGTGCTCAAATCAACATAAACTTTAACTTTTTTGGTCCCTAAAAGTCTTCAAATAATTTTTTTTGGGCTATCATAAAAGAATATACGGTGTTTGTATAATTTTCTCTTAAAATTTATTTTGGTCTCTAAATGATGGTTTTTAGATACTAAATTCAATTGGTCTCTAAATATTAGTCCCTAAATCACTAATTTCTTGTAGTGAATAACTCTCTCTTGATTTAATAATTTGTGTGATTTTGTGTTTGAGGCAAAAAAATTCCATCATGGCTTCCTCAAGTAGGACATTTTCAAGGTCATCTCTTTTTCAAAACCTGAGTTTTGAGGAAGATCTTTGGACTTTGATGGAACAAAGGATATTTTCATCTTTTCATGCTCAAATGAAGGGGTAATATAGTTATTTTGTATAGACAAGTAACGTCGTTTGTGCAAAATTGACGAATTGGAAAAATCTTGATATTGTCAATTAAAGTAGGGGATATTTCTATAATTATTGAAATTACAGGAGAGATCTCTGTATTTGTTAGAAATCTTAGGGGAGGTAAGTGTAATTTACCCTAAATGATATTATAGATTATGTAATATTAAATAGTATTTTATATTTGAAAATATAAGAAAGGCAATATTTAACTCATATTTGGTTGTAGTTGGTTCAATTTTTATTTAGTGTTTTACAACTTTAGATTTTATTTTATTTTTTTCCTTTTAGACTGGGTGATGTTTTTTCTTATTATAAGCTGGATTTTCTTAAATTATAAAGCACCATGACCATTTTTTTATTGTTGAGTTTTTGTAATGATTTTTTGTATCTTACTCTACCTATATATGTAAAATAGTAAATAATTTTAGTGATTATATATAAGTAAAATTTGTATGCATAAATTGGCAAATAAAAAAAAAAAAAACTTCTAAATATTAAGACATTTTACCAAAATGAAAAAAAAAAAAAAGACCATATATAAAATGTCCCATTTCAAGAAAGGCACTCAGTTCATAAATTCAAAATTCAATTTTATTTGGCCAAAGATCTAGGTGTTAAAATATTTTGTCCAAAAGGACAAACTCAAGTAAAATGATCAAAATATCATATATATATATCATATGGTCCCAAACCCTGACAGTTTCACTCACTTTTACCTCTCTCTCTCTCTCTCTCTCTCTCTCTCTCTCTCTCTCTTCATTGTTCACTTTTACCTCTCTCTCTCTCTCTCTCTCTTCATTGTTCATCGTCGCCCATCGGTAGTGGCTCCAATGATAATTCCATGTAGTGAGGATCACCACTATTGTCTCGGCAGAGAGCTTCCACACCTTCATTGAGCTCTTGTCGCGACCAACTAGTCGAAATCTCACAGTACCTCACCGTTTCATCGTCCAGTCTACGGTGGCGATCGGCATTTCACCCTTGCCGTGGTGCTACCAAAACACACCGATCCATCGCCGTCGCTTCCTCCACTTCTTCTTGGTGCATAGATCTGATCACTGCTACGACCACTATCGATTATTAAATTAAATTCAACCATCTAATATGAATATAACCAATTTAATTTATGATAGCACATTTTGAACCTGAGACAATGGAGGAAAGACATCGTGATTTCAAACTGTAACGCCCTGTTATTTCATATATGAATCCATCGCAACCAATATAACAACACACCTCAAAGCCATCCTTTTCACTGAACTAATAATTAAAATTTATAACTTCTCTATTTACATGTCCGTAAAACCTTGTACCCAACTCCAAGTTCTACAAACATGATGACAATTACAATGGAAGAACCCCATGGGTGTACAAGACAACAACAAAATAAGTCTAACTGCCCTATTACAAAACTGTAAGTCTTTATAGCAAAATATTATTAACTGTCAATCCCAAAACCGCTTACTTCAAGTCACCGCTGTAGTTGTACAACAATATTTCCTGAAAAATAGAATAGGGGTGAGTTATATGCCCAGTAGGAATACATTTAACCAAATATTTAATCATTCGAATAAATTTATGGCACCCTTGAGACAAAACATAATAAGGAGTTATAAATACATGTAATCTTCATTAATTATGTAAATACATAACAATTAAGTATGGACCATTACATTTCACACCTTTACAACACAACAATTAAACAATCACATCAATGGAAAACAAACTATGAGTCCCATGTAAGAGTCCAACACAAGTTGCTTCAGTTTCAAAAACCATTCCCCACATTTGCCGGCTATTATACGGCAGGAAATGGGCACCCAAGAAAACGATCTGTTTTTCCACTTTTGCAGGCTATTATACGGCAGGACTGTGTGGACACCCAAAAACATTTTCCCCACATTCGTTCAGCGATAAGACTAGACAGGGTAATTGGGCACCTTTTAAACTCCCCGCTCGGGTACCAACACAACACCACATTTTCCAAAACCGACTTTTACCCGGACTCATGCACAATTAACAATTCCATCACATTTTAATTCCATCAACAAGCATCAATCATCACTATAGATGAAACACCACATAATATTCAAAGAATAATAACATTCAAGTCACAATTCCTTTACCATATCAACATTCACATCTTTCATCTCTTGATTATTCATAATATTCCATGAATCAAAGGAAATTCCACTCAATTTAGTGTTTTCTACTCAAATTGAAAAATTAGGGTTTTACCAAATTTGGGGTTTTTCTTCTCCATCATAGATATTGGTTCTAACAACATTTATATATATGTTTTTTTTTCAAAAAAAAAAGTTAAGAAATTTCAAGTAGAAGTCAAGCAAAATGATTTATTTATGTAAAACATGGGTTTAATCCAACAAGATCCTCAAATTAGCTTATAAGTCACAACAATACCATGAAATCTCTTCAAAATAAAGAAATATTAGGATAAAAGTATCCCTACATCAAAGAAATGAAAACAAAACTCGGAGAAACACAAAGTTGATGAAATCTCAAAGTCCTTGGATCAAAAGAAATCCATTGACGCGCTCTACAACCTTCCTCAAGGGACCTAGGTGAGAAGATGTTTCTAGATGAGTAGATCTAGCGATCTAAGTGGGAAAAAGTTGGGTTTAGAGAGAGAAGAGAAAGGCTCACGGTTTGAGAGGAAAGAGGAGGAGGAAATCATGAGAGAGAAGAGTGTTGGGTCCATTTATAGCATTGGAAAAGTAGCCCTAAGGTCATTGCAAAGAATAAGTCCAAAACCCCTAAAAGTAGGGCCTATTCAGACCCAAAAATTCTGGAAATAACACGCAGGGATTGACCCTTAGAACTGAGGTGTCCCTTAAGAAGAAAAGCTAGAAGATTAATGTTTTCTGTAGCCAAGGGTTGACCCTTGGAACTCAGGTGTTGACCCTTTATTTCAGAATGTGGCCCAGGACAAAATAGCAAGGGAAGGTTCGACCCTTGGAACTTGGGTGTCGACCCCAGAAAAAACTAGCAGAGGCACTAAGAATTCAAATAGGTATAACTCTCTCGTTCGGACTCCATTTTAGGTTATTCTTGTGTCCAAATCGAAGCCCTGGAAACAAGCTTTTCAATGGTTCTAGCCTCACATTCAAATTCAAAGTATGGAAGGAGAAAAGGGCTAAAGAGTGAAGGTTGGTCAAAAACAAAAACTCAAATTTGGGGCTTTTGATCTAGTCTTGCCTAAATACCTTGTTAAGGCTTCAATCAAGGTTCCAAACATCCCCCAAGGATCCTCAATTATAATATTTAGAGTTCACTTGCCAACCCATCAATGTCAAGAGTCTAACAACCATACAAGTTTTAAGGTGACGGGTACTAACTTACACTAACCCAATACGAATTAGAATCCGAGTCATTACAAACTCCTCACCTTAGGAAATTTCGTCCTTGAAATTAGACAATTTAAGAATCAAAGCTTCGAACAACCAAAATGGAATGGATTCTAAAATTAACACTTACTCCAACTAATCATGAACAATCTCTACTCTATCACAAGTCTTTAGAAGAGTTTCCCAATGTAATGGATTTCATGAGTTGGACAAGAAACAACTTCCAATTGGTTTACATTCACCACACCAAAAATCTAACTCGAAGACTAAAGAAAACTTCCATATTTCAGTCCCAAACTGATATTCTGATAACATCCAAATGATTAAAGTGGTGAACCTCTTTTTCAACTCATTCACATGATTATCTTTAACAAGCCTAAGAATTCATCAATTCTATGAAACAAGATGTCAAGCCAAGGCATCACTAACATACCCTACAGTTGTATCTCAAACAAACTTAACCTCAAGAAAATAATTTTCAGTTGCCTAACAATGTAGAACCTTAGGAGGTTGAGCTTTCACCTTACATTCACACCCCAAGAAACGGACTATCGGTCTCTCGGCAACAAATTTCCAAACAATTATCTCACATTATAACCTAAGTCCTTAATCCCTTTCATGAGAAGAAAAGATTTTAATAAATGTTTTATCTGGCAATCATGGCCTTCAACAAACACAACTTAACGAAACCAAGCACCTTAAACCTCGTGCTTGCAACACAATAGATATTATGCCTTCTTATTGCGCACTTGTGATTTTAAAATATTTTGATAATTAAAAAGAAAAAGAACATCCAAAAATACATTTTCTGACCTTTACATTTTAAAAGAGATCATTCATGGTAAAAGACTTTATATGCAAATGTTTCAAATACATACGAATGATTTGTAAAAGTATTGTTATGTTAAGGTTATTAAGAATCATACATACTATAAAACATAATATGCATTGTTCATAATTGTTTCACATTTACTAGCTGGTTCATCCATCATAATATTTTCCCAATTTCGGTAAAACAAGATCATGCTCACTGGGAGAACTTCGTTCCCAACTCGGTTTTCTATCATATTTCGACCAGTGACTCTCAACCGTCACCCAACCAATAATCTCATCACCATAGTGATGCCACAATCTCTGTATAGTTATTCAAACAATAACCACACATAACAACACAAATAGACTAAACATCATGAGTTTGGGGAAGTCACATCCCATTTACAACCACTACCATAATCCACCAATTACACTTTATTTATTCTATATTTGCATCACATTCTTCCCAACTACCCCATTTTGGGGTTCACGCATAATTAGTTAAAACAAGTACCAAGTAGTTAGCATAACTTGTCACTCCCTTGCATGACGCACATGCTCATGAAACAATCAATTCCCATTCACCTACCTCATTTCTAAAATTTAAATACGTTCTGAGGTGATTCCCTACCAATCTCTCTTAATGCCACAATAATAACCAACACACAACATAAAGAAAATCATTTACCTATGTTTACACAACACACTGCATTCCCTAAAGTCAATGCCATGGTATTCACTTCCAAAGTTAAAGCATGGCTCCACACCATACTAAGACTATAATGTCTTAGGAGGTCAAACCCAAATTCAACGCCTTTTGTAACGCAGACTTACTCCATAACAAACATTCACACCATTAATGACGGTACTATGCCTCTAACACAAAATTCTAACAAGATCGTACTTTCAGTACTTCAATCCAATCACTACTACAGCTACTCCACCCCTGAAAATAATTTAACTCAGAAGGTCATACACTGTGACTTACCCAATGAAATTAAAATCTACTTCTCACAATCGCTCAAATCATAAAACAATGACATCAACCATCATATCAAACCATTCATTAAAAGCCTATACAACTTAAGATGAAGGGGTACACCAGCAAATACTCATTCACTTAAAAGAATTTTCAGGTCAATAATAGTCACTCCAACACAATTTCCATAACTAACCAAATTACAACGGCACTTCGCACCATTTTATTTCTTGACAAGGAGTCCACCTAATAACTTCTGTGGAGAAGTGGTTTGGAAATACTCTTCCGATCCTGGGGGATGCTCGTGATCCTCGGCTAGTCACCTGAAAATGAATAAACACTCCGGTCGGGGGTGCCAGAATTAGCACTCCGACGGGCAAGTCAGTCTCAACACTCAAGATTACTTGTATTCTAAGTTAAATATAATGGTTCTCACATACCTTTCTCGAATTGAGGATCTTATATTTATAGTATTCTCTTTGGGCCTTAGGGCCTGGCCCAACCCTGATCCTTTACATGTACTTATACTCGGCCTTTGTTCTACTGATAGGAATGCCGGCTATTTTATTCGGCTCTTCAATTGAGTAGGGTCAATGCCGAATAGTGGTTATGTTCTGCATCGGACTGGTCCACTCGTTTGTTGATCCAAGATTATTCGACTCCCACAATTGCCCCCCAAACACTCCGCTAGCAACAGTCAGTCGGCGTGTTTGGCTTTTAGTCTAGGAAGTCAAAAACTCGGTGGTTAATCTCCTTCCCGGTGCGTGTTAGAACGCGTACATGCTTTTTGGTCATTGTAACGCTTTCCCGCCCCTTCGTACACTGCCTCCATTTAATGCGATTTGAAATTGTCTCTTCAAATGTATGTTATGAGTACTCAAAGACATCTGGCTCGCCTTCTAGTGCAACTCCTACATTTTGCGGCTTCTGCAACCCCTTGTTTCTCGCTCTTTCCTTCGTCTCCTGTAAGTTTTCTTCTCCTTCATTTTTGTCCTCCTCCTTTGTTTGCTTTTAGTTTTCCATAACCCTTGGGCTAGTCGAAATGGCAAAACATCTGAAGGAGCTCATTTCTGCGGATCGAATCTCCAGCTTTCAACGCCATTTCTCTATCCCCAACGACGTCCATCTGTCACTTTTGGCAAATAGCACCACTGATATGGAGAGGGAAGATGAGAGCTCAATCGTCTTTCCTCTCCTATTAATTGCTGAGGGCGGCGTCCACTTTCCTCTCCACCTACTTTTGAGGGCCGTTCTTTGGTACTGGGGTCTCATCCCTTCTCAGCCCAATGTGAACTTCTTTCGTATCATAATGGGAATTGTAGAGATAAATTGGCGTCTTAGAATTAATTTAGGTATTCCTGCCATTCGGCACTGTTATGTCTTAGCCAAATCTACCGGCCGGCCAGGGCACTACTTTCTTAGAGCCAAGGATACTGATCATCACTTAGTGACCATGCTTGCCAGCTTTGGTAAGCGTGTCGACGACGTGATGGTCGTTGTTCGCGGTAATTGGGAATTCGGCGAAGGTGAAGATCGCCTAGACCCTGTATCAAGGTAAAAAGGTGAACCAGGTGGCCGATTAGATCACTTTGTTATTTACATATATATTTATTCGGTACTATATTCATCTAATCGTTTGTTTATGCAGGCAGCGATTTGAAGAGAGTGTTGGTTTCAGACGACGACGTTGTGCTCGTAGAAATTAAAACCGCACTACAGTTCGTCGACCGTCCAAACCTTCAAAAACAAGGGAGGGCAGCCCACATTCTACTGCGGTATGAGCCGACTTACACAACGTTCTCAGCGGCGGACAACATTCCGATCGTGCGAGGCGACAATCATCTTACAGCCCTCATCTTCCCCAGCTTCAAAAACTTGAGACAAATCAGTTTGGAATCATCTGATTCTGAACACTTGAAAGAACAAGTGGCCGAACCGATCACCGAGGTCCCGGACCGGTTGGCCGCAGAAGTTGACGAAGCTATTAATTCGGCCTTTGAGGAAGCCAGATTGAACTCTTCTGACCCTCCGTCTACATCAGGCTAAGGGGACACCTTCGAAGATATTTTTAAAAACTTGGGAGACCTTCCTGGCGATTACTCTGAGGATATGGCTGGGGAAAATCTGACGCAGATGGCGCGAAAAAGAAATGCCGAATGCATGGCTGCCCGACAAAAGGCCGAGGCCATCCGTTCCAGACTCGTTCCGACTGAATCTATTTAACCTACTATTGTAGAAGAAACGGCTCACGTTGTTATGGCCGAGACGAAAAAGGATGTCGAGCGCCCAATTACAGAAGAGCAGCCGATTTCAGAGGATCGGGGCGAAAAACGAAGCGCCGAGGGCAAGGACGGCTCTGAAGAGGGACCCATTGATAAACGGCCACGCTTAGAGGAGTTGGCTATGGTTGCTCCTTTCGTTATTGAGCCAAAGATAAAAAACACGCCGATCTCCTCTGAAGCGTCGGCTTTGAAAGATCCAACTGTGGCACTGAGCTTGGTTGCCTCGGTCTCTTTGCCGACTGACAAGGCGACCTTTCGTGCCGAGCCGGATTTGGTAACAGTGGCATTAGCTGCCCAGTCGGCCCTTCTGGTATGTGACTAACTCCTTTGCTGGTTTGGTTTGCATTCGATGTTTTTTGGAATGTGACGATCCTTTGTTTTGCAGACGGTTGGAAGGATCGCTGAATTAGGCCGCCGCCAGCATGAAGCCGTTGAAAGGATTGTACGTTTGCAATCAAAAGTCGATGGTCAAAGGAGCAGGGCGGAGTTTGAGGCAATGAGAGCCGCAATGGAAAGTGCGCGGGCCGAGGCTGAGAAGGAAAAGGCCAGGACTGCTGATCAACTCAGATCTGATGCCGAGGAGAGGGCAAACGCGAGCGAGGAATCGCTCAGGTTAGCCAAGGAGGCGCTTACGAAACTGGAGGCCGAGTTGGAAGAGTTGAAGTAGGCCAAGGAAAAAGCCGACTCTGAGGCTTCTGCGGCATTCGAGGCTGGGAAGAGCGCCGCTTTTAATGACTACGTAGAAGAAGTCCCCAAATTTGAGAATCGGGGATTCAAACATGGCTGGCTCAAAGCCCTTGCTGCCGCTGGAGTTGCATTGGCCATGCCAATTCCATACGAGCAAGTGGACGTTGAGCCGCTTGAGTCTGATCCTGGGACTTGATTTGGGTGACATTCTAGTTTTGTTAGGTTTTTCTCAATTTCAATGTATGTTTTTTGTTAGTTGACTTTCATCTTTTTTGGATTTTCATATGTAATGTCCGCTGCTAGAGCCCAATTTATGAATGAAAATTTTATATGCTCTCAAGTTATTTCTCGTATTGTTTGCTGTATGAGTACATAATTAGGAGAATTAGCAGTTAGAATAAAATGTCAAGATTACGTGAGATGGCAGACTTAAAGCTGATTAAATTTAGGGATCTAATTTAATCATAAACAAAATGAATTCATGAATACTGTACTGATGAATCGATTCGTGGAACGGCTGGGCCACTCAAGCCGACTAGATTGATGAATCTGCCCTTGCCCCAGCTGGTTCATGATCGTAGAACATCGAATCACATGTTACTTATGAATCTTGTACTGATGAATCGATTCGTGGAACGGCTGGGGCACTCAAGCTGACTAGATTGATGAATTTGCCCTTGCCCCAGCTGGTTCATGATCGTAGAACGCCGAATAACACGTTACTTATGAATCTTGTACTGATGAATCGATTCATGGAACGGCTGGGGCACTCAAGCCGACTAGATTAATGAATCTGCCCTTGCCCCAGTTGGTTCATGATTGTAGAACGCCAAATAACATGTTATTTATGAATCTTGTACTGATGAATCGATTCATGGAATGGCTAGGGCACTCAAGCCGACTAGATTGATGAATCTGCCCTTGCCCCAGCTGGTTCATGATCGTAGAACGCTGAATAATGGTTCACGAACATTAAACGCCGAATAGCAGTGGTTGATAGGGCGATTGGGGCATATGACTCAGTCGGCGTCGGGCTGTTGACGTTTCAATATTAATGAGATTGCCTCGGAGGTGCTGCCCTCGTAGGGAATAAATGGGCGTGTACTTCGTGAACGAGGGTCCTATTTCTGTGCTCAGTCAGCAACTCAGTGTAGACACCCCATTTTTGACCGTCCTCAAGACTTGGATGTGCTTGTAGGTACACCCAACAACTGGTTCGATTGCTTGCCGAGCATTTGACTGTCGCGGCGGAACGGCACCGGTTCAAGTTTCCCGGACCTTGTATCATTTCTGCCTCATTTTTGGACCCTGACTAGGTCCTGTTAGAGTGGGCCTCATAGTGTACTGCCGGCCACTGATGAAGCCCTGCCGGCCATCAGTGTGGCACTGCCGGCCATTACTGATGGCCGGCACCCCCCCCTATCTCAGCTGGTTTTCAGGCAGATCTTTTGAGCCAGCTGGATTTTCATTTGCTACCCTCCATACACGTGTATGGAGGGATGGAAGCCAAGAAAAGCTTGTTCAAGAAGCTTTGGCTTTGCTTTGTTCTATATAAGGAAGAGCCTTCTTCCTTAAGGAAGGGTTCTGAGTTTTTGAAGAACAAAAACTCCCTCTCTCTCTATATTGTTGCTAAATTGTGCCTTGAACTTGGATTTCCTTGCACTTTTACACTATAACACATAGATATACACCACCACCATTGGACTAAGCTTCTTGGGAGGTCTTCTTGAGGTCTGAAAGCAAGCTTCCACCCCCTGAAATTGCTAGTTTCGAAGAGGGTCTTCAAGGGTGAGCATTTCCCCCATTTTTGCACTTTTTTGCACCTTGCTTTAGCCCTCTTTGCATATTGTTTTAGGCTTTGCTTATAACTGAAAAAAGTCTTGTTTTTGAGTGCTTTTTAATTTTGGTTAGGTCATTTTGCTGTTTGGGGTGTGTAGCCCCCTTGCATGCTTTGTTTGGCTTTGTTTTAAGCCATATTTGGAGGCATCCGAGCTAGCCTTGGTTTGGCCTTCCTACCACTGAAATCTAGTGGATTTTCAGTGGTAGAGGTGTGATTTTGAGGTCCTTAATCAGAGGGGCTAGTCCCCCCTCTTTGTATTCCTCTTTGCTTGCATTTTTGGCCTTCCAAAGGACCAACCCTCTATGCATTTTTGAGGCTTGGTTCAGGCCCCTTTTTGTGACTTCTAGGACCTTCTTTGGCCCTGTCCAAGGCTGGTTTGGTCATGCCTTGCTTGCATCTAGCATGTGTAATGTAACTCCATTCATAGCTCATCAAAGTAGCATGTGTGCATAGTCTTTGTTGAGTCCATTTCAGTCCATTTTTGGTGATGTTTTACCATGCCATAAATCTATTTTGGGTTGGTTTTGTTACTCCATGCTTGCATGATGCACTTGTAGTGTAAATCCCCTAAACTAGCTTCATATGCTCCATGCCAGGCCATGCCATTTTAGCTTGTTTGGTTTACATTTTAGCATGTATTTGGTCATCATTTGGCATGATATGACCCTATCCATAGTTGGTTTGATCATCCTTTGCATGCTCCATATAGGTGTAGAACAAATCTTGTTTCCTAGCTCTTTGTGCATGATGTTTTGACTCATCATACTAGCATATTTTGGCTTTGCTTAAACATGATTTTATGCTTATTTTGAAGTGTTCTAGGACTGTTTTAGGCTGCCATGGCCATATCACTCATGCTTTGTATAGCTATAGTGTAAATGCTTAGGCTAGTCTTGGGTTTTGAGACCCCTACCATGCCATACATGTGATGTTTGCATGCCTTGCCCTCATTCCATATGCTATTTCAGTCCATGAAATGTTGTCATTCACTCGCATTTGACATGCCGTGAATGCTTTATATAGCTTGTGCTTTATGCCTTAAGAATGGACTTTTGTGCATGCCATTGAGCCTAAGCCTTTGGCTCATCATTTCAGTGCATTTTGGGTCCTATTATACCATAATGTAACTCTGTTTTTGGTTGTCCAAGTCATGCCATGTTTGGTTCTCATAGGTGTAGTGCATTGCCTCATTAATGCCTTGCATGCCCCTTGTTTTTAGCTTTGTGTTCTAGCTTATGTTGGCTAGCTTTGAGCTTGATTTTGGTCTTGTTTGGACCTGCCCTAGGACTGTTTTAGGTCCCCTTGGCCCTTTGGGGCTTGCCTTGTGTGGCCATGGCTTAAGTCCCTTTGCTTGTTTTGAGCTTTGAGCATCCTAACATGCTATGTTTGCATTGTTGAGTTGATTTAGCATCACTTTACATGATATTTCAGAGCTTATCCCATTGCCATGTATCTATGTTTGTTGCTCTTTAAGTGTGCTTAAGAGTTGTCCTCTTTGTGCCTTAATACTTGAGCCAATTGGTATGCATGTTTGTCTTGCCATTTCATGCTTTTCATGCCATCAATTCATTCTTTTGGCTACTGATTTGGACCTAGTTGAGAGCTGTCCATGTTGGTGTAAGCCCATTTTACCATGTTGTCGCATGCTTGTTACATGTAGTATGTTGTTGCATACTTGTTTAGCTTTACATGCCTTGCATGTTAATACGTTCATATTGCATTTTGTCATGTTGTCCAAGGTTGTCACCTCACATCATGCTTATATGCTTGTTGCATGTTTGGTTTAGTTGCATGTTTGCACACTTAGGTCATGTTGCATGTTTGCCATGCTTATGTGTTGCATTGCTTGGATTAAGCATTAATCCGAGCACGAGAAACGAGGGGCGGTTCATACTTCAAGTGATGGAACGTGTCTCAATTCTCGGTCGCCGAAGCTCTTGATGATTCATGATAGAGTTCTAGGCTTTACTTGCTTTGTTTGTGCATTCATTTTCATATTGATTTGCACAAATTGGGTCTTTGGCCATCATGCATCGGGATGCGTGATTGATGGTCGTGGATCGAACTTGGCCTCTCCCTTGATGTTTTGAGGTGATTTGGAGTGACATGGTGCATACATGTCCTTGGGAAACCCTCAATTTTCTCTATTTTGTGCTTCGTTGCAGTTTGGTGTCACAGCACACCAGTGGCCGGCAGCCTGCCATTGATGGCCGGCAGTGTGCCACCCTTGGCCGGCAGTACTCTTCCCCTAGCCGGCAGGCCACTGGTGACTTCCCCTGCAGTGTTTTGGTAAGGTTCAGCAACAAGCACTAGAAGACACCCTGCAAACAGAGCCTCTAAAGAGCAACCGGAAGGCGTTTCGAGGCGAGGAACCGAAGCGAGCGTGCACCTCCTTCTTCTTCAAACAGAGCCAGAATGGCATCATTTACTGCTTTCCCTATTTGTTTGTTGTTGTTCATTTGTTAGTTAATTAATTTGTTAATTAATTAAGTTGTGTAATAATTAGTTGTAGCTAGTTATTCATTTGGTTTTGTAATAATTAATTAGCTCATGAGTTAGTTAATTAGGTGGATTGTATTATTCATTCGGTCCCTCCGAGTGAGGGCAAATTTGTAAGAAGTGTGCGTGCGTGTGTGCATGTCTTCCAACCTCATTTCTTTCTCCCTTTTATTTAACCCCTTACAATGGTTAGATTTAGGGCATATTTCAATTGGCATACCTTATGCTATGCATGCGTGCATTCATTCATCTGTCTTGCATGCACCGGGTTCGGCGCATCATGCTAACTGCATCGTATTTAAATTCCAATTTGAATACATGTATCAATTGCATCTCGAATGCCATCCTAGGATTAGCCGAGCCTATTCTAGATTGCATTTTGTATGTGATGCATTAGCCATTTAACATGGACTAGGGTCATGCATGTTTTGCTAACTAGCTTCATTGTTTTGGCACGGAGTACGATGTAAGTATTTATGCTTTAGCACCTCGCATGAGTGTGAATGTTAACATGACAGCATACTTGCCATGTGGCTAAATGCTTAGTTGATATAATTGCCTGAATGCCTGTGGGTGAAGGTTGGATTACTTGAATTGGGATAATTCATTGAAATCCGTATTTTAGCCTACTTGCGAGTAGCAAATCTCAAAACATTTCCAAACAAACGGATATGCAATGCTTTGTTCCAAATTAGGCGATCTAGTCTATACTTGTTTTGCTGTGCGCATCACATAGTAATTCTAGCTAATTAATCGGAATAAGAACGCATGTGTTTTCAAAAACGAGATATCATGGTTAGTAGAGGCCGATCTTCGGATTGGGTGAGAGGGGGTGCTCATAGCTGACCTTCCCCAATCGTACCCAAGTTCCCGAGCCGAGGCAACTTTGGTGATGACGGACACGTGGCCTTTGGCACCGAGTCAGGGTTTCCTAAATTTCCCCATTAAAAAATATTTAGGTGGTGACTCTGTATCTGGCAAAGCAGTCCATGTTTGCCACTTCTTTACAAAAATCTGTTTCTCAAAACGATTTGCCGGATTTGTACTCTTTGGTTCAGATTAAGAACCGTGACAAATCAAGTCCGAACTGTAGCATGAGGCCCAAGGGCGCGTCTACACTCAGTCCAGCTCTTTGAGGAAGATTAAACAAGTGCGAATGTCAAATAGACTTTTCTTCAACAGTAGAGGTGAAGTGAAGACGCTAGCTGAGTTGGGAGGAGCCATGAGTCGAAGCGGTGAACCTACACGCACAGGCAATAGGACTTCGAGAGATCGGGAGAGACACCAATCTCCTCGTTGTCGAAGTAGGTCGCCCAGGAAGGACAAGCAGCCACAGCGTAAGTCTCCTCAACCCCGTCCTGGCAGGGAACCCGACGCGACTCCTCGCCCATTGAGTTTTGCGATCTTCGTGGGTAATAGACCAATGACAGAGGCGGATTCGATCGTTCGAGATCCAAATGTGGCAGTCGAGTTTGCTCGACAGATTTTTCCACCCGAAGTTCAACAGTCGATGGTATGTTGGCAAGACTTCGACGTGTTTTGTGAAGGCATGCACGGGGCGGTGAAGGGACTGTACACAGCTTATGAGATCGGCATGCGTCTCCGTGCCGCTTACCGCGACATAGAACAGAGAGATGAACGCATTCAGAAGTTAGAAGCTCGCGCCGAGAAGGCCGAGCGCGAGCTAAGGAAAATCAAGTCTGCCGAGCCCCAATCAACCAGCCACCCCAACTCGGTTGTCGAAGAGAGGGTTACTCAAAGGCTGATTAGTGATGCGATCACTGATCGTAACACGGCTAGCATGTTCGTGATTGAGACTGCGAGAGCCGCTGCCTATGAAAAAGGCTTTCATGACGGCCAAGTGGTCGGAATTCAGAAGACCAAAGAGAAACTCGCCGAAGAAGTTTGCCGATGTGAAAATCGTGGATTTAAACACGGCTGGATCAAGGCACTTCAGCAGGCTGAGGTTCTCCAAGCAAAAGGGTTGGGTTCTGCGTTGCCGTTGTACCAAGAGAATGATTTCCCCTTCTCCGCTTTCGAAATTGAGAAGAGTGATGATGAAGGAGCCGCCGAATAGAAGAAGACTTTGTAATGCTTATGTAACTTGATAGTGAAATTATGTATTTAATGGCTGATTTTAATAAAACGCTCAGTTTTCAATTTGTAGCGTACTTGTCATTTACTTTAGTACACATTTTATTCTGAATGTTCGCACGTTTTAGATTGTGTTTATGTAACTAACTTGAAAATGGTAGGTACGAATGCCATACTTTAATCGACCTAAAGGCGTCATGCGCCGACGGGATATCGTGATATCCAGAGTCTTTATTTGGGATATCGTGATATCCGCGAAGGGCGCTCCGAATTTGGAGGCTTAATCGGCCCAAAGGAATTTGGAGGCTTAATCGGCCCAAAGATGTTGTGGGCCGATGGAGCTCCGAATCCAGAGGCTTAATTTGGCCAATCGTGATATCCACAAAGGGCGCTCTGAATCCGAAGGCTTAATCGGCCCAAAGACGTCGTGCGCTGATGGGGCTCCGAATCCGGAGGCTTAGTTTGGCCAATCGTGATATCCACGAAGGGCGCTCCGAATTCGGAGGCTTAATCGGCCCAAAGACGTCGTGCGCCGATAGGGCTCCGAATCTGGAGGCTTAATTTGGCCAATCGTGATATCCCCGAAGGGTGCTCCGAATCCGAAGGCTTATCAGCCCAAAGACGTCGTGCGCCGATGGGACTCCGAATCCGGAGGCTTAATTTGGCCAATCGTGATATCCACGAAGGGCGCTCCGAATCCGGAGGCTTAATCGGCCCAAAGACGTCTTGCGCCGATGGGGCTCCGAATCCGGAGGCTTAATTTAGCCAATCGTGATATCCACGAAGGGCGCTCCGAATCCGGAGGCTTAATCGGCCCAAAGACGTCTTGCGCTGATGGGGCTCTGAAGCCGGAGGCTTTTAATGGAACACCTTTGAACTGGATTTTGTAGTAAATAGAGATCTTTGTATTACAGAAAATGAGATGTACATGGCGATCCGTTCAGAACAAGTATCATTCCCCACAGGTCGGGTTTAATGATAGAATTTGCGCAAGTGCGTTGAATTCCAAGGCCGTGGCAGACTCCTTCCAGACATGTCTTTGAGCCGATATGCCCCCACTCCTGCGATCGAATCGATCTGATAGGGGTCGTGCCAGTTAGGACCCAATTTTCCATCAACCGGTTTCCTGGCGGCTGGCAGTACTTTCTTCAGGACCAACTCTCCTGGTGTGTAGCGACGTAGCTAAACATGTTGATTATACGAGTTAGCAAGCTGCTGTTGATACCGCACCATGGATGCGAGGGCACGGTCTCTTCGCTCTTCAATTAGAATCAAATCCAAAGCCAGCATCATGTCGTTTTGGCCCATATAAAAAACTATCGATTTCAGGGTCGGGTGGTCGATTTCCAGGGGTATGATTGCCTAGGTTCCAAAGCATAGAGCGAACGGCGTTTCCCCAGTAGATCGCCTCGGCGTAGTTCGATGAACCCACAACACACTCGGCAATTCTTCGACCCACTTGCCTTTAGCTTTCTTTAGCCTCTTCTTGATGCCATCCAAGATAGATTTGTTAGAGGCTTCAGCCTGACCATTGCTTTGGGGATAAGCCGGCGTGGAGAAATAAGGTCAGATACCATATTTGCTGCATAATTCTCGGTAGACACCACAATCGAACTGGGTGCCGTTGTTTGAGATAAGTGCTCTTGGGATGCCGAATCGCGTTATGATGTTTCTCCAAACAAAACGCTTCACGTCGGAATCTCAGATGTGCGTTAGTGCCTTCGCTTCTACCCATTTTGTAAAATAATCTGTCGCGACAATCAAAAATCGCTTGTTACCCGGGGCACGAGGCAATGGTCCGACGATGTCAAGCCCCCATTGAGTGAACGGCCAAGGACTGGTTATGGAGCTTAGCTCTTCTGCAGGCAGGTGGGTCAAAGGAGAGAACTTCTGGCACTGTTCGCACTTTTTCACATAGCATTCGGCATCAGCTCTCATTGTCGGCCAGTAATACCCTTGTGTTATAGCTCGATGGGCCAAAGAACGCCCGCTAGAATGGGCGCCACAATTGCCCTCATGTATTTCAGTCAGAAGCTCTTCGACTTTGTCCGGGTGTACACATTCCAGGTATGGACCAGAAAGGGATTTTTTATAAAGCTTTCCTTGCGGATCCAAGTAATATCGCAGGGCTTTGTTTCACAGCTTGTGCGCTTCTTTTTTGTCCGCTGGGAGCTGTTCGGAAGACATGAATGCAGCAATGGGATCCATCCAACTCGGTCTAGCTTCTATAACATTGACCTGGACTTTCTCCGAAGGGCCAATGCTTAGCTCCAGGATGAAACCTACTTCAATGGTCCGTTTAATCTCTGAGTTAATGGCGAAGGCTAGGCAGGCAAGGGCATCTGCATGTGTGTTCTGATCACGTGTTATCTGGTTCAATTCATGATGGTCAAATTTTGCTAGCAAGGAGTTGGCGGTTTTCATGTAAGCCGCCATACGATCGTTTCTTGTCGCGTACTCCCCCTTTAACTGATTGATCACCAGTTTTGAATCGCAAAATACAAGCAAACGCCGAGCACCCAGAAGATGTGCATTCTGCAAACCGGCTAGAAGGGCTTCGTATTCGGCTTCGTTATTTGACGCTTCGAAGCCAAGCTTAACGGCCTACTTAATTATTGCGCCGTCGGGAGCTATGATTACAACTCCGACTCCGTTGCTCCGTTGATTGGATGATCTATCACAATACAACTGCCAAATGTCCCCAACATAAATTCTCCAGTTCGGCTCCGGTCGGATCTCATTGGACTTGAAATCGGCAGGACCCCCAGTGAATTCCGCAACAAAGTCGGCAAGCACCTGTCCCTTGATTGAGGTTCTAGGTAGAAACTGAATGTCGTACTGGCCGAGTTCAAGTTCCCACTTTGAAACACGTCCTGATGCTTCTGCACTTCGTAGTACTGATCGGAGGGGATAATCTGTTAGCACCCTAATGCTGTGTCCCTGAAAGTAATGCATCAGTTTTCTTGCCGCCATGACTAGGGCTAAGATGAGTTTTTCCAGCGGAAGGTAGCGTGTTTCGGCGTCAACCATTGCTTTGCTCACATAATACACTGGCCGCTACTCCCCAAGCTCTTCCTTTATCAGTACGGCGTTGACGACCCTATCGGAAACTGCTAGATACAAAATGAGTGGGTCACTAGCAACAGGTGTTGTTAAGAGTGGTACTGAGCGGAGGTAGGTCTTGACGTCGTTGAAAGCGGCTTCACATTCGGCTAACCATTCAAAAGCCTTGCCCTGCCACAGTGTATGAAAGAATTGTCGGCAGCGATCTGTGGACCGACTGATGAACCTATTAAGTGCGGCGGCCATCTCCATTTACTTCTGAACTTCCTTGACCGATCGAGAGGAGCCGAGTTCTAGGATGGCTGTGATTTGCCTTGGGTTGGCTTCGATTCCTCGGTGGTTGACAATGTATCCCAAGAATTTGCCAGAGGCGATCCTAAACGTACATTTGGAAGCGTTCAGCTTCATTCCATATTTGCGTAGAATGCCGAATGTCTCTTCGTCCTCTGGATGCATAGCGATTTGATGGTAGCCTCTGTAAGCATCGAGGAAGCTCATACGTTGATGGCGTGCCGTCGCATCCACAAGTTGGTCAATTCTGGGTAGGGGAAAACAATCCTTAGGGCAGGCTTTGTTCAGGTCCGTGAAATCGACGCACACTCGCCAAGTCCTGTTTTTCTTCTTCACCACCACTATATTAGAGAGCCATGTAGCGTAGATCACTTCCCTGATTGCCTCGGCGTCAAGCAGCCTGTCAACCTCCTCAACAACGGCGGCAGTGTACTCTGCGGTCGACCGTCGGCTTTTCTGAATGATCGGCTTGCACTTAGGATCAACGTTCAAACGGTGCCGTGAAATGGACGGATCTATACCCGGCATCTCATATGGAGTCCATGCAAAGACATCAAGGTTGTCGAGCAGGAAAGAGATTAGCTGCTGTCTGTCGGCTTGATTCAAGGATGCGCCGACCATGAAGAATTTGTCTAGGCTTCCATCAATTTCAACTTGGTCTAAGCCTTCCGTGGCCTTTTCATTTGGGAGCCGCCCAACATCGTCGAGGCTCTCTCGATCTGGCACCTCAATAGAATTCACCTGCAGCTCCTTTGGCGTTTTTTCAGCAAGGAGATAGCATGCTTGTGCTGATTTCTGGGAGCCACGGATTTGCTCAATACCGTGCTCTGTCGGGAAGCGTAGCAGTTGATGATAGGTGCTTGGCATGGCCTGCATAGTATGTAACCAAGATCGCTCCATGATGAGATTATATGGCGACGGCAGCTTGATGACTAAGAATTCCACATCCACTGTTCGGGAGCCTGCTCGAACGGGTAGTGTGATCTTCCCTAACGGGTACTCTGGATTGGCGTTGAAGCCGAATAGTGGATACGGGGCAGGAGAGAAATCCGATTCGGAGAAGCCGAGTTTCGTAAATGTCTTATAGTACATAACCTCCGATCTGCTCCCCGGATCGATGAGTACGCGCTCAACTGTGAACCGGTTTACGCGTAACTCAACTACCAAGGGGTCAATGTGGGGCACTGTTACTCTGGCCAAATCTGAATCATCAAAAGTAATGCCCGCGGCTTCATGGGGCCATTTAGCTGGAGTGAGTTGGTTTTGAGGGTCGGAGTTCGATTGAATCGTATGCACCGCCGATGACATTGGTAGGCTGTATATCATATGGATCACGCTGAGCGGAGGTGAATCCTGTCTTAAGGCTATTGCTTTGGTCGAGTTGCCTTTTTGGACGTATTGTTGCAGTCGGCCTTCTTGTACCAATTCCTCCAAGTGATCCTTCAATGCATAACAACTCTCAGTATCATGGCCATGGTCCTTGTGATACTCACACCGTTTATCTTGTTTTCTCGTGTCGGAAGGTCCCACTATTTTCGAAGGCCATTTGAAGAACGAAAGGTGTTGGATTTTGGACATAACCGCATTGATCGGCTCTGTCAACTCCGTATATTTCTTGTCAGCGCACCTTGTGCGCCTGCTGTCAACTTGCAGATGTTCATTTTCTTGGTGGGAGCATTGGTCGCTTGATCGGCGGGAATCCCGTCTCTTGTCTCGTTTCGCCCGATGACGTGGTTCAGGGCTCTGAGGTGCTACAGAATTTAACGGCTGAGCAATTGCAGCAGGAGCCGTCTTGTTGGTCACATTGCCAGCTTTAACCCTTAAGGCATCATCTTCCACTTTACAGTATTCTTCAACTTTCTTCATCAACAACCAAACTGTTTTCGAGGGCCGTCTGGTCAAAGAGTTGCAGAGGGCATTGTCGGGATGTAGCCTCATCTTGAAGGCGGTGATGGCCATGGAGTCATTGCAAGCATCGTCTACCAGATTGAAACATTCCCAATACCGCGCCGAGTAGGCACGAAGGGTTTCCCCCGGTTGAATCTGCATTGCCCAGAGGGAATCAGCTTGCTTTGGCTGGACCTCATTGGTGATAAACCTTGCCCTGAAGGATTTTTAGAGTTGGTGGAAGCTTTTAATCAAAGTCGGCTCCAGTTTGTAATACCACCTGACAGCTAGTGGTCCCAAACTGCTCAGAAATATTCTGCACATCAAAGCCTCATCATCTGCATACAGTGTCATGGCTTGCTTGTAATGGCGGATGTGATCGGTAGGGTCTGATTTACCGTCGTACAAGGTGAATGACGGTGCTTTGAATTTCTTGGGTAACACTGCCTTTGCAATCCATCGTACAAAAGGATCGTGTTGATCTTCATCCGAACTATTTTTTCTTCGTTAATGCCTTATACGGGGACTCTCTTCAGAAGAACTGGAAGTTTCAGATCGCCCCTTCTTCTTAGGCTCCGGGGATAATGAGCCAGAGTTGCTATCAGTGTCTTGTTGTCGGGCTCAAGATCGTCGACCACCTGCCTTCACATGTCGTTCCGGGCCTTGGTGTACAGCTTGTTTGGACTTCGCCACCTCCAAGGCCAAATCCTGACGGAGACGTTCGTTCTCTGCGATCATGTTCTCCAACCTTTGTTTGTTTTGCTTTGCTTGTTCCATGATCGCTTGCGTTGCTTCATGCTCTGGACTCGAGGGTGAGGCGAAGTTCAAAGCATGTCTTGCGGTGATAGTCTTCGGGCCAAGCATGTTTGTTGGAGTGAGGTCGTCTCTTTACGTGGTTTCATCAGTGACTATCGGAGGGTCTTCTGTTACGCCTGCCATGGATATATTTGAGTATTCCCACAGACGGCGCCAATTGTGGAGAAGTGGTTTGGAAATACTCTTCCGATCCTGGGGGACGCTCGTGATCCTCTGCTAGTCACTTGAAAAGGAATAAACACTCCGGTCGGGGGTGCCGGAATTAGCACTCCGACGGGGAAGTCAGTCTTAACACTCAAGATTACTTGTATTCTAAGTTAAATATAATGGTTCTCACATACCTTTCTTGAACTGAGGATCTTGTATTTATAGTATTCTCTTTAGGCCTTAGGGCTTGGCCTAGCCCTGATCCTTTACATGTACTTATACTCAGCCTTTGTTCTACTGCTAGGAATGCCGGCTTTTTTATTCGGCTCTTCAATTGAATAGGGTCAATGCCGAATAGAGGTTATGTTCTGCATTGGATTGGTCCACTCGTCTGTTGATCCAAGATTATTCGACTTCCATAACTTCTTATAAGATGACACCATCACAAAGTGTCATGGAATAAAGTTAAAATAAGGGATCACCCTTTAGTAAGCATAACTATATACCTTCTAATTAAGAAAACCAATTACCACTAAAGGTCAAATACATCCAAAGTAAACCCAATAATCGTATTCGATCAACCTACCAATAACACAATTTCTCACCACTCTTATAGCAAAACAAAGGATCAATATAAGAAGTTCATAGCTCTTACTCCAAGGATATGAAACCTTTTTTTATTTTTTTATATTTTTTTAACTAAAGGGTAAGGGCTGCAAAATAACTCTCATTTCAATTGCTTGAAAACATCGTCGTCACGCACACCAAACTTAACCCAAAATACTCACGTATACTTCTCATATTCACCATTTCTATCCTTTAGGTAAGAGTGATTCTAGGAATTAACACCAATCACTAGCAGTGGACCAAACACAATTTTCATGAAAAATACTCACCCACCAACTCCTTTCCACCACGACAGTTAATAAACTTACAACCAATAACTACCAATAACCTCCATAACCTATTAACATCAACTCAACTAGTTTTACTCCTACGTGGTGTTCACCAAAAACTTCCAATAATATGTTCTAAGTTCATTCTGGGCTCTTTCACGACTAGGTATACAACTAAACCATATTTCAGCACCAAAAGTCGACAAGCTAACTCACATCAACACCTACTCCTTAAACCCAACACACCATGAAACCCACCCCAAAATTAGCACACAACACTACACTAGTACTACAGTGATTCACAATGCCCAACCTATACTGAGCAATAACCCACTAACACCATCCACATAGTACTAAGCAACGATACAATCCCTTAGGCCCACTAACAGTTCCTATCTCTTATCAAGTAGGCACTTCACAAATTTATTTTGTTTTTATTATTATTATTATTATATATCAACCAACCATTATACTGTCATATTCAACCTCAAAAGTTTGCCTGAAGCCAATAGTCAAACCATTCCTATATAAGATTTCTAAAAGTAAAGATTGCGAGGCATATTCCAAACATTCATTCTGAAGACACCGCTAACATTCCCACAAGAGTAAGGCACATCTAAGTCACCCAAGAATAAGTTTCAAACTAGAAACAACAACAAAAACATCCTTCACACTAGCTCCTTCCTCCAAGGAAATAGTCTAACTTAACATAACTCAACCTTATAGATGAGATATAGGCACCAAAGTTTATCATTACCTTAATATTAGAAGCTATGTCATCATAAACACTTCTAAACTCAAGCGAAATACTTACCTACACCTTTAGCCATTACGAACTTTTATCTCATAGTCAAAAGCAACCACAGAAGAATTAACATCAATGATTCTCAAACCATTAGGCACAGAGTTGCATGAGGACACACCGATCCGACTTCACCAATCAATCCAACACACTTTAGTCACACGCTCCATTGAACCATAATAGCCTCCCAATTTAACTCCAAGAGCTTCTTCTAAGAACATTTATTATGCCATCGCGAACCCCGATATAATAACTACACCACTTAACTAACAATACTCTTTTCTACTCAAGCACTCCAGTAATCAAGCATCAAGACCAATTACTTATGCACTAGACCATAATTTCCAGAGGGCAACCAATTCTAGCACTCAATATCTAAATCGTTAATAACAAATCACCAACCCTCAAGTCACCATCTCCACTACCAGAGATTCAACACCATGATTACAACATTTTTCATTTATTATCCACAGTCTAATTTACCTCAAAACTCTATATTTAACTCACTTTCTAAAAAAAATTATTTGTTCACCCACCATAATCCCTACCATGCCATAACCACTCACACTGCCACAAAGGATTCGAAAGTATTACTGCCTCTCAAGACATGCCAACCACCACCAGGGAAAACCTATACCAACTCACAACCAATGCTAACACCTAACCCATGTGACACACCAAGGTTCCCCCGCTCAAGATTTTCATGCTCTACACACTATCCAAACAAACATTTACACAAATATCTACTTTTACATAAGACCATCCACATTATCATGCAATCACATAAAGCACGTACAAGCTACCCTCTTAAGATACTAGCCAATCCCATGGCAATCAAGGACCTCCAAGTGGAAAAAGCATTGATCAGATGCCTTTCCAAAAGGATCTCGATGAATGCAACAGATAGAAGCTGTATCTCAGAAGTTAACCCTATACACATATAATCACATATATACACAAGGCACACAAGGCACATAAACATCCCATCCTAGCCTAGGAATCCCATTGTGACGAAAGTCACTTCCCACGAGCCTAAGGTATTCGAACCTAATGTTCTGATACCATTTGTAACGCCCTGCTATTTCATACATGAATCCATCGTAACCAATATAATAACACACCTGAAAGCCATCATTTTCACTGAACTAAGAATTAAAATTACAACTTCTCTATTTACATGTCCTTAAAACCTTGTACCCAACTCCAAGTTCTACAAACATTATGACAATTACAATAGAAGAATCCCATTGGTGTACAAGAGAACAACAAAATAAGTCTAACAGCCTTATTACAAAACTCTAACTCTTTAGAGCAAAATATTCTTAACTATCAATCCCAAAACCATTTACTTCAAGTCACTGCTGTAGTTGTACAACAATATTTCTTGAAAAATAGAATAGGGGTGAGCTATATGCCCAGTAGGAATACATTTAACCAAGTATTTAATCATTCGAATAAATTTCTGGCACCCTTGAGACAAAAAATAGTAAGGAGTTATGAATACATATAATCTTCATTAATTATGTAAATACATAACGATTAAGCATGGACCATTACATTTCACACCTTTACAACACAACAATTAAACAATTACATCAATGGAAAACAAACCACGAGTCCCATGTAAGAGTCCAACACAAGTTGCTTGAGTTTCAAAAACCATCCCCCACATTTGCCGGCTATTATACGGCAGGAAATGGGCACCCAAGAAAACCATCTGTTTTTCCACTTTTGCCGGCTATTATACGGCAGGACTGTGTGGATATCCAAAAACATTTTCCCACATTCGTCCAGCGATAAGCCTAGATAGGGTATTTGGGCACCTTTTAAACTCCCCACGTAGGTACCAACACAATGCTACCATTTCCAAAACCAACTCTTACCCGGACTCATGCACAATTAACAATTCCATCAACAAGCATCCATCATCACAATAGATGAAACACCACATAATATTCAAAAAATAATAACATTCAAGTCACAATTCCTTTATCATATCAACATCCACATCTTTCATCTCTTGATTTTTCATAATATTCCATGAATCAAAGAAAATTCCACTCAATTTAGTGTTTTCTACTCAAATTGAAAAGTTAGGGTTTTACCAAATTTGGAGGTTTTTCTCCTCCATCATAGATATAGGTTCTAACAACATTTATATATATGTTTTTTTAAAAAAAAAAAGTTAAGAAATTTCAAGCAAAAGTCAAGATTTATGTAAAACATGGGTTTAATCCAACAAGATCCTCAAATTAGCTTATAAGTCACAACAATACCATGAAATCTCTTCAAAATAAAGATATACTAGGATAAAAGTATCCCTACCTCAAAGACATGAAAAGAAAACTCAGAGAAACCCAAAGTTGATGAAATCTCAAAGTCCTTGGATCAAAAGAAAGCCCTTGACGCGCTCTACAACCTTCTTCAAGGGACCTAGGTGAGAAGATGCTTCTAGATGAGTAGATCTAGTGATCTAAGTAGGAAAAAGTTAGGTTTAGAGAGAGAGGAGAGAGGCTCACGGTTTGAGAGGAAAGAGGAGGAGGAAATCATGAGAGAGAAGAGTGTTGGGTCTATTTATAGTATTAAAAAAGTAGCCCTAAGGTCATTGCAAAGAATAAGTCCAAAACCCCCAAAAGTAGGGCCTATTCGAACCCAAAGATTCTAGAAATAACACACAGAGGTCGACCCTTAGGACTGAGGTGTCCCTTAAGAAGAAAAGCTGGAAGATTAATGTTTTCTGCAGCCAAGGGTCGACCCTTGGAACTTAGGTGTTGACCCTTTATTTCAGAATGTGACCCAGGACAAAACAGCAAGGGAAGGGTCGACCCTTGGAACTCGGGTGTTGACCCCAAAGAAAACCAGCAGAGGCACTAAGAATTTAAACAGGTATAACTCTCTCGTTCGGACCCTATTTTAGGTCATTCTTGTGTCCAAATCGAAGCCCCGAAAACAAGCTTTCCAATGGCTCTAGCCTCACATTCAAATTCATAGTATGGAAGGAGAAAATGGCTAAAGAGTGAAGATTGGTCAAAAACAAAAACTCAAATTTGGGGCTTTTGATCTAATCTTGCCTAAATACCTTGTTAAGGCTTCAATCAAGGTTCCAAACATCCCTCAAGGAGCCTCAATTATAATATTTAGAGTTCACTTGCCAACCCATCAATGTCAGGAGTCCGACAAACATACAAGTTTTAAGGTGACGGGGTACTAATTTACACCAATCCAATACGAATTAGAATCCGAGTCATTACACAAACCTTGACCACGAAGCCAATTCCATGAGATTGATATTGAGGCCTCGTTTGGGGAGTAGCTATTTTAGCTAAAAAGTTATTATAAGTTATCACATCACTCTCTATATTTTTCTGCACATCTTTTTGTAAAAAGTCAAAAAGTTACTAAAATATTCTGTTCCCAAACGAGGCCTGAATTGTTGTTTATATTTACGATTAATTACACTTTACAGCCCTGTGGTTTAACCAAAAAACACATTACCCCCTTATAATTTAGTAATATACGCATAACCACCCTATGGTTTGGGGTGAAATGTAAAGTTTAACTCTATTAATATTTTTGGTGAAAAATCAGTATTATCTATATTTTCTTTTTCATACCATCATCAGTACATCTCTCTCTAGAATTAGACGCAAGGAAACACTCATCTCTATCTATAACTTAGACTGAAACAAACACTTCATAGCTGCCTGTGGTGAAATAGATTTAGAAATACTCTTTTGTCCAAACAGAACTTCTTAATGCTCTCTTTTTCTCTTAATTTTCTCTCTCCTTATCTTTGAGCACGACATTTCCTTTTATAATGATTCCTTTAGGGCCCCCTTCATGGGCCTACTGCTTTCTGGGCTTTAATCGTCCCTGGGCCTTCCAAATATGAAAAGGTGTCATCGGCTCCTTCGGCATTCATAACTTGCTTGTACTCGGCTTCACCCATCATGGCCGACTTGTATTTGGCCATACGCCGAGTCATAAATAATAATCTTTTTATTCGGCCACCACAATTGCCCCCTGATCATCCGATTAACATTCGTTTATTCGGCGTGGTCGGTGTCTACTTTTTCAGCTCATGAACTTGATGGTCGTTGATTCCTCGATAATTGGGAATACGACGCGTGCACGCTTTTTAGTGCTGGTGCGTCAAAATAGGCTCGATATGATATCATCATTGCTTCCCGACCCTTTGTGTTTTGACATTCATTTAATGCGATTTTAAAATCTGTCCCTTCATATGCGTTGAACCTTGGCTCTTTGACATCCCTCATTCTGTTCTTCCTTCTTCACAAGACTTCTACGATTTGTAACTCTTGCTTCCTATCGCTCTTTTGCTCTAACCTGTAAGTCCCCCCCTCTCTCTTTCTTTTGTTCGCATTCCAGTCCCTTTTTGTATTTTGTTTATTTATCTTTCCCTCCATCTGGGATGGTGACTCATCTGAAAGCTCTCCTCTCTGAGGAGCGAATCACGCTTTCCGCCATCACTATTCAATTCCAAACGACGTCCAACTGTCCATTGTTGCAGACAGTGTGGTTGACATGGAGAGGACGGATGCAAACACCATCATTTTTTCTCTTCTGTCAATCATTGAGGGTGGGGTCCATTTCCCCTTACACCCATTCCTCAGGACTGTCCTGCGCTACTGGGGCCTCTTGCCTTCTCAACTCAATGTGAACTTCTATCGCATAATCATGGGTTTGGTAGAATTGAACCGCTTACTTAGGCTCAACCTAGGGATTTCGGCTATTCGACACTATTATGTTATGGCAAAGTCAATCGGTCGCCAGGGCCATTATTTTCTCAGAGCCAAGGATATAGATCACCACTTGGTGGTTATGCTTGCCAGCTCTGGAAAAAGAGTTGATGATGTTATGGTCGCCGTTCAAGGTAATTGGAAATTCGGCGAGGGAGAGGATCGCCAAGCCCCTATGCCAAGACGGAAAGACGAGCCAGGTGGCCGATCAGTTACTTTATAAAAAGATTTATTTGGCTCAAAAATACGATGCTGATCCAATTTGTTGTGTGTAGGTAACGACTTAAAAAAAGCCCTCCCTTCGGCAGACGAAGCCGTCCTTAGTCAAGTGAAGACTGTCCTTAAATACAAAGGGCGGTCAAATCTTCAAGGACAAGGGCGCGCCACTCATATTTTGCTGAAGCACATTCCCACCTGCTCTACTTTTTCAGCCGCCGATCACATTCCCGTGCCGAAGGGTGACCAGCAATTGACGGCATTTGTTTTTCCTAATTTCAAAAGTTTTACGGATATTGGGTTTGAAGGTTCAGACGCCGAGGAGGCTCGAGCTGAAGACTGTTTAGAAAAGGGTGCAGATGGTGAAGAGTCTGGACCAGAAGCCCATTTAGAAGACCAAGACTTAAGTAAAGAGCTTGAGTTGGCCTTTAAGCAGTTCATCCTAGAGGGTAGCGACTAGCCCTCTATTTCCGGCCGAGTTGCAATTGCAGTTGCAGTTGCAGTTGCGTCTCCTGAAGACGATATTTTCACCGAGTTAGGAGATTTGCCCGGGGTCGATTCTGAAGAGATGGACAGAGAGTCAGTTGCCCAATTCGCTAGGTGGAGGAATGCTGAAAAAATGGCAACAAAGAGGAGAGCCAATGCTAGGGGTGGCCTAGAAACTCCCCCTCCAGCGGCCATTTCAAAAACTGTTCAACCGATTATGGATGAAGTTGTTGAAGTACCTAGTTGGCAACAAACAGATACTTCAAGCTCTGAACAGATAAAGCTAAGAGGCAAGAAACGGCCCGCCGACACCCTTGATGAGTCATTAGAAGAACTAATTGACAAACGGCAAAGAATGGAGGCATTTTCTCCTAACTCGGCTGAGCTATTCATCATTCAGCCCAGGATGAAGAGTTCGCGGGTTCTAGCCAGCAGATCGCCCATCAAGGATCCCGCCGTCCCGTTGAGTGTCGCATTGGCGCTTTCACTTCCGTCTGACAGGTCAACCTTTCGTGCCGAGCCAGAGTCGTTTCCATTGTATTAGCAGCACAATCGGCAATATTGGTAAGTTGCTTTGGTTTGTATATCTTTCTTGTGCCAACTACTAACTTTGTTATGCCATGTTTTGTAGGCGGCAGGTAGAATAGCTGAAATTGGCTGTCGACACTATGACGCTGTGGAAAGACCTAGTGTTCTAGAAGGCAAACTTGCGGAGGAAAAATGTAAGGTTAAAACTACAATGGCCGACTTCCAAATGGCGACATAGAAGGCAAAATTCGAATGCAAAAGAGCTAATGAAGAACAGTTGAGGGTGGATACCGAACAGAAGAGGACCAAGCACGTTGAAGAAAGGGCGAACAATATGGATCGAGAATTGAAGTTGGCCAAGGAAAAAAACGCCAAATTATAGGCCGAGTTGGAGAAAGTGAAAGAGACGCAGGCACGTGCGAAGGCCGATGCAACCAAAATATATGAAGTCGGAGAAACGACAACAAAGGAGCTATATGCAGATGAGGCGTTGAAGTTTAAGAAACGTGGCTTCAAGCACGGCTGGCTAAAGGCTCTGGTGGCTGCCAATATAACACTTAAGCAGCCAATTCCTTATGAGCAATTGGAGGTGGAGCCCCTGGAGTCCAATCCAGAGGAGTTTGAAGATAATTAGTTTAGCTTTCTTTGTATTTTTGTTAAGATGTCGTTTTGACGTCTTTTTGAAGCTTCCTTTGTACCTGTACTTTTGTTTTGTTTATTGTAGAAGTCGGTCATGTTTGAAGTACAGTTTATGAATGAAAATGCCTGTTTTGATGTTTTGTTTTAACCTTGTTAGTTAGAATGATGAATGTTTTTAATGTTTTAACCCTGTTGATTAAGTCGGCCATGTTCAGATAATGTAGGGAGTGCTTGATGCACTTAGAGCAGAATAATAGCAAGACTAAAAGCTTTAATAGTCAGAGCAGCGGAGAAATACGGTGGATAAAGGAAGAGGCCGAATAGATTCACATATCTGTCCCTGCCCTAGTTGAACATGGGTTGCCACCGCCGTTGAGGACGCATCTAGAGCCGAATAAAGAAGATAAGTGTTCAAGTGGGGAAGTGGAGAAATTCGGTAGATAAAGGAATATGCCGAATATATTCACAGACATGTCCCTGCCCCGGTTGAACATGGGTTGCCACCACTATTGATATGCATCTAAGGCCGAATAAAGAAGATAAGTGTTCAAGTGGGAAATCGGAGAAATTCGGCAGATAAAGGAATATGCCGAATAGATTCACAGATTTGCCCCAGCCCCAGTTGAACATGGGTTGCCACCGCCGTTGATGACGCATTAAGAGCCGAATAAAGAAGATAAGTGTTCAAGTGGGGAAGTGGAGAAATTCTGCGGATGAAGGAGTATACCGAATAGATTCATAGATCTGCCCCTGCCCTAGTTGAACATGGGTTGCCACCGCCATTGATGGCGCATTAAGGGCTGAATAAAGAAGATAAGTGTTCAAGTGGAGAAGTGGAGAAATTCGATAGATGAAAGAGTATGCCGAATATATTCACAGACCTGCCCCTACCCCAGTTGAACATGGATTGCCACCGCCGTTGATTAACACATCGAGTGCTGAAATAACGACGAAGGGTGCATTTCGGCGACTGTGGGCGCATCGTAAATGCTGCACTGTCATTAATGTAGGGGGCGTCATTAAATAGACAATTTGCAACCCAAACCGTGATGTGGCCAGTGAATCAGAGTGGAGGCAGGAGCCTTGTGCAGCGAACAATGTGTACATATGTCTAGGAGGTTATTCTTTAACAGCAAAGGTGAAGGAAAAAGTTTGGCAAAACTGGAGGCAGCGATGAATCGCAGAGAGGGTGGCGGTTCTGCCAGAGTGAGTACGATAGTTTCAGAAGAGCAAGAGAGACGTCGCTCGCCTCGTTGTCGAAGTAGATCGCCAAGGAGGAGTGAGGCGAAGAAAAAGAATAGGGTCAGGATGCAGCAGAAAATAAGTAAGAGGTCTGGCTGACACGAGCCAAGTAAGCCGCCATGCCCTTTAAGCTTTGTTGTTTTTATTGGCAACAAGCCTATGATTGAGGCAAATTCGATCATTCATGATCTGAACGTGGTAGTAGATTTTACCGGGCAGATCTTCCAGCCCAAAGTTCAATAGTCCATGATTGGGCAAAGTGACTACGAATTGTTCAGAAAGGGTGTCCATGGAACCCTTAAAGGGCTCTACTGCGTATACGAGACCGGCATGCGCCTGCAGACCGCTCAGAAAGAGATAGTGCAGAAGGACGGCCGAATTCATGATCTAGAACGTCGTGCCGAGAAGGCTGAGAGCGAATGGAGGAAAGCCAAAGCCGCCGAGAAATAGTCTTTGGTATCGGCGACTATAGCTATTACCGATAAAGTGAATTAGCGACTGATTGATCACACTATTGCTGATCGAGACACGGTGGCTGTTGTAACATGCCCGCGAGGGACCTCGCTACAGTTCGGACTCCCCTTTTGTTTGTTGCGGTTCTTAATCTTGAACCAAAGAGTCCAACTCTGGCAAATCGTTTTGAGAAAAACAGATTTTTGAAAAGAAGTGCCAAACATGGACTGCTTTGCCAGATACAGAGTCGCCAGTTAAATATTTTATTTTGGGAAATTTAGGAAACCCTGACTCGGCGCCAAAGGCCACGTGTCCGTCATCACCAAAGTTGTCTTGGCTCGGGAGCTTGGGTACGATCGGGGAAGGTCAGCTATGAGCACCCCCTTTCGCCCGGTCCGAAGACCGGCCTCTACTAACCGTGATATCCGATTTTGAAAACGTTATGTGTTCTTGTTCCAGTTATTAGCCTAGAATTACTATGTTATGTGCACAGCAAACAAGTATAGACTAGATTGCCTAATTTGGAAATAAGCATTGCATATCCATTTGTTTTGAAACTGCTTTGGAATTTGCTACTCGCAAGTAGGCTAAAACACGGATTTCAACGAGATTTTCCAACTCAAATAATCCAACCTCCACCCACAGGCATTCAAACAGTTATATCACACAAGCAGCTAGCCTCATGGTAATCATGCTTTTTATGGCAACACTCACACGCATGCGGTATGCTAAAGCATAACAGCTCACCTAGTACTCCAAGCCAAAACAGAAACCAGTTAGTAATCAAATGCATGATCCTAGTTCATGTTAAGTGGCTAATGCAACGCAGGCAAAGATGCAACCTAGACAGGCTCGACTATCCTAAACATGGCATGTGAAATACACAGGTAGCATGTATTCAATTTGAAATTGAAAATACAATGCAGTTAGTATGATGTGTCGAGCCCAGTGCATGTAAACGAATGTATGGATGCACGCATGCTATCATACTGTTATGCTAATTTAAATATGCCCTAATCTACCATCATAAGCAGGTAAATAAAAGGGAGAAAGAAGTGGGGTTGGAAGACATGCACACACACTCACCCACACTTATTACAAATGTGCCCTCACACGGAGGGACCAAAAGAATATACAGTCCCGAATAGCACAATCCAAATACAGAATAAATTATTACAAAGATCCTAATTATCAAATTGAATCAAATGTAAAAAGAAAGGGGCCTCAGCCTTGCCTCGGGATGCGCGAATGATGCATGCTCGATCCGTCTTGCCCGGAAAGCCCGTACCATACCACTGCCGCCTCTGTTTTCACTGTCCTGCCTCTCCAAAGACTGCCAAAGTCCCAGGATACCTTATATGTACACTGCTTCACACGATCGGCTGGATGAAATGGCCACCGGCCATGTAAAATATCTGTCGGCTTTTTATGAGGTTGTCGGCCACCAATACATTGCCGGTCGGCACTCTTTACTGCCGGTCGGCAAACAATTCCTGCAGAATCTGGTTTTTGACAGCAACAAGGACAGATAGTGTATGGTATGGAATTTTGGGCACATGTAAGCATGGCCATGCCCCCTATCATGTATGGGACTCAAGGAAGCATGGCCCTTGGTCCTTGGGCCACCAATTATGCATTTTGATGCATGATGGCCTAAGAGACCAAGATTGCAATTCAATGGAAATGCATGCAAATTACGAATGAGGACCAAAAACCCCATCATGTCAAAGTCAAGGGCCTTAGTGACATGAGAATTGAGACGTGTTTTGTCACTTGAAGTACAAACACCTCTCATCTCTCACACTTGGTTTGACACGCCAAACCAAGTAATGCAATGCATGTTATGTAAACATGGCTTAACAATGCAACATGATACTAAAATACAAGGCATGCCAAATGCTATGCAACATCATGTTAAGTATACAAAATGCTAGAGCATACGAGATGCAAATGCAATGCAAACAAGGACAAATCATGTAATAGAACTATCATGCTATCACACTTAATGAAGCAAGTATGCAAAGAACATGAGACAAACATGCAAAAGTGGGCTTAAACCATAAAGGGGCAGACCTCAATCCACCCCAAAACAGTGGCCAAAAATGCCTAAAACCATGGACAAAATGTTCAACAAGCATACAAATTAATGGGCCTAAAGCCGAGGCACAAAAGAGGGTACTCCACTACCATTAGCAAGACCACACATGGCATGAACCAAGCAACCAAAAACAGATGTTTAGCATGTAAAACAACCCCCAAGGCCCCTAATATGGCAGCCCAAATGCTTTAAATATGCAAGCATGCACAATGTCCATTTCAAAGCACAAAATACCAATGTTTTAAAGCATGAAAGGCATGACAAATGTAAGCATGTAGGCATGGATTAGGGACTGAAATATAACCTACAATGATGCCAAATCATGAGAAGAAGCTAAGTTAAGCATGCTAGTGATCTACACAACCAAGGCTTATGAGCCAAAATGCAAAGCAACCATACCAAGCATGCCAAACATGGCAAAATCAGTGACTAACAGACCTAAAGCATGACAAATCATGGCCAAAAGCTTCAATAATCCAAGCTAAAACATGAGGATATACAAGGCTAAACCCATGGCACATTTCTAGGCAAAGTAGAGCATTTCAAAGCAAGTATAAGACGCATGCTAAGGGCTACAAATCCGACCAAAAACAGAGATATAACATGCTCCAAAACATTCAAATAGGCTCTAAAATGAAGGCATATAAGACTAAGAATGCATGTTGCCCTCTAGGCTAAAACAAAGGGGCAAAGAGGAACAAAGGGGAAAGGGGTGTCCCTCCCCTATACAAGACTTCAAACCACCTTCATCACCACTGAAAATCCACTGGATTTCAGTGGTGAGGAGATCAACACAACAACATAAGCAAGACTTAAGGAAAAGGGACCAAAAGAGGCCAAACAAGGCCTAAAAGGGAGATTTCGACCCCCAACCACAAAACACCCTTAATGAAAGTTCTTAAGCATAAAAATATAAGACTTTTTCATGTTAAACACAAAGCCTAAATCAGTAAGCAAGACAGGTAAAAACTTGTTGCAAAAATGGGGAATCTAAAGTGAAGTGCTCACCCTTGAAGAAACCTTGAAGAGCAGTTGGTCTGGCCACCCTCTATTGATCAAAATCAGTCCAAATGCTCAAGAAACAACCCTCCAAGCCTCCCAATCTCGAGCTAAGGTGTGATAGTGTGTGTGTGAGTGCAAAAGTAAGGTAAAACTACAGTTTTAGGCCTAAAAACACACACACAAGAGGAGAGAGAGGGAAAATCTAGAGAGAGGAGATATATGGCAGATATATAGATACACAAGCTCTGGTTTTTTGTTCAAGAATGGCCAACCCCTCACCAAGGGAGAGATATGATGCTTATATAGGCAAAAACAAGCCAAGAAGCTTAGTGGCTAAGCAAAAGAGAAAGGGTCAAGAGGTGCAAAGGGGTCTTGGCTTCTTGGAGAAGCTAAGACAGCTGGCCAAGCTTCTCCAAGAAGCTTGGCCAAAGGGGTCAACCTTCTAGAAGGTTTGGGGGTTCAAGGGTGCAAAGGAGTCATCCCCGTGCATGGGGAGTGGTGTGGGTGCATTCCAGCTGGCACAGCTGGCATGCACCATGCTCTAAGGGGTGCAGAAGGGTCATCGGCCAACCAAATAGGTCACCGGCACAATAAAGTGCCGGTCGGCTAAACATAGTGCCGACCGGTCATTGTTTTTAAGAAATAATGGCCGGTGGTACACATATGCAGTCGGTGATGGTAGGGGAGGGCCGGTGGGGTGTGGGGATGGCCAACAAGCCATTCCCTGCCCTTCAAGGCAAAAACACAGGTGTTTGGTGCCAAAACCATACACGAAGCAGTCGAGTCAGGAGGTCCTGAGACGAGGCGCGCTGCCAAGACCTCCGGGAACTCGAGACGAACACAAACATGAATAATCACCGAGTGTTCAAACGGTGACATCCAAGTCTTGAGGACGGTCAAAAATGGGGTGTCTACAGCTGTGTTTGCCAAAGAGGCCATACGATCGCACGCCTATGAGGAGGGTTTCTTTGATGGGCGGAAAATCGGTATTAAGAAGACAAAGGAATAACCGGCCGATGATTTATGTCGATGTGAGAACTGCGGGTTCAAACATGGACGGATCAAGGCGCTTTAAGCTGCGGGCATGGACTCAGCGTCGCCTCTGTACCAGAATTACAAATTTCTGTTTAAGGCCTGTGACGCCAAGAAAACAAATGATTAAGAAGAAGCTGACGATGGGGAGGTCACGACGACTTCTAAGAGAGCTTGAGCAGCTTAATGGATTTAGACCTTTGTATTTCTTTTGTTTTTACACTAATTGTTAGAAATTGGGCGCCCATGTGGCATGACCCATGACCCTTTTGAACCTTATCCTTGTAAGTTTGAATTTGAATTCAAAACCTACTTGGATATCCCACTCTTGATATCTATATCTATCATATCAACTGATATGGATATATGATATACTTAGCCTATATATCTGATACGTTATATGGGATATGGGATGAATCAAATAACGAATGATTTTTTCCATACTGACTCTGTTCCATTAAAATAACGATCAAGCTTTTTGCACTGTGACTTATGTGGGTGATACTCATATTGTGGCATCACTCCACTGCTAGGTGTTCGTTGTTCACATTTTTGAAGCACGTGATTTATCCACAAGATTCTTCGCTTTAGGTTCTATCACCTAAGATATGATCTGAAATTTTTACCCGCTGCGTTATACTTGATTTACATTAATAAATTATGTTTAATGGATTTTAGTGCATATCGTGTTTGTCTCTTTCACCCAATATGATGTATGGCATTTGTGAGCACTTTTTATAATGCAAAAACAGAAAAAATCAATCACAAGTTATTCTACCGATTTTATTATGCTAATTTCTAGATTGATAATTACACCGAATTCGGAGTATCTGATCAACAGCCACTTATGCCGAGCACAAGGGGAGCTCCGAATTCGGAGTCTTTATTTGGCCAATTATGCAAGCACAAAGGGCGCTTCGAATTCGGACGCTTTATTTGGCCAATCGTGCCAAGCACTAGGGGCGCTCCGAATTTAAAGTCTTATTTACCATTCATATGAGATCCAAGCAAAAAAAAGTCAAGCTAAAGTGATTGATGAATAGAACAAATATATTCATATTGGCATAAACGAATCATAAACATGTGATTGCTACATAATTCAAAAAGTTAAAAAGCACGTACAGTTCCTATGTCAATTTTTTTTTTATCAGCAGAGAAAAATTTCATTAACAACATGAAATTAAAGGTACAGGAAGATGACATGCATCGAGAGAGATTTGGAAAGTACAAATTACCCCTACTACTGCTACTCACATCCATACAACCAACCCCTTGGTCTCACGAATTTTTTTTTTTAAACAAAAAAAGTTAAGAAGGATTTAACTAGAAAATAAAATACATTAATCCCCACAAAATCAACCCACCAAAACACCCAAGCTGCTCCTGCAATCCTCTTTTCAACAAACTAAAATTTCTTTTCCAACACCCAAGCTGCTGCACTCCTCTATTCAACCTAATTATTTTATTCACTGATGCTGCTGCACTCCCAAAGCCCACACCACCCAAATGATTCTGCTGCACTCCCAATGCCCACACCACCCACACCTATTCTTTTCCAAGACCCACGCCTGCTGCGAAAGAGGAGTGCACCACCACTGCCAAGACCCACGACCAAGAATGATCCATGGCCGGAAAACTCCATAGCCAACAACTCCAAGGCTAGAAAAACTCCCATGACCGAGCCAACCCCATTCACCTATGATGCTGGAAAAACTCCTCTATTCAACCCAAAGCTCCTACTCGCAAAAGGCAACCCCTCTCTACCGGTCGTGCCTACCAAGACCCCTGTTAAACACCCATCTCCACTTCCATGGTCGGAACACTTCTATTCCGATTCAAAACTCCGAACACTCACAGCAACCGAACACAGCCAAGGACGAGCAAAACCCACTACCACAGCCATCTCCAGTTCCAAGCTCGGACACATCTTTTCCGATCCGAACTCCGAACACACCCACTGCAGAAGCTCCCAAGTTGACAACCCAAAACATCGAACAACCGCCAAGGCACCTCCATACATCTGGATGAAGTTCACCCTTCAAACTCGTACTCGAAAAGAAGCGCTCGAATGAAATCTTAGATCTGGATCTACTTCAAAACCCATGTGTCCCCCCAAGCAAAGCACCGAAACATCTCCATAGATCCAAACCAGAGTTCATCCTTCAAACTCCCACTCGCAAAGGAGCACCCGAATGAAAATCCTAACCAGATTTGAACATCCTTTATTCCGGTCCAAAACTGACCTCCTTCTACTCTGTTTTGACCCCTATTCCAAGCACCCCCTGTTGAAACAAAACATACAACCCCAATGAATCATCCAAAGACGGGCAACGAACACCAAAAAAAGATTAAGATCAGCAGCACACTAAGTGGGAAAACATTGTGGGAATCAAGTTATCATAAGAAAAAACCAACACACAAACACAAGAGAGAGCTGGACCAGCCGACCGCCATAGCCAAATGCGGCGGGCAGCTGGCCCAAACGTAAGGCCCGGGAGAGGAGGTTTTTAGAGAGAGAGAGAGGAGAGAGAGTAGAGAGAGATTTCATAAGTACTCTAGGATCTTACTAATGACTTTTGGATAAGTTGGTACTAGTTCCTATGTCGGTTTAGTGATAAAATTTACACAAGTGGGTGGCGTTCCATGGTTGGGGACACTTTTTGCCAGCCATGTTAGAGAGTCGATATGCCCCTACCCTAGCAATTAAGTCGATTTGAAATGGGTCGTGCCAATTGGAGCCCAGCTTGCCATCGACCGGATTTTTAGTAGAATGAAGCACTTTCTTGAGGACCAACTCTCTGGGGACGTAATGTTGCGGCTGTAGGCACTGGTTATATGATTTGGTGAGTTACTGCTGATAACGTGCCATATCCACAAGAGCCCGATTGCGGCGTTCCTCAATCAAATTCAAATCCAAGGCCAAGATCATGTCATTCTGTCATGTGTCAAATGCTTTTGATCTTAGGGTAGGCAAACCGATTCAAAGGGAACAATAGCTTCAGTGCCAAAACATAAGGCGAAGGGTGTTTCGCCAGTAGCTCATCTTGGAGTAGTGCGATGGGCCCAAAGTACACTAGGCCATTCTTCAACCTACTTGCCCTTGGCATTTTCTAACCGTTTTTTAACTCCATCTAGGATCACTTTATTGGAGGCCTCGGCTTAGCCGTTGCTCTATGGATAGGTTGGTGAGGAGAAGTATGGTTTAACGCCGTATGTATCGCACAGCTCACAATAGACACCGCAGTCAAATTGGGTGCCGTTGTCGAATATGAGCGCTCGCAGTATACCAAATCTGGGTATAATGTTCCTCCACATAAAACCTTTGACATCTACGTCTCAGATGTGAGCCAATGGTTCCACATCGACCTATTTCGTAAAGTAATGCATTGCAATAATCAGGAATCGTTTGTTTTCTGGAGCTCTTGGCAATGGTCCGACGATGTCCAAACCCCATTAAGCAAAAGGCCAAGAACTAGTGATAGAATTCAGTTCTTTCGCTAGTAGATGGGTCAAATGAGAGAATTTTTGGCATTGCTCACACTTATTTACGTAGTTCTCTACATCAGTCTACATGGTAGGCTAGTAATACCCCTGGGTTATGGCTCGGTGGGCTAATGAACGCCCTCTAGAATAGACACCGTAACTGCCTTCATGTATTTCAGCTAAAAAATCCTCTACAAGTTCGGGAGCACACATTCCAAATACGACCCTGAGAGGGATTTTTGTAGAGCTTTCCATCGGGGTCCAAATAGTAGCGTAAGGCCTTGTTCCGTAGCTTATGGGCCTTTTTCTTGTCTACGAGCAGTCGTTCTGACTGCGGTGGTAATGGGGTCTATCCAACTTGGCCCCAGGTCAATAACATTGATGAGAACAGAATCTGGGAGATCAATACTCGGCTCACTGATGAATCCTATCTCAGTTGTCCTCTTAACCTCTGAGTTGATGGCAGAAGCCAAGCAAGCAAGAGCATCCGTATGGATATTTTGGTCGCGGATAATTTGATTCAGGTCATGGTGGTCAAATTTCTCAAGTAATGAGTTTGTCATTTTCATATATGTTGACATTCAGTCGTCCTTAGCTACATATTCCCCCTTCAATTGATTGATGACCAACTTTGAATCGCAGAAAACCTATAATCGCTTAGCACTGAGTCGATGCGTGTAGAGACCCTAATTTTGGTAATTACACTTGAAGCCCTAAGCCTTAGGTTAATTGCATTTTAGTCCCAAATTTCATAAAATTTTACAAAATGGTCTAATAAAGAATAATTTTTATGTATTTTATTTTGTATTATAATTAAATCCTAGAACACCACTTTATAATTGGAAATACCCTAAAACTTGGTTTTTATTTATTTACCTCCTGGTTTCGAAAGTAATTCATACATTTTTTTTTTAGCCTATTTGAATATTAGTTATTTGAATCTTTATTATTTATTTGAGAAAATAAATATCTTTAAATAAATATTTTTATTATTTATTTTATTCTTTATTTGAGCAAAATAGTGGAACACAAAATATCTTGATATTTATGATTTTCCTTAGTCTTTAAACAAGAGGGTAGAATGGTCTTTTTAACCCAAATTCATGGCCTATAAATTGAGAGTCTTGCCTCAATTCCACACCCATATTTCAGCAGCCAAGGAGAGGGTGAGAGAAGGAGAGTGTGATTAGGGGGAATAGAGAAGAAAAAAATAAAAGGAAGAAAATGGTGCCTTCTAGGGTCAAGGTAAGAACACACCCCTCCTATGTCTTCTCCAATTCTTTCACCCATCTCATCCTATTGTCTAGATGCCCTCTTGTGTTGCATATTAATGGTAAATAGGGTTTTTGATATTGTAGACGCGCCCTTGGGCCTCACTACAGCTCGGACTCAAATTGTCACGGTTCTTAATCTGAACCAAAGAGTCCAAATCCGGCAAATCGTTTTTGAAAACAGATTTTTTGTAAAGAAGTGCTAAACATGGACTGCTTTGCCAAATACAGAGTCGCCACCTAAATATTTTATTTTGGGGGAATTTAGGAAACCCTGACTCGTTGCCTAAGGCCACGTGTCCATCATCACCAAAGTTGCCTCGGCTCGGGAACTTGGGTACGATTGGGGAAGGTCACTTCGTGAGCACCCCCATTCGCCCGATCAAAGATCGGCCTCTACTAACCATGATATCAAGTTTTGAAAACATTATGTGTTCTTATTCCGGTTATTAGCCTAGATTTTACTATGTGATGCGCACAACATACAAGTATAGACTGGGCCGCCTGAATTGGAACGAAACATTTCATGTTTGTTTTGAAAATGGTTTGCTACTCGCAAGTAGGCTTAAAATGCAGATTTTGCCACCCTCAGGTGGGCTTAGAAAAACATGGTTTCGCCACTATCTAGTGGGCTTAAATCTCACAGTCAATGCATTGCTCCAATTCAGATAATCCAACCTTCACCCACAGGCATTCAGGCAGTTATATCACATACGCACATAGCCTCATAGTAAGCATGCTATCATGGCAGTCACTCACACACATGCAAGGATGCTAAAGCATAAAAACTTACCGAGTACTCCAAGCCAAAACAGAAGCTATGTTAGAAATCATGCATGATCCTAACTATACAGAAATGCCTAATGCAACACATGCAAAAATGCAACTAAGAGAAGCTCGGCTATTCTAAAGATGGCATGTGAAATGCTACAACTAACAAGTATTCAACTCGGAATTGAAATACAATACAGTTAGTATGATGCGCCGAGCCTGATGTATGCAAGACAGATGAATGAATGCAAACATGCTATCATACTGTATGCTAATTGAAACATGCCCTAATCTAACCATCATAAGCTGGTAAATAAAAGGGAGAAAGACGTGGGGTTGGAAGACATACATCACACACACGCACACTTATTACAGTTGTGCCCTCGCTCGGAGGGTCCGAATAAATAATACAGTCTAAATGAATAATTACAGTCTGAATAAATACAAAATCCTAATTAATTTACAAATTAATCTAGGAAAGCAGGGAATCAGCATGCAAGCTATGGACCGCCTCGGCTCTGTTCCGAATGATGAATGATGCATGCTCGGGTTGCCTTTGTCGGGAAATTCCTTGCGATGCCCCGGTTTGCCTCTGTTTGCAATTAATCCCGGGATGTTGTGCAAAGCTCTTGAAGGATGTTGATCCTTGATTTACTGCAACAGAGAGCAAGAAAGGGGCATGGCAAAGTATTTTCACATATGTATGCTTGCCTCGATCCTTGTGCCATCAATCACGCATCTCGATGCATGATGGCTGAGGAGTCGAATTGCACGACTCAATATGAAATGAATGCACATGAAAATACAACAAGGCCTAGACTCCATCATGAATAATCCAGAGTGTCGGCGACCGGGAATTGAGACACGTTCCGTCACTCGGAGTACGAAACGTCCCTCGTTTCCCGTGCTCGGGCTAACTCCTATCGCAAACACAATGCAATATGCATGACATGCATGAATGCAATCCTAACATGCAACCTAGCATACGCAATGCTATGAAATGGCATACACAATGCTTGATGTAACATGGCATACACAATGCTCTAACATACAACCTAGCATACATAATGTTATAGACTAAGATGGCATACACAATGCATTATGGGATTACACCAATATGAGTGGATCTCAGCCACACTCACATCAGCAGCCATAAGATGAAAATGAGACTACCGAAATGCGTGCACACCTGCACGCAAACCGAGGACCGAACCTAAGGCACAGCATGCAACTCTAACAAGGCATGGCAAGGATGAACCATGGCATTCAAATATGTAAATTCCAGCACTGAAAAATGATGCTAAAAGGTCCTGAAACATGGAAACATGGCACCCGATGCATGAGATGAGCCCCGAAACTCAAAACTAGGCACATGTATTGACTTATAGCTATACAAAGCATGCATTATTTGACTATGAAGCACAAAGACAGAGCCAAGGCAGTCTCAAAACATGAACATTTCTAGTTCAAAGCATGACCAAAAGATGCTAGCATGATGGACTAAAATAGCATGCAACTTTGACTAGCAAACATGGTTTACATGGCATGTATATGAAGCATATGAGAATTCATCAAACCAGCAAAAATCAGTAAATAAAACATGCCAAAATATGCCCAAATAATCACTGAAATGCAGCCAATGCATGCCAAAATGATGAGCTCCTTTAGAGGGCCATACAAGGGGTTATTAAGCACATACAAGATAGACACTTAGCAAGACTAAACCAACTCTGGAAATGGGTTATGACAGCCCTAAAACCCACCAAATAGGCCCTGGAATCAGTCTCGGAAACATGCAAAGAAAGACCTCTTTGAAAGGCCTTGAATGAGATTTCTCTACACATGCATCATAGACATAAAATATAGCCGAAAGGGCCTCAGAGAGAGCCAAGGTAGACCTCAAAACCCTTAGAATGAGGCCTAGAAAGTGACTTCAAAGCATGAAAAATAGGGTCCCTTTGGAAGGCCAAAAGGATCACCAAACAAGACAAGGAGAGAGAGGGTCACCCCCCTTTGATTTTGGCCTTCAAGAATACACCTAAGCCACTGAAAATCCACTGGATTTTAGTGGCTAAGAGGCCAAGCCATGGCCAATGCAAGAGCTCTAATGCATAGCCCTAATCATGAAGAGATGAAGCATGCATAGGGGGAAGATGACCCCAAACAGAAATGGGACCTTAACCAAACTTGAAGAGTATGTCCAAAAAAGACTTTTTCCAGTATATAGAAAATCTCAAAAATGTTCACAAGTAAGGCTAAAATATGATGCAAAAATAGCCCTAAATGAGAGATAGAGGGTAAGGGGAAGTAGATGACCTCAAACAGAAAAGAGCCCTTCAAAAAAGTTGAAGATGGGCTCAAAATAAGACACTTTATAGTTTAGGTCGAAGCCCAGAAATGCCCAAAAATAAGGCTAATATACCATACAAAATAAGCCCTAAAAGAGAGATAAAGCACAAAGAGGGAGTAGATGACTTTAAACAGCAAAGTTTTCTTAAACAAAGTTGAAGAGGAGATTAAAATAAGATCTTTTACAGTTTAGATCAGAGCCCAAAAATGCAAGCAAAAGGAACTAAGATATAGAGCAAAATTATGCAAAAATGGGAAAAATAGAAACTTACCCTTGTAGAGCCGAACTCCAGCAGCTTTTGGACCAAGTTGGTGAGCTTTCAACCTCTGAAAATGACCTCCAAGGGGCTGGAATGGATGATGGAGGTGGTAGGCTATGGGGTGTAGGGTAAAATGGCCAAGAAAATGGGTGTTTGGAGGCTTGAAGTATAGATATAGGGGTGTATGTATATCTCAGCTGGTTTTTTTTTCTAACCCTTGCAACATGAGGTGGGGTGTTGGTTATATAGAGGGAGAGGAGTGAGGCTTCTTGGAGAAGCCAAGAGAGAGGCTCAAAGCTTCTAAAGGAAGCTTGACAAAAGAGGTCAAGCTTCTTGAAGAAGCTAGACCAAAAAGGGTCAAGCTTCCTCAAGAAGCTTGACCAAAGGGGCCAAATCCTTTCTTAAGCCAAGCAAAGGGGTGAAAACCACCTTTAAAGGGGCCAAAACAAGGACAAAACCCTTGAACAGTGGGTCAGGTGCAAAACAGCTGGCACAACTGGAATGCACTCAAGGAGACAAGACTGGCCGACCAGGTTCAAAAGGCCAAGGTGGTTGGCTGGCCACCTCCCCTGGTCGGCCGACCAGGGGTCAAAGGGTTCAAGAAAAATTACTGGTCGGCCACCCCAGAAAGGTGGCCTCCCAGATGAGTGCAACACAGCTGTGTAGACAAAAACCAGAAAATGTAACCTAGGAGGGAGAAAAACCAGCTTTTTAGAGGGGTTCAAAAGGGTCAGGAAGAATTACTGGTCGGCCTACCCATATTGGTGGCCTCCCAGATGAGTAGATCACAATGGTGGTATAAAAAGTCGGAAATTGTGGCTCAAAAGTGAGAAAAACCAGCTTTCTGTCAGAAAAATCGGCTTTAGGAGAGAGAAAAAGGAGAAAGCTGGTTTTTTAGAAAAATTGTTGGTCTCCCACCCTCCTACAACCTTCCTAACCATGAAAATAGGGTCCCTACCAAAAATGAACCAAGACGGATGCAAAACGAAGGTTCAGGGGTCGAAACGCGCGGCCCGGGGCCCCAAAAACTGACTGTTAGGCACCGGAGGTGGCGTTTGACCACGAAGTTGGTCTCCCGGGCCACAGTGTCCCTCAAAAGGGAGGAAACAAGGTGTGTGCCAAAAATCGGAGCAAACGGAGGTGGTTAAGCGGTTCCGAACCGAGGCACACGGCCGACGGCTCCGAAAAACCGGAAACCGGGCTCCAAACGGGAAAAATGGCCTACGACCACAAAACGTAGCCTACGGCCACTGAGAGATGGTCTACGAGACCTCTCCCTCCCTTCGGGAATAGAAAACGGAGAAAACGGTACCTAGTTCGCAAATCGAGGCAAAGTACAAAAGAGTCTGGAAGTCCGGAGGCAAAGCTCGCAGTCGAGACTCTGAAACCTCAAAATGAGCACAATATGCAACATCACCGAGCACTCAGTTGGTGACGTCTGAGTCTTAAGGTCGGTCAAAAATGGGGTGTCTACAGATATGTATGAAAAGTATGGGTTTGATTTAGTGACTTTGCCTTACAAGTTTGTCAAATTATGCACTGTTGCAACTTCTCTAATTTAAAAGAAATATCAAACCTATTTATTTCTCAAATCTGAATTTAATATAGGATATTTGGTGTGTTTAGAGCTTGTGATAATTTTATTAGCCCCTCCTTGTGTGATTTTAGGACTTGGATATTGTGTTTAAAAATCTGGTCTGGAGTCCTTGAAAAACAGTCCACTTCTTTCAATTTTATAAAATTTCAGAAAAATCATCTCATGTTGGTTCTTCTGTCAAAATTTAGCATTCTGAGTCCTCTTTCCAACAGAATTGATTTGGGTGAATATCATCGGATAGATTGAGAGAAAAACTAGTTTTCCCAAAAGGTGACAAATCTGGACAGGTTTTCGAATATAGCTTGTAGATGAATTTCTGGAGGTACTGTGCAAATTCTGAGAATTGGAACTAAAACTAGACAAGTGATTATTGTTTCTGTGCAATTTAGCCCTTAATTTGACCTGGAAGTATTTTTACCAGAGCATTCTTGTTAATCCTGCAGAACTAAATAGTGCTGAAAATGGTGTTTTATTGTGTTATTTGTCTCCAAGTATTTCAAAGCATGCCTAATGTTGTTTGCTTGCCTTACCATACTTATGTATGATTATCATGGGCTATATTTTCTCTCTTATGTTTGTCTCATGCTCTTTTATATTACCGAATTACCGAATGTGACTAACTTGCTTGGCAAAAGATCCAATAAACGGGAAATGATAAGGGGTTGGCAATGGGTGACGTTCACATTAGTGTTGTGGAATAATTTATATATATGAATGATATGAATTATGGTGGGATTAAAACCAAATGAGTTAAGTCTTGCGCAAGCGGTCTAAGCGAGCCCCTAGGTTGACACGGATGTATTCAGACTCTATGCGACGGTTTCAGGATGTAAGCGAGCCCTTTGGTATGGTATGTGCAGGGTGTAAGCGAGCCCTAGACATGATTTGGTATGGTATGTGCAGGGTGAAAGGGAGCCCTAGGCATGATTTAGGTGTAAGCAAGCCCACTTGTTTGGCCATTCCTTTGGAGGTCTATCAATGTCACTGACTGGTAAATAACCCGGAGGTGGGCATAGGTGGTAAGGTCTGCAAAGCAGCAAAAGGGGGAGTTCTGAATAGTCTGGTGTTCAATCCTTGTGGTTGGGTAGAAGGATCTATTTGGGGGATTCTAGATGTCTAGTCTAACTACTAATTCATAGAACCTTGTTGTAATATTGTATGTTATGTTACCCAATTTGTTCTGTGTATGGTTGATTGGTTGATAGAAGATATGGGGGTGTGCGTGTTTTTACTGGGCATTCCAAGCTCATGGCGTGTCATGCCAAGTGATGAAGCAGTTTACAATGGTGAAGGTTATTTCGATGGCAAATGTTGGAGCTGTGGTTCATTTAAAGACTTAGACTAGTTGTTTTTTTTTTCCTTCTGACTTTGGGTTAGACAATGTTTTGGTAATCCTGTAATGGAACATAAACGAATTATCTATGATATTAACTCTAGTTATATATGTATATTAAGATGTTTTGGTTATCTATCCTACTTGTGTTGTATTATTGTACATATTTAACGGCTCGGAAGTTAGGGTGTTACAATGCGCGTTACAAAGGCCGATAAGCAAAGCCTCATATTCAGCTTCGTTGTTTGATGCGTTGAAACCGAGCTTGACCACTTGCTCGATTATGCCACCCTTGGGAGTCATAATCACTACTCTGACCCCGCAACCACATTTGTTGGATGAACCATCGCAGTACATCTGCCAAATATCTCCAACGTACATCCTTCACTCCTGTTGAGGTTGGAGGACCGGTTGCTTTTGCTTAAAGTCGGAATGAAAGCCTATAAATTCGGCAACAAAGTCGGCTAAAACCTGCCCCTTGATAGCCGTTCTGGAAGAGAATTGAATGTCATATTGGGCGAGTTCTAACGCCTATTTAGGGACGCATCCTGATGATTCCGCACTGCAAAGTACTGTTCAGAGAGGGTAATTCGTTAGCACAGTTATTGTATGGGCCTGGAAATAGTGCATTAACTTCCTGGCGGCAACTACCAGGGCCAAAATCAGCTTTTCTAGTGGTAGGTATCGCATCTCGGCATCCACCATTGCTTTACTAACGTAGAAAATGGGCCGTTGCTCCCCAAGCTCTTCTTTAAGCAATACGGCGCTGACTACACGATCTGAGACCGCAAGGTACAAGATGAGTGTATCGCCCAGCGACGGAGTTGTCAAGAACAGTATTGAACGGAGATAAGGTTTTAAGCCATCTAGGGCAGTCTGGCACTCGGGGGTCCAAATGAATGATTTCCCTTGTCGAAGGGCCTGAAAAAACGGTCAGCAACGATCTAAAAAACGGCTAATGAATCTGTTGAGGGTCGTGGCCATTCTCATCAACTTCTGTACTTCTTTTACTGACTGAAGGGAGCCGAGTTCCAAGATTCCTGTAATTTGTTTCGGATTGACCTCTATTCTGTAATTGTTCACAATATAGCCCAGGAATATGCCAGATCCAATACCGAACGCACACTTTGAGACATTAAGTTTCATCTTGTATTTTCGAAGGATATTGAAGGTTGTGGACAAGTCGACTAGGTAGACATGCTTTTCTTTGGACTTTACCACCATATCATCAATGTACACCTCCATGGTAAGGCCGAGTTGCTCCATAAACATGGTGGCGACAAGTCTCTGATAAGTTACCCCGGTATTCTTCAGGCCGAAGGGCATGACTTTGTAACAATAAGTGCCCATCGGGGTAAGGAATGCCTTTTTTTTCTTGATCCTCAGGATGTATGGCTATTTGATGATATCTCCTATATGCGTCTAAGAAGCTCATACGCTGATGATGTGCAGTTGCGTCCACTAATTGGTCGATTCGGGGAAGGGGGAAGCAATCCTTGGGACAGGCCTTATTTAGGTCCATGAAGTCTACACAGATGCGCCAAGACCCGTTTTTCTTCTTTACAACAATAGTGTTGGACAACCAGGTGGGGTAATTGACTTCACGGATTGCACTGGCCTCAAGAAGCTTGTCTACTTCTTCGACAACGGCCGAAGTATGCTCAGCTGCCAATCGGTGACTCCTTTGGATGATGGGCTTAACCTTTGGGTCCACGTTCAAAAGGTGTTATTTTATGGTGGGGTCTACTCCCAGTATTTCATAAGGCTTCCAAGCGAATACATCACTATTGTTGACTAGGAATGAAATTAACTCCTGGCGTTCGTTAACATTGAGACAGGCGCCGATCAGGAAGAATTTATTTGGTTCATGACTAAGTTAAATATGCACGAGATCCTTAGTTGCCTTATCAGTGGGGAGTTTTCCAACATCCTCGAGGTTCTCCCGATCTAGGATTTCAATTGAATTAACTTCCAGCTCTCTTGGCTTATTGTCGAAAGTAGTAAGGTAGTAATCCTTTGCCAACTTCTGAGAGCCTTGAATCTGCTCAATGCCATATTATGTTAGGAAGCAGAGCAGCTGGTGATAGGTGCTTAGTACAGCCTGCATTGCATGAAGCCAAGTTCTTCCCATGATGATGTTATACAACAATGGCAGTTTAACGACCAGAAACTCCACATCGAGGGTCCTAGTGCCTGCACGTACCGAAACTGTGACCCTGCCCAGAGGGTATTCTGGATTCGCGTTGAAGCCGAACAAGGGGTATGCTGCCAGCAGTAAATCCTAATCCGTGAAGCCAAGCTTCAGAAACGTCTTATAGTACACTATCTCTGATGTGCTCCCCTGGTCAACCAGAATGCGTTCAACGGTGAATTTGTTTATTCGCAACTAGATAACAAGAGCATCGTCATGGGAAAGGATCAGCCCCTCCAGATCTGCATTGTCAAAGCTAATCTTGCCGGTCTGATGGGGTCGTTTGGCTAGTGTAGACGGCTTGGATGGACCTTGAGATACTTGGGACTGGATTTTATGAATGCCGGTCGGCGTCGGAAGACGATATATCATATGAATAGTGCCCATCGGAGGTGAGTCTGGGCATAGAGCCACTGCGTTAGGTTGAGCGATCTTGTGGGGGAGGTATTGGAGGAGTCGCCATCCTGCACCAACTCCTCAAGATGGTCCTTCAAGGCATAACATCTTTCGGTTTCATGCCCATGGTTCTTATGGTATTCACATTGTCGATCCCTGCGTCTTGTGTCGGGGGGTCCAATCATCTTGGCCTGCCATTTAAAGAAAGACCGATGCTGGACTTTGGGAAGTATCTTGCTGATCGGTTCAGTCAACTAAGTATACTTCTTCTCGGACCGCCTGGGGCGTCTGTTATCCATTTGATACTGCTTGCTCAATCGGCATAAGTGTTGATCCCTCGATCGGCACAGCTCGCGATGACTTTCTCGTTTTGATTTGCCTTGACGCTCGGGGCTCCTTTCCAACGGGGCTATGCTTATCGACTGTACCAAGATAGGCGCAGCCGTCTCTGCAACCTTCTATCCGGCTTTAACGCGGAGGGCGTCATCCTCCACTTTGTAATACTTTTTAACCTTCTTCATTAAAGCTTAGACTATTTTAGGAGGTCATCTAATTAATGAGCTCCGAAACGGACTGTCGGGTTACAAGCCCATCTTGAAGGCAGTAATAGCCATGGAGTCGTTACAGGCATCGTCAACCAAATTGAAACACTCCTAATAGGACGCCGAATATTCACGGAGGGTTTCTTCTAGCTTAATTTGCATTGCCCAGAGCGAGTCGGCTTGCTTAAGCTGGACCTCGTTGGTGATAAATCTTACCCAGAAAGATTTTTGGAGCTGGTGAAAACTCTTAACCGAGGCTGGTTCAAGTTTGTAATACCACCGAACTACTAGCGGACCTAAGCTGCTTGGGAATATGCGACACATAAACGCTTCATCATCAGCGTACAAGGTCATTGCCTGCTTGTAATAGCGAATGTGGTCCATTGGGTCAGACTTACCATCATATAACGTAAATGTCGGGGCTTTAAACTTTTTCGACAGGACAGCCCTAGCAATTTGTCATACGAAAGGATCATGCATGTCTTTTCCGTCTGACCCATCTTCCTTCCCTTGTCTATTTCGCATGTATGGACTTCTTTAGATGAGCTAGATACGCCAACACGCCTCTTTTTCGAAAGTTCCTAAGCTGTTGAGTCAGAGGCGCTGCTGCTATTGTGTTTTCGATGCTGACATCGTTGAGCTCCCTTTTGCTGTTCGGGTGACTAGCCTCTCTCGTGATGTGGCACGGTCTGTTAAGATTTGGCTAACTCTAAAGCCAGCTCTTTACGTAAGCGCTTGTTGTCAGCCGCCATCTCTTCCAGACGCTGCTCATTTCGTTTTGCTTGATCCATGATTGTTTACATGGTTTCCTGCATGGAGGTTGAGGGTGAAGATTAAACGACTGGGTCAAAATTCAAGGCTCTTCGAGCGGTGATATTCTTTAGACCAAACATAGTTCTTGGTGTAACATCATCTGCTATGAACGAAGGGTTGTCGGTAACGTCTATCATGGACGTGCTTGAGTATTCCCACAAACGGCACCAATTGTGGTGAAATGGATTTAGAAATTCTCTTTCGTCCAAACATAACTTCTTAATCCTCTTTTTTTTCTCTTACTTTTCTCTCTCCTTATCTTTGAGCATGGCTCTTCCTTTTATAATGATTCTTTCAGGGCCCCCTCCATGGGCCTACTACTTTCTGGGCTTTAATCGTCCCTGGGCCTTCCGAATATGAAAGGGTGTAGTTGGATCCTTCGGCATTCATAACTTGCTTGTACTCGGCTTCACCCGTCATGGCTGACTTGTATTCGGCCATACATCGAGTCATAAATAATAATCTTTTTTATTCGGCCACCACACTGCCCCAAACCATGACTACCTCATTCATCTCACCTAATGCAACCCAATTAATAAGACTATAGCAACAATACAAAAAGAAAACACATTGAAGAGAAAAACCAATAAAAGAACTCCAAGTTCAAACTTTCCTAAGTCCATATTTTGGGTATCTAAATGATGTTTACCAATTATAAAATTTGTGAAAATAAAATATTTTCCTACTCTTCTCTTACCTTTTTCACCTCTCTTTTTTGTCCACAACTACCTACGGCTACACAGAATTAGTGACCCATTCGTTCAGTTTACTCCTCTTGCTCTTCTTATTCTTTTAAAAGCACACTGAACACCCTGATGAAAACTTGACAACCCACTATTGCAATCACCCACCATGATCATCCCATCTCCTTTTGTACTATGTGTAGGATGGAAGCAGTGAAAGGAAGAATATGATAGAGTTGAAGAAAGGAAGTTAAAAAAGAAAAGAAAAGAAAAGAAAAGAGAGGGGGGGGGGGGGGAAGGCAATGCTTCATTTTCTCAGTTTAGCATTATCACATATGCTTAGTCCCCTGGGAAATTTTGTTTCCACCCACTTGATTAACTCAGTGCACATCTTTTCTTTAAATTTTTTTTATTACATTTCTATTCTCCAATCAAATTACCAACACACCCCTCTCTTTCTCAATCCCTCCCAACTCAACCCTAACCTTTGCTATTTCCAACCACCGGCAGTCACCTCTATCTCCCTTCCGATCATCACCACCTTCATAGCATTCCTCTCCTCTTACCTGGCATCCATTACATAGAAATCCAGTTATGGCTATTAATCTAGCATAAGTTGATATATGTCATTAGATTTCATCTATTTCTTCTATTTTTTGAATAGGTAAGAGCTTTTGTCCTCTAATATATCCATTGGGAGACCAGTTGTGGCAATTAAATGAAGGTGTTCCTTTGATATGCCTCCATTCTCTTCAGGTCCTGCCTTCCCTAACATCACCATCTTTTGCTTCACAAACGGTTGTTGATCGTTAGCCTCTTATGATATGCATCTGTTATTTCAGTGATAGACCTCTTAACATTCATCTGTTCTGATAGCTTTAGTTTTAAACATTATGTTCACTTTCTTTGTTCAAATTCATCTTCAGGAAGAATCCTGTCTGAAGATTGCTTCCCTGTTAGCTGATGGAATTGTGGTTAATCATGGAGATATTTTACCTAATTTCTTAGATAACTCCCTCAAATTCAATCTCAAAGGATTAGATATCATTGTTCCTCTAGATACGGGAAACTCAACCTATTCTACAGCCAATAGCGAACCAAATTTTCAGAACTCTTTTCTGGAGCAAGGCTTCATGTTGATGATTTGTTTTTCTCAGAGTCACCTTCCTTAAAACTCAAGCTACTGAACCTAGAGAAAGATCCTGCTTGCTTTTGTCTATAGGAAGATCAACCAATTGATTCTAGCCAGAAGAACTGGACTGCTGGAGACTTTATTATTAGTTTGTCTCTAGAAACACGTAGTGGCTCAACTGACTTCTGAGTTCTCTTAACACATCTTCAGGTTGCTGGAGGTGTGTTGAGCTGAAAGATGCTCGTGTTGAGGGGGCTATGGCAGCTACAGATGACAGTCCATTATTAATTAGATCAACTGGGTTCTTCACAGATCCAACCTGAGGGCGACGATGGAAAGGAAAAGCAGTGGCGGGAGAGGGAGAAGGTAGGGAAGGGGCAGCGGCCATGGGAGGTTGAGAGAGGTTGAGAAGGAAATGGCGCCGGTGAGAGGCGGTGGTTGCTGACAATGGTCAAGGTTAGGATTTGTTGGAGAAGATAAGGATAATTTAGTATTATTTGAAAATTATTGATGTGTATTGATACAAAATTAAAAGTTTTAATTTGTATATGGTGTAAATTGAGTAAATGGTGTATACTAAGATAAGTAAGGATATGTGAATAAAATTACCCCAGTCCCCTGCGTGTTGGACATGCGCCGTTAATTTTAATAGAATTGATTACTTTTTTGCACTTCACCTCAAACTATACGAATTTTAAGTGTATATTTTTAAACAATGGTACTACATACATCAATTAATGTACTAATTAGTATACTAATCAGTGTTATATTATTATTATTGACCTTATCTATTAATTAAATTATAAATACCTAAAACCTCTAAAATTATGTCACGTCACTTGTTAGTACACCAATTAATACACTAGTTAGTCCATGTATCATTATTCATTTTTAAAACACAAGGGAATAATGTGTTTTTTAATTAAATTACAAGAGGTAAAATGTAATTAGCACTTATATTTATATATATAATGAGATAAAGTGTGGCAAATGTTATTTTATTATTAATTAATAATAGTAGGCGAAACTATATGCAGGTGGGAAAATAATAGAGAAACTTTTACTTTTTTTTTTTGGATACCCTGAAAAGGAAAATAATAAGGAAACCACATATTGGTAGGAAAAATAAAAGGAAAAATATATAGGAAAAATTACTCACAAGTCCTATATTGGAAAATGTTACTCTATCTAGTCTTGAGTGTTTTTTTGTAAACCATTTAGTCCTTTTTTACATCACAACATTATCATCAAAACAACATCAAACATCACAACATCATCACCAAACATCATCATCATTATACGATAGATCGACTTCGAAACCTTCCAGAACATGGCATAATTCTAATTTGACCCCTCAACAACCTTACACAGCCCTTTCTGCACACCCAAATCTCTGGCCGATGAAACGAAATCACAAGTGGATATGTATGTATATGTGTGTGTATATATATATATCATAAAAGAAGCACAAAGAAACTGCAACTTAAAAAAGGAAGAACAGTTACCTGAAGTTGTAATGGATCGGAGCAATTTGGGAAGAGGATAAACTCAAGTTTAATGTGACTGTAACAAAGACCTGGGTTCTTGGGTGTCTTGATGTAGATCTGAACTCTTTATTAAGAGTTTGTTCTTATTTTATGGTAAAGATACAGTGTAGATCTGAACTCTCTCTCTCTCTCTCTCTCTCTCTCTCTCTCTCTTTGTGTGTTTGGTGCCTGATATTCTGTGTTTCTCTCACAAGAAAAACGATGAAGAAGTTGATCCGACGGTTTTCAATTTTTTTAAAAATAAATCTGATGTTTGATGTTTGATGTTTAATGAATAATGTTTGATGTTTGATAAATAATCCTAATGTTTATTGGTTGAGAATCTGTGTTTGATGTTTGATGAATAATCCTAATGTTTAATGGTTGATGTTTGATGAATAATTCTGACGTTACTAATGTTTAATGTTGGATAAATAATTCTAACGTTGCTAATGTTTGTACGGGAAAGAAATAAACCTTCTCGTATAATCCTGTTGATCAAGTCTGCGCTCCTCTGTACGATGTCGTTCCACTACCTGAAAATACAAACGTGAGCTAGCCGGCGGGTGTGTGCCGGAAACCTCTCCGATGCCTAAGTCAGCTAACGAGACAAATAGACAAAAGCTCTGTATATTCGGTAATCAAAGTTGTGTTACCTCTCCATAGGTGATGTTATGGGCTTTTATAGGTTCTGTGTGGCACAATCCAAGTAGGACTCTTATTCCTCCATGTAGAGTCCTCCTAGGATTCATACTCCTGAAGGATAATGCTTATCCTTCAACACCCCCCTCACTGCTTAAACCAAGTGAGATGGTTTTACCAAGGCCGAACTACCAAACGACCGAAATAATACTTCCATACTAGACAGGAAGGTGTGACTGATCTAACTTCGAGTCCGGCTCTTCCTTTCTTTGCTTCTATCTCGACTTCAAATGCTAAGACCGAGCTATCCATAACAGTGAAGAGCCGAACTAACTCAGAACATTCCTGAAGAAGGCTTATCATACTTCAGTCTAAAGGACTTGACCGAGATAACCGTAACACACTGTGACCGAGATAATAATAGGTACTTCGGAGACCGGACTAACTTCGGGGCCCTTCTACTCTGCCTTTCGTACTTTGGCCCATACCGGCCCATTACCTAGCTTGGCCCAATTTCCGTATAAATTACCCTCTCAATAAATAATCCTAATGTTTATTGGTTGAGAATCTGTGTTTGATATTTGATGAATAATGTTTGATGTTTGATGAATAATCCTAATGTTTAATGGTTGATGTTTGATGAATAATTCTGACGTTACTAATGTTTGATGTTGGATGAATAATTCTAACGTTGCTAATGTTTTCACCAATATTATACGAATAATTCTGACGTTACTAATGTTTGATGTTTGATAAATAATCCTGACGTTACTAATGTTTGATGTTTGATGAATAATGTTTGATGTTTGAAAAGAAGGGAAATCATAAAAAGGCCCATAGTAAAATTCTTGAAAAATAGGACCTATTAGTTTAACAAAAAACCTTCGAAACTAAATAGATTAACATTCTCAAATTTAAAATTTATTAGTGCTTGCCCCAAATATATATATATATATATATATATGAGGGGTTGCAAATCGCGATATCATTTTTAAAAGTACATGTTATGAGTAGAGAGTAAGAGAGGAGAAATTATTTAGTGATTTAGAATATTACTACATATTATATATATTTTGACACTTGTGTTGGGTATTTTCTCATAACAGTCAAATTTCATAAAATCTGATGCGTTAACCAATAAAATACATATTAAAGCATCACTTAAATTTGTCCATGACACAAACTATAATTTCTCCGAAGGGAGACCGATGTCTTTTCCTAGTAACTTGTGATCCACAGGTTAAATGGTACACGTGCAACTTGTGTTTGGATAGGATTCTTCTATTTTCCGCCAAGTCAATCAAGTATTACTTTACAATCCGGAAAGGGATATCATATGATATGGGGGGTCAAGTACTATAGAATTTCCCATCCAATCAAAGCCAAAACAACAAATTGCAACTTTCAACGGCTTAATTAAAGCCCCCTCCAAAAATGAAAATAAAAAAACTTTAATTAAACAACATAAAATTCATTCAAGATACAGAACTATGGTCTCAGGACAAACACAAAATTCATTTAAGATACCAGCGATTGAACAAACATCCGTAAAATAAGCATAGTATACACATTTTCCTTTAAAATTATAAATCAATGTGTAAACATACTACCATTGAGTTATTAAGATGTGATTTGATAACGCTGACAATTTATTATTATTTTTTAAACATGTAATATTTTTTTATTTTTAAAAACATAACAAAAAAAGTTTGGTATAGACTCGTTTCAAAAACTTTATTTTATAAATAAGAGGAGATGGCTAGAGGTGTTAATTGAAAGTGATTATTAATCACCAGAAATGGTGGCCAGGTGTTGTTTCTGTGGAGTCCGAAGGCGATTTTCAACAGAAAATGGTGGTTGTCGATGGTTGGAGGTGGTTTCCACCAATATGAATTTTTTATTTTTTATTTTTATCAACGAAAAGGAAAGTTTATTGATAATAAAACAAACCTTACAATAAACCCACTAAAATGTGGTTGTTGGTGGCTAAAGATGATTGCCTACCATGTGGTGGTGATTAGAAGATGTCGTGAATGATGGTGGTTGGTAGTGGTGATGACGGGTAACCGGTGGCTAGCATTTTGTAAATGAAACTAGATACCAAACGATATAAACTGAAATCCATAAACAAACACGTTACCACAGTCCAAAGAATTAAATGGTATTGTGGCTTAAATTTCGTGAGGGTGGAGGCGAATTGGAAGACCACTCTCAGTAATTGGGTTCGGTTTGTACACGACTTTCTCATTTGGGATTAACTTGCTCCATTTGAACTTTGTTACCAAATTATGCATAAAAACAAGGATTTCCAATCGCGCATACTCTTTTCCGGGACACATCCGAGGTCCTCCTCCAAATGGTACAAATGTATATGGTGCTGGTCCATTTCCTTCAAACCTCCTTGGATCAAATTTTTCTGGATTTGGAAAATATGCAGGATTTTTGTGAGTAGAATGCACACTCCAACATGCCTGTAACAAAATAAATAAATAATAAATAAACTAACAATAATTTAACACAATTATTATAGACCACATATTAGTCATGGAAAGGGTAAATTGTACTTATCATTCATATAGTTTGAATTAAATTTTACTTTGATTTTTATTATTTTAATATAAACAATATTAACCTCATATTATAAATTCAGTTTCAATTTGATACTTTCACCTAAATTTACCTCATTTAAAAAAAAAAAAAAAAACTCTTAATAAAATTACACATTAAATATTGCGAAGGCTCATGCCCATCCATCTTATTATAGATGGCCACTTGACTTGACACCTTTCATATCCTCACTCTAGCGCATCACATATTTTTCTTTTTCTTCGTTTCGAATGTCGAAAAAAATTAATTTATTTTAATCTAAACTCCTAATAAGATTGACATGGGTTAAACAATCATAAATTTTTAACATTTAATTTAAATAAAAGAATCAAATTAAAACTAAAATTTAAAGTTTAGGGTTAATATTGTTTAAATTGAAACAATATAAATCAAATTATAAGGGTGAAAAATATACTTTACCCTTGTAAAAAATACTATACAAACTAACAAATTTTATAATTTTTTCTAACTATATACAATGAAGATATTTTGAAATTTGAAATATGACTCACTTTAATGATATGATATGTGTCACACAAGTAAGTAAATTATTAAATTTATTAGTTTTTATTGGAAAAAAAAGCTAGAGCGCATCATACGTTACTAGAAAATAAAAGGTATAGTGTAAATTCAAATTTAATATAACGTGGGTCATAACTGAAATTAATCCGGTCCATGCATTTTATTTTTTGGTTAATTTTTTAGGTAAGAATATATACATACCTTCCATCCTTTCGGGATAGTAAAACCTGCAAAAGAAAAGTCAGTTAAAGCCTCTTTGAAACCTATTTGGGAAGGTGGTGCTAGCCTCATTGCTTCACATGCTACATTCCATGAGTACTTCATTTTCTGGATGTCCACCCAATTGAGCATTTGTCCTGGTTCTTTTGATTTTGCTATCTCCATTTGTTCTGGAAATATATCAAAAACTTGTAAGGTAGTAGTTCAATTGCAATCTAGAAAAGTTAACCAAAGACAAATTAAATATTTTAGAATGATGTGAGAATTGTATTTTTTAAAAATTATAATAAGTGGTGTTTGAATAAATAAAAGGATCACATATAGTTCAAAATTACTATTAACACAAAAATAAATCACAAAATGAAATGTAAACACTCACATGTTTTTGGGCTCAGGTATAGTTATGTGAGTGTCAATATTCCACTCCATAATTTTATTTTTGTGTTACGTTATTCTATATCAAAATTTTATATATTTTGCTCATAATCACAAATGGATTAAGCTACTCAAGAAGAGGTCAAGTTTAACTTATTTAAAACTTGATTGATAGTTTAGGTGCCGTTTGGTAACACTTACGTTTTCAGTTTTCTGTTTATATTTATAAAAATTTTAAAAACTCAAATAAAAACTTGTTTGGTAAAATTTTTGATTTATAAATCAGTGGTATCAGTTTATAAATTTTTCCAAAAAATGAAAACACAAAAAATATGTTTCCATTTTGAGTTTTCAGGTTTTTTTTTTTTTACCACCCAACACTAGCCACCACCCGCCACTATTTTCTACCACCGTCTTCCGCCACCACCACCCACCACCCATCCACCCCCCCACCACCACCCGCCACCACCACTCACCACCCACCACCCACCACCCACCTGCCACCCACTCGCCGCCACCACCCACCCCTCGCCACCACCACCACCCGCCACCACCCACCACCCGCCACTACCATCCACCGCACGCCACCTACTTGCCACCACCACTCACCACCCACCTGCCACCACCATCCACCACCAGCCACCCACCACCACCAGCCACCTGCCACTCATCCGCCACCACCACCCGCCGCCACCACCGCCACCACCACCATTACCCACCACCCACCCGCCACCCACCTGCCACCACCACCACCACCACCACCACCACTCGCTCGCTACCACCTACCACCCGCCACCGTCACCCATCCACCCACCACCACCCGCCATCCACCACCACCACCACCACCCGCCACCGCCACCACCACCACCACCACCCACTCGCTAACACTTACCACCCGCCGCCGTCATCTACACACCCACTACCATGACCCACCCGCCACCACCCATCACCACCTGCCATCCGCCACCCACCTACCAACACCACCCGCCACCCGCCACCGCCACCCGCGACCACCACCCACTCGCGCATCCGCCACCCACCTGCCACCACCACCACCACCCACCACCCGCTACCGTCACCCACCCACCACCACCACCCGCCACCTATCCGCCACCACCACCCACCCGCCACCACCCACCACCACCCGCTACCGTCACCCATCCACCCACTCACCACCTCCGCCCGCCACCTACCCGCCACCACCACCCACCCGCACCCGCCACCACCCACCACCACCCGCCATCCGCTACTCACCTGCCATCACCCGCCATCCGCTACCCACCACCACCACCACCCGCTACTTACCCACCACCACCCGCCGTCCGCCACCCACCTATCATATTCCATGCCATTTCATGCCTTAGGGCCATTGCCTCGGTTTGCGTGCCCGTGTGCACGTATTTCGAGGCACTTCATTTTCATCCATCGGCCTCTTATGTGAGTGTGGCTGAAGCTCTCTCATGTTAGTATAAGTCCAATTTGCATTTGGAGTCTCATTTCATGCCTTAGGGCCATTGCCTCGGTTTGCGTGCCCGTGTGCACGCATTTCGAGGCACTTCATTTTCATCTCACGGCCTCTTATGTGAGTGTGGCTGAAGCTCTCTCATGTTGGTGTAAGCCCATATTGCATCGCATATCTCATTTTAGTCCTGTTGCATTCCGTATGCCATTTTCTCGGTTTGCCTGTCCGTGGGCACGCATTTCGAGACACCTCATTTTGGTCTCATTGTATGTCATATTTTAGGCCGTTTCATGCCTTTATGTCATTGCCTCGGTTTGCGTGCCTGTGTGCACGTACTTCGAGGCACTTCATTTTTCATCTCATGGCCTCCTGTGTGAGTGTGGTTAAGACTCTCTCATGTTGGTGTAAGCCCATTATTGCATTGCGTATGCCATTTCATCCGTAGCATTGTGTATGCCCGGTTATGTATTACCTCGTTAGCGTGCATGCCATTCCATAACATTGTGTATGTTAGGATTGCATATTAGCTGCATTTCATGCATATCATGCATATTGCATCGTGTTCAGGATAGGGGTTAGCCCGGGCACGGGAAACGAGGCGCGTTTCGTACTCCGAGTGACGGAACGTGTCTCAATTCCCAAGTCACCGACACTCCGGATTATCCGTGATGGAGTTAGGTTTTGTTGTAGCATTCATATGCATTCATCCTATATTGAGTTATGCAATTCGGCTCCCCGGCCATCATGCATCGATATGCGTGATTGGTGGCACGAGGATCGAGGCATGCATATATTTGTGAAATACATTGCTATGCCCCTTTCCTGCTCTCTGTTGCAGCAAAATGAAGAATCAGCAACTTTTCGGAGTCTGGCACGCATTTCGAGGAAAGGTGCAAACAGAGGCTAATTGGGGCATCCCAGTGGATTTCCGCGCAAGGCAGCCCAGCATATATCATTCATCAGAATCGAGGCAGCCCCTGGCTTGCATGCCAGTTTACAGTTTTTCTTAGTTAATCTGTTAATTAATTAGGAATCTCTATATTTATTTGGACTGTATTATTCTTTTATTTGGGACTGTATATTCTTTTGGACCCTCTGTGCGAGGGCATAATTGTAATAAGTGTGCGTGAGTGTGATGTATGTCTTCCAACCCCACGTCTTTCTTCCCTTTTATTTACCCGCTTATGATGGTTAGATATAGGGCATATTTCGATTAGCATACAGTATGATAGCATGTTTGCATTCATTCATCTGTTTTGCATGCACCGGGCTCGGCGCACCATACAAACTGCATTTGTATTTCAATTCCAAATTGAATACTTGATAGCTGTTGCATCTCATATGCCATGTTTAGAATAGCCGAGCCTGCTATAGTTTGCATTTTTGCATGTGTTGCATTAGGCATTTCTGTATACTTAGGATCATGCATGATTTCTAATTAGCTTCTTTTTTGGCTTGGAGTACTCGGTGAGTTTTCTGCTTTAGCATCCTTGCATGCGTGTGAGTGACTGCCATGATAGCATGCTTGCCATGAGGCTATGTGCTTATGTGATATAACTGCCTTGAATGCCTGTGGGTGAATGTTGGGTTATTTGAATTGGAATAATTCATCAAATGTTCGTTTTAAAGCCCACTAGATAGTGGCAGAACCATTGTTTTCTAAGCCCACCCGAGGGTGGCAAATCCACGTCTTAGCCTACCTGCGGGTAGCACCATCAAACCATTTTTCAAACAAACAAACAAACATGAAATGTTTTGTTCCAATTCAGACGACTCAGTCTATACTTGTATGCTGTGCGCATCACATAGTAAATCTAGGCTAATAACCGGAATAAGAACACACAATGTTTTCAAAATCAGATATCATGGTTAGTAGAGGCCGGTCTTTGACCGGGCGAGCGGGGGTGCTCACGAAGTGACCTTCCCCAATCGTACCCAAGTTCCCGAGCTGAGGCAACTTTGGTGATGACGGACACGTGGCCTTTGGCACCGAGTCAGGGTTTCCTAAATTTCCCATTAAAAAAAAAACATTTAGGTGGCGACTTTGTATCTGGCAAAGCAGTCCATGTTTGGCACTTCTTTCAAAAATCTGTTTTTTCAAAACGATTTGCCGAATTTGGACTCTTTGGTTCGAGATTTAGAACCGTGACATTTGAGTCCTTCGAACTGTAGTGACCCAATATCGAACCAGAACGGGGGGGAACTCGCACTCCTGCCCCCGGATGCGTTCGGGGACGTCTACAGTTTCTGGCGACTCTGCTGGGGATTTAGAGAACTTGACTCGAACTCATGATATCTGGTTTTGACTACACTTGTGTGTTTCTTTGCATTGCATTTGCATGGTGCGCCTAGGACACCGTGTTTGCCATCTGCTATTCCTGAGCGGTTTGCCGGAGGCTTGTCTTGTCAAGGCATGTCCGTAAGGCTGACCGATTACGGGCTCTGCCAGTATGGGAACACAAACCCCGGTTTTACCGGGGCACCCTTTTTGACCATTCGACCTAGTGCATATTCGGATCCATAGTGACCATTCCAAACTAGGACAGGTTGCTTACCCGTTTATAGGTTGTTTGAAACCGCTGCGTGCGTAGTGAAACCCTAGTTCCTGACAAAATAGGACAGGGAAACCCAACCCCAACATAGGGGTGTTTTGGCTCTCACTTATCTGTTATGTGCTTTTAGAGAGCGTCTCTATAAGAATGCATGTATCAGTCTACAAGTTTGGGCATCAGGCCTGCGGGCATCAGTATTTGGTGGAATCAGTTTTACCTGAGGGTATCAGCTTACAGGTGGAATTCTGGGGCAGAATTCAGTAGAGAGCACACTCATTCGATTTTGTTCGTATCTGTTCTGGTGAAATTGGGCTGAGATGCTGTCCGTTTTCTCTTTTGCTAGGGTAGTCCTGGAACCATAGCTTCAGAAGGCTCCGAAATCCCCCGGGTACATTGGACTAGTGTTGATAGACTTTGTGAGGTCAGAAATTCGATTCAAGGGAAACCGGTGTTCTTTCGCTGAGGCAAGGCAAAGAAGGGCCATACAGGGCTCATTGGCTCATCTGATCCGACAGTCACCAGTCACGTCATCAGTAGACCCGTGATGGCACAAGGTTCGGAAGAATTTGTGGCTATGATAGCAGTGTTAAATCAGGGGACTGCAATGCAGGATGAGACCAGTGCTGAAACGCAACGCCCATCTGGGGCATCTGCCTCGCACCCAGCTTCGGGACCCCAGTTGAACTTTGACCCACTTTTGCCAGCTGAAGATTCGCAGGACCTTTCCAAACCTGCTAAAGTCAACACAGTCGCCATAGCCGACCCTTTTGCCAAGGCCAGCCTACAAATAGCCAGCCCAGCCCGAGCTTAGGGTAGATTTTTCACCCCCCTCCATATGAGCCTAACCAGCGCATTCAAAGTCCTGATGGAAAGAGGGCATCTCAAACCCCTTAATCCTCAACCTTTGCCAAACCCACTCCCTGCCAGACATAACCCCAGCAAATACTGTGTATATCATCAGCAGTGCGGCCATGGCACCAATGATTGCTACCCGCCTTCGTCATGAGATCCAGAATCTCATTGACAACCGGACAATAGCTCCATTTCAAAACCCCAAGGACCAAGTACCTCATCCACATCTCAACCTCAGCCATACACTGTCACCCACCTACAACCCCAGTATATACCCCCCGACCCATAAACCCAAGCCCGAGATGTTTATCCCAGAAAGCATGGCCTTAAGCACGATGGATGCACTTGAACCCCAATCATCTCAAACCCGTGAGCCCACTACTTCTGAGCTGAAGAGAATGATCGAAGATCTTCAAAGAACTGTGACAAATCTGGCCTCCGGGCCATTGGCTCCGTCATCAACCACATCTCATACCAGGGAGTTCGTGTCAAAAGGCTCCCCAGTCTTGGAACGGGCTGTATTTGAGGAATGCCAATCCCTTGGCGAGGTAAAGGCGAGTGGAAAGAACAAGATAGGGGTGGACATGGATCCCCATGAGCATCTTCTGTTGGCTGTTGAGGCTTTGAAAGCCGAGGGATTGAACAAAGAGCTAGTGCTCGCAGTTGTTGCAAAAACTGTGGACGGCATTTTCGCCACTCAAGTTGGTGGCAGTTTGAATCAAGGGGCAAGTCGGGAGAAGGGTCGTTCTATCAGAAACGTTCCTTTCAGCTATAATCCTCCACTCAGAAGAGATCAGCAAACCAGGCCAGCACCTGCCAATCCCTTTGCTGGTGCGCCCAGCAGAAATCCACAAACCCAGAAGTACCAACCCCGAGGTCGAAGGGTCTTCCATGCCCTCCACATGCCTTTGTCCAAAGCTTTCCAAATCCTTGTTGGACAAGGCCATCTCAAACCCCTTGAGCCTCGGCCTCTCCCGAACCCTCTTCCGGCTACGCATGATGCTACCCAGTACTGCGCGTACCATCAGCAAACTGGCCATACTACAGACGACTGCTTCCGTCTTCGCCATGAAGTACAGGATCTGTTTGACAATGGGGTTGTCCTCCCGCCAAGCCCTGCAAAGTCTATCGGCACTGGATCGGTGAACTTGGGGGAATAATGTGATTATGTGATCGGGGGATGGACCACCTGTGGGCGGCGCTCGATTAACTCCAGATATGGTGGATAGCACGCACTGTTTTGAGCACATTTGCGAATGTTGTTAATTTGTACTTTCTGACTTGGGTATTGGGTCAGTCTCATTGTGTTGTACAAAGTCAGTCTTTTCTTATTGAGTCAGTTGGGTCTGTCTTGTTGTACCGAGTCAGTCTCGTTTTGTTAGAGTCAGGTGATTCCGGGGGTGTTACCTCGGACATCACTGTTTTGTTTTCTGTTTGTCTTTTTGCTTTCTTTTGAGTCTGTTTCTGCCAGGGAGCCAGTTATGCCAACAGATTTTGAATGAAACAGCAGTGATTTTCACGCTCTCACGTTTGCTTCTGCCGTGTGCTAGTTATGCCGGAAGTTCTGAATGAGATGGCAATATTTGACTAAGAACTCTGTCTTTTCTGTGCTTTGAAGTCATTGTAATGACCTAAGTTTTTCAAAACTTTTTGAACACTGCGGTGAAAACGAAGAGGAAGGAATTCCTCGGGATTTGCAAAACTTTGATCAATTGAGAGAAAGAGATGCGTGCTAAGCCCTTAATGAATGAAATCATGCTTGTTGGAGTGAGTACTGAGAAGGACCCTGGCTTGATCCAGACTGGTTTCACACTATCTTCAGCGCGAGCGATTTGTCGCTTTCTTAAAAATTTTCAAAAACAAAATGTTTCGCGCGGTCCTGCGAAGACCTGTGTGGAATCGCTCTTGAGATTGTGCAGCTTAGGATCGCTCTCAGCCTCGAGACTTGAGCCCTTGCTTTCAAACCTTGAACTTGAATTCAGAAGGTTCAGAAGGTTCAGACGACTCAGTCTATACTTGTATGCTGTGCGCATCACATAGTAAATCTAGGCTAATAACCGGAATAAGAACACACAATGTTTTCAAAATCAGATATCATGGTTAGTAGAGGCCGGTCTTTGACCAGGCGAGCGGGGGTGCTCACGAAGTGACCTTCCCCAATCGTACCCAAGTTCCCGAGCCGAGGCAACTTTGGTGATGACGGACACGTGGCCTTTGGCACCGAGTCAGGGTTTCCTAAATTTCCCATTAAAAAAAAAAACATTTAGGTGGCGACTCTATATCTGGCAAAGCAGTCCATGTTTGGCACTTCTTTCAAAAATCTGTTTTTTCAAAACGATTTGCCGGATTTGGACTCTTTGGTTCGAGATTTAGAACCGTGACATTTGAGTCCTTCGAACTGTAGTGACCCAATATCGAACCAGAACCGGGGGGGGGGGACTCGCACTCCTGCCCCCGGATGCGTTCGGGGACGTCTACAGAACCGTTATCTGAAATTATCTCATTTGGAACCTGTAGACGTCCCCGAACGCCCCGGGAGGGTTAAGTCCCGTTCTGTTCATTTGGGTTCACTACAGTTCAAGGACCCGATTGTCATGGTTCTAAATCTTGAACCAAAGAGTCCAAATCTGGCAAATCGTTTTGAGAAAACAGATTTTTGAAAGAAGTGCCAAACATGGACTGCTTTGCCAGATACAGAGTCGCCACCTAAATATTTTATTTTGGGGAAATTTAGGAAACCCTGACTCGGTGCCAAAGGCCACGTGTCCGTCATCACCAAAGTTGCCTCAGCTCGGGAACTTGGGTACGATTGGGGAAGGTCACTTCGTGAGCACCCCCCGCTCGCCCGATCAAAGATCGGCCTCTACTAACCATGATATCAAGTTTTGAAAACATTATGTGTTCTTATTCCGGTTATTAGCCTAGGTTACTATGTGATGCGCACAGCATACAAGTATAGACTGAGTCGCCTGAATTGGAACAAAACATTTCATGTTTGTTTGTTTGAAAATGGTTTGATGGTGCTACCCGCAGGTAGGCTAAGACGTGGATTTGCCACCCTCGGGTGGGCTTAGAAAACAATGGTTTTGCCACTATCTAGTGGGCTTAAAACAAACATTTGATGAATTGTTCCAATCCAAATAACCCAACCTTCACCCACAGGCATTCAGGCAGTTATATCACATAAGCAGTTAGTCTCATGGTAAGCATGCTATCATGGCAGTCACTCACACACATGCAAGGATGCTAAAGCATAAAAACTCACCGAGTACTCCAAGCCAAAACAGAAACTACATTAGAAATCATGCATGATCCTAAGTATACAGAAATGCCTAATGCAACGCATGCAAAAATGCAAACTATAGCAGGCTCGGCTATTCTAAACAAGGCATATGGAATGCTACAGCTAACATGTATTCAACTTGGAATTGAAATACAAATGCAGTTAGTATGATGCGCCGAGCCCGGTGCATGCAAAACAGATGAATGAATGCAAACATGCTATCATACTGTATGCTAATTGAGATATGCCCTAATCTAACCATCATAAGCTGGTAAATAAAAGGGAAGAAAGACGTGGGGTTAGAAGACATACATCACACTCACGCACGCTTAGTACAATTATGCCCTCGCGCAGAGGGTCCGAAAGAATATATAGTCCCGAATAAAAGAATATTATAGTCCAAATAATACAGTCCAAAATGTACAAATTCCTAATTAATTAACAAATTAACTAAGAAAACAATAAACTGGCATGCAAGCCAGGGACTGCCTTGATTCCGCTGAATGATATATGTTTGGGCTGCCTTGCGCGGAAATCCACTGGGATGCCCCAATTAGCCTCTGTTTTGCAATTATTCTTGGAAAGCGCGCCAAGCTCTGAAAAGTTGCTGATTCTTCATTTTGCTGCAACAGAGAGCAGGAAAGGGGCATGGCAATGTATTTTTGCAAATGTATGCATGCCTCGATCCTCGTGCCACCAATCACGCATCTCGATGCATGATGGCCGAGGAGTCGAATTGCACAACTCGATATGGAATGAATGCACATGAGAACTATAACAAAACCTAACTCCATCATGGATAATCCAGAGTGTCGGTGACTGGGCAATTGAGACACGTTCCGTCACTCGGAGTACGAAACGCACCTCGTTTCCCGTGCCCGGGCTAACTCCTATCCCGAACACAATGCAATATGCATGACATGCATGAATGCAACTAACATACACCCTAGCATACACAATGCTATGAAATGGCATACACAATGCTCGATGTAACATGGCATACACAATGCACTAACATACAACTTAGCATACACAATGCTATGAAACGAAATGGCATACACAATGCACAATGGACTTACACCAACACAAGTGGACCTCAGCCACACCCACATAGGAGGCCACAAGATGAAAACAAGACAACTCGAAATGTGTGCACGCGTGCACGCAAACCGAGGACCGAACTTACGGCACGGAAATGCCACTCTAATGAGACATGGCAAAGACACGGAATATGATATGCAAACATGCAAAAATCAGTAGCAAAATGAGGGGGAAAACAGCCCCGAAACATGGCGAAATGAAACCCGATGCAAGGAACGAGTCCCGAAACATGGAATTAAGCACATGAAATGGCCTATAGCTATACAAAGCATGCATAATTGGTACATGGAATGAAAATACAGAAGCAAGGCAGCCCCAAAATAAGCATTTTTACAGTTCAAGGCATGGCCAAACAGTGGGTATAAATAGGGCAAAATAAGCATGCAAAAATGGGGGGGGCCAAGAGAGGTAATGAAGCAAGTCATAGCTTCTGATCTCAAAAATAGAAGACCCCTTCTACAATGTTGAAGAAGGGCCAAAAATATGATGTTTTACAGTTTATGTCAAACCCCAAAAACAGATACAAGTATGGCAAACAATTCATGCAAGAAATGGGCCAACAAAGGGGCAAAGAAGTAACTGATATATGCTGGCCCCAAACAGGTTAGGGCCCTTCAACAATGTTGAATAGGGGCCCAAAATATGGCTTTTTTCAGTAGATGATCAAGCCCAAATCAGTATGAAAATATGCTCAAAATACAATGCAAGATTAAGGCCACAAGAGGGCTATAACACAAAGTATACCAAGGATGTCTCAAACAGCCCTAGACCCTTAATAAAACATAAATAGGGGGTCATTTTAGGGCCATTTTCAGTTCGGACCAAAGCCCAAAAACAGAGACACAATAGCCTAATAAATCATGCAAAATAGGGGACCTAAGAGGGGTACAATGACAAGTGATATATGGAGGTCCCAAACAGTGTTGAGCCCTTCTTCAATGTTGAACAGGGGCTCAAAATAGGCCTATTTACAGTTTACATTAGGCCCCAAAACAGATCACACACAAGCTAAAAATATCATGCAAGAAAATGGCATTCAAGAGGGTATTGAAGCAAGTGCAACATGAGGGGCTCAAACAGTGTTGAGCCCTTAATGAAACAAGAAAATGAGCTCAAAAACTGACCTTTTCAGTTTTGGTCGGAGCTCAAAACAGCAAGCAAAGAGGACTAATATATTGAGCAAAATAAGGGCCAAAAGGAGGGAAATAGGACTTACCCTTGTAGACCAACCCTTTTGCTGTCTCTTGGACCAAAAATGTTGCCTCCTAGCCTCTGAAAAACTCCCCAAGCTGCTGGAAATGGAGTAGTGGTGGTGGTGTTAGGTGGTGATGAAGAAAGGGTGTAGAACTTGAATGCTTGGAGCTTGAAGTGAGGGAGAGAGAGAGAGGTGCAATACAAGGAGCTTAAGGGAATTTTTCTAACCCTCAAACCAGACCTGGGAGGCTGGTTATATAGGCCAAGAGAGGGGAGAAAAGGAGGGAAAAAAAGGGAGGGAAAATGCATCAATTTTCCCTCCAAAAAAGTTCCCCCCGGATACAGGTTTTTGGGGAGAAACAGATATACAGCTGTAATGTACCAACCTTGAGGATCATGGCCGGCCAAGTATTGGAGCTGCAGGTGGCCGGCCGGCCACCCCCCATGGCCGGCCGGCCAGGGGTCAAAAGGGTCAACTTGAATTAATGGCCGGCCACCATAAATTGGTGGCCTCCCAGGTGTCCTCAACACAACCATGTGGTTCAAAATTGGCAACTGTAAAACAGGAGAGAGAATATGCCATTTTTAGGAGGGGTTCAAAAGGGTCAAATGGAATTACTGGCCGGCCACCAACTTTTAGTGTCCTCCCATGTGTGTACAACACAAATATGTGGTTTGGGGTTAAAGAAAGTGGCCTAAAGGTGGTCAACATTGGCTTGGAAGTGAGAAAAACGGGCGTCGGAGGACGCCAGAGGAATATAACTGGTTGCTGAAACAATTGCTGGCCTCCCGCCCTTCTACGGCCTTCCTGGTGATGAAACAGAGGTACCTTCCAAAAATGAACGAAAACCGATGCAAAACGAATGTTCGGGGGCCAGAACGCGCAATTCGGGGCCCCGAAAACTGCCTGTTAAGCACCGGGAGTGGTGTTCGACCACGAAGTGGGTCTCTCAGACCTCAATGTCCCTCAAAAGGGAGTAAACAAGGTGCATGCCAAAAACCGGAGCAAACGGAGGCGGTTAAGCGGTCCCGAACCGAGGCACACGGCCTGACGGCTCCGAAAACCGGGAACCGGGCTCCGAAACGGGCAAAATGGCCTGCGACCACGAAATGTAGCCCACAGCCACCGAGAGATGATCTACGAGACCTCTCCCTCCCTTTGGGAAGAAAAACAGAGAAAACTGAGTCTGGTTCGCAAACCGAGGCAAGGCACAGAAGAGGGTTCGGAAGTCCGGAGGCAGGGCTCACGGCCGAGACTCTGAGACTTCTGAACGAGCACAATATGCACCATCACCAAGCGCTCAAATGGTGACGTCTGAGTCTTAAGGTCGGTCAAAAATGGGGTGTCTACAGTTGTCCCTCTTTGACAGAACTTGGAAGTCAAGAAATGACGGGAGTGAATGTCAAAGCCCAGAGACGACCCATTTTTGACAAGGCCGAAGACTTAGACAATCATACAAGATAAACAGAGATGTGCCCGCAGGCAAAGGGCAAAATGCAAAGCGATATGCACAGGGCCAGATGTAACTCGATGTTCATGCAAATGCAGCAAGTTGTAATGAAGCAAATATTCGCAAATAGATGCAACAGTTTTAAGCAAGAATGCAAAGCAACAACTACATTTCATGCAGTTAGGAATGCGGAGAATTATTCAATTCTCGTCGCGTCTCACACGGAGAAGATACGATACCTGTGCGATTCGTCTGGTCGCACCAGCCTCAAATGAACCGTACATACAATATCGTGCCTGCAAAAGAGAGAAACTCAACAAGCACAATATGTTTAGCAAGATATATTCAATGTGATATCGAAAATTTGACAAAAGCGGTGTCGATGAGTGAGTGCATCGCAATGCGAGGAAGAAGCGCGCGTGACAACGCAAGCTTAAACACAGAGGCATGGTAACATTAAACAGACGTGCATGATAATCCAAGTATGTTCATGAGAATGTAAATTAGATGCACAATGACGCAGAACAATCGCAAATCAGGACACGTGTTTGTCGCGAAACGGCGAGCAAGGAAACGCGCGTTTCGGCGAAGGCGACTCGATCGCGGCCTCCGGTTCACCCCCTAGAGAGGTTACAACATGTTTATGAAGGATACACCTTGATCTGATGAGTAATGATGAGGCACATGTCAGAAATTGAAGCTGAAGTTCCGGCGGAGCGATTTCGCGACAGAAAGTGCACTTTTCTTGAACTTTTTCAAGTCCTGGGAACTCCAATCTTCCTCAAAATTTGCAGAGAGCTAGGTGGGCATGTGGGGGATACCACCGGCTAGTTTTCTTCCCCAGGGGAGGCCACCGGCCAGATTTGAAAAAGAGCAGGGCCGGCCAACCAGAAAAGGTGGCCGGCCGGCCACCTGCCCAAATCCGCGGGTAATTTTGTCTTTTCACCTCTTTTTCTTTATGTTCTCTTGCTCAATCACTTTGAGCTCATAACCACAGCTGCAAAATCTTCTTCTCCACCTTCCCAAACCATTTTCTCCCTCAGATCTGCACTCTATACGCGTTTTCCAACGCCCCACGCAAGTTGTTTTCGCGAAAACTTCCCGTTTTAAGCACTTTAAACAGATTAAATTTTGATTTCGGGGCTTCTTTTCTCATTTTCGCCACTTGAGGTAAGTTTGTCTCAACATTTGGAAGATTTTCTCGGGAGTTGACTTTTGTTGACTTTTCCATTCCCCGGGAGTTGACTTTTGTTGACTTTTTTTCAATTCTAGCTCATTTTTGCTCGTTTTTGCTCTTTTTGCAGATTTTTCGAAATGGCGGGTCATTTTCCTCACAGTGGAGGTCCTTCAGGTGCCGGGGATGATCCCGATGTCATGGCTCTGCCTCCGAGGGTTCGACCCTTCATTCCCGAGAGGTACGCCCCGCCGGTACACGTTCTTCCGCGGGCCGTTTTCCGTCGCTTCACTGACTTTGATGAGCGAGCACCCGGAGATCTGCTTCTACGGGAGCCAGAGTATCACCTTTCTCACGAGGCACGAGAGGTATTTACTTCGTTTTCTGTATTTTTCGTGCATTTCGTGCCTTTGCCATATTTGAACACGCAGTTTAGTCTATGACATAGCATTTTGTTCGCACCTTGAACACACGGTTCAAACACTTAAATTTCCGAACACTCAGCTTATAAATTGATCGTGAACACACGGCACACATTAGTTGAGAATTAAACACACAGCTCAAACACTGGTTTTTTGAACACACGGCCCGAATTGATGGTGAACACGCGGCACACACTGATTTAGAGTAGAACACACAGCCCTGACTTCGATTTTCTGAACACACAGCCCAAATTGAAGGTGAACACGCGGCACACACTGATTGAGAGTAGAACACGCAGCCCTAACTCGGATTTTCTGAACACACAGCCCAAATTGAAGGTGAACATGCAGCACACACTGATTGGAGAGTAGAACACGCAACCCTAACTCGGATCTTTTGAACACACAGCCCAAATTGAAGGTGAACACGCAACACACACTGATTGAGAGTAGAACACGCAGCCCTAACTCGGATTTTCTGAACACACAGCCCAAATTGAAGGTGAACACGCAGCACACACTGATTGAGAGTAGAACATGCAGCCCTAACTCCGATCTTTTGAACACACAGCCCAAATTGAAGGTGAACACGCAGCACACACTGATTGGAGAGTAGAACACGCAGCCCTAACTCGGATCTTTTGAACACACAGCCCAAATTGAAGGTGAACACGCAGCACACACTGATTGGAGAGTAGAACACGCAGCCCTAACTCGGATCTTTTGAACACACAGCCCAAATTGAAGGTGAACACGTAGCACACATTGATTGAGAGTAGAACACGCAGCCCTAACTCGGATTTTCTGAACACACAGCCCAAATTGAAGGTGAACACGCAGCACACACTGATTGAGAGTAGAACACGCAGCCCTATCATTTGAGATGAACACACAGCCCATTTTTTTCATTTGCGCACAGCTCATTCATTTCATTTGCACACAGCTCATTCATTTCATTTGCACACAGCTTATTCATTCTATACTGACACATGTATTCATTCTGAATGCAGGTTGGTTCTCGCACGGTGCGAGGGTACGGCTCCACCGCTGCTAGAGATTGGTACGCTGAGCTCCCGGAGGCTGTCCGGGATTTAGTGGATTTGGCAGGGTTCGGGGCTTTCTGCGTTGGGCTATCGCGCTGTCCTGCCAGGAGGACACTGATGGCCGCTTTGGTGGAGAGATGGTGGGACACCACCAACTCCTTTCATTTTTCCGCCACTGGGGATTTGACTATGACCCCACTGGATTTTGTGGTATTGACTGGCCTAGACGTAGGAGGTCAGCCCATTCCTTTCGACGAGGACATGGGCGACTGGGAGGCCGCTTGGATACATTTGCTGGGGGCCCGCCCGCCTGTTGATAGAGCTTCAGGGAGAGTCCGATACACCTGGTTCTCTTCCCACTTTCGGAGGGAGGGAATGGAGCCCGGGACTCCTGAGGAGGCAGAGCAGTATGCCCGTGGTTTTCTTATGTTCCTCTTCGGGACTACTCTGTTCGCCGATAGGGGGAACACGGTTGGGCTGCATCTGTTGAGCGCTCTGGTGGACCTATCACAGGTCAGACGGTATGATTGGGGTGGCGCCGGCTTGGCTACCCTTTACTGCTACATGAGCGCGACCTCCCGCGGGCAGGGAGACTTACTCGGTGGTTATTGGAGAGCCTGGGAGGTACTTTCTGTCCTCTTGATTTGCATTTCTGCTCCTCATTACTTGTACATTGCACACACAGCGCACTCTACACTCTGTATTTTGCCCTCAGCACTTTGTATTTTACATTCTGCACTATTTTCCTCAGTTATGGGTCTACGTATATTTCCCGACGTTAGCCCCAGAGTTGATGGTGGCAGGGCCCCTCATGACCCCGTACTCACTGGTATTCGAGGGTCAGCACCGGCCGAGACCCCGAGAGACTCTCCTTTATCTGCGGTAGTATTTCGACACTGTGCGGACGACGGAGGTATTTCAGGACTCTCAGTCCTTTCCGTTTTCATCTTTGATCTGTCCCGTATATTCCCGATTTCTGATTGGTTTATGCATTGGTTATCCGCAGATTACTTGGCAGCCTTGGGCGCCCTTGGGTGATGGTCTCCGATTTCAGTATGTTGGAGGATCGGGCGCCTCCCAGTACAGGATCCTATTTGAGGGACCAGTTGGTAGAGCATGGTTTTTGGGGGAACGCTTCTTGCGTCAGGTACGGGGGTATACTTCTCAGGACCCTCCCGCAGCACCCCCAGTTACTATGCGGACTGCTGATAGGCTCTCTTCCCGGGATGTTGTTAGTGCTATGCTGGGCACTGATGCTTTGCTACATCTTGAGGAGGGGGACTATGCCACTTATCGCCATGTATATCTGATGCCTTCCTTGACGGGAGTGCGCATTCCCTCGATGAGGCCTATTGGTGTACCGTCTTCGAGCCAGGCTCGGGCTACAGATATTCCTTCCAGCAGCGGGGCCGGTACATCCAGAGGTGGGGGTAGACCGGTTCCCCCGATTCCTCCAACTCTTCATCATCCTGGGTGGCCATACATGCCGACCGAGTTGATGGGTTGGCGATTTCGGACTCCTTATCAGATCTCGCTAGAGCCTCCCCTTCCCGACCACAGATATGTCAGAGATCCTGATTCGCCACCAGTATGTTTTACAGCTTTGATTTATCAGTCGGATACTTAGACATTCATTCCTTTACTGATAGTTTCGCACTTGTATCCACAGCCTCCTGTTGAGTACGTAGATGAGATGCTTGGAGTGATGGCTGCATTCGAGGGCATGATCCTGTGGAGGGAGGCACAACTGGCCATTATGGGTGTGCAGGTACTGTTCATCTTTCTTGCATTTATCATATTTTTGATGACACGCTGGTTTTGAACACCCTACTGCATTGATAGGCTGTTTGTGTAGAGCACATCTGACACGCACCCCACTCACATACTGCATTTGCATATGATTTTCATATTTGAACTGATGTATTGAACTCTTCACTTTCAGATGCCTCCTGTATATGCTCCACCGCGGGCTGGGCCACCCAGGCCTTCTCAGGGAGGTCGATCGTCTGATCCTTTTCGGGGCGCTGGGCCATCTGGGCCCTTTCGAGGAGCTGGGCCATCCAGGCCTTTTCGAGGGGCTCGAGGAGGGTCTTCTCGCAGACGTAGGGCACACATTATAGAGGCGGAGCCCGATGAGGATGAGGAGGAGGAGGTCGCAGGCCGTCAGTCGGAGACATCCGCTGAGGAGGGGGATTCCGATCTTGGTTCCGGAAGTGGAGGCGAGGCTGAGGGGGATCCTGAGGATGACAGCTCCGACCCGGATGGTGATGGTGGTGCAGAGGTTGCCTCGCAAAAGAGGATGAGGAGGGCCTCTCATTCCCGCTCCCGAGAGCGTTGATGCTGCTATTCCCTGCTTTATTTTCCTTTTTGCTAGTAGTTTGTAGCACTTTGCATGTTGTTAGGCAGTTTTATTTTCTGTAAAACTTGTACCTTTGTTTGTAAAAGGAAATATGATGGGGTGAAACAGCTTTTTGAAAAAGTGTTGTATTTTTATGCTTTCAGCATCGCATCGCATCATTTTGCACGAGAATGGGATTGAAAGGGAATGTGCATTGTGTATTTACCGGGCCAGGTAATGAACCGACGCAACAAATCAAATAACTCGACTCACTAAGAAATAACAGAATCTTAGCAAGTTTACAACTCGATAAGCAAAATACAACAATGTTAACGACTCGATAAACAAGACTTAACAAAATTGCATAAACAAAGAGCAACAACTCAAAACACAAAAATACGACAGCTCGACAAAACTTACAACTCGATAAACAAAACGACAACTCGATAAGCAAAAATTACTACTTGATAAACAAAACAAAGCATACTTCGGACGATCTAGGCAACGGAAACGCATCCGAAACAGAGGGAAATGGAGGCCTTCGATACACTCGATGCTTGGAAATGCTTGGAACTCTCCTTTGGAGGGTAAAACAGGACCAATGGCACACATGGGAGCATGGCCGGTCACTTTTGGGAGCCGGCCGGCCAGTTTTTGTATCTGAGGGGGGGAAAAGGTAGCCGGCCTGCTAGAAAAGGTGGCCGGCCGGCCACTTTGCTCAGCAGCCACCAAATTTTTTGACACGTGTCCCCCGAATAGTGTCTCATCCCCTTTAAAAGCCTCAAACCTGTGGTTGATTCATTTCATCTTAGTTTTTCACCAAAATGGAAGCCTTTCTTGCCGAAAATCTCACAGTTTGGATGGCTTCTTTAAATGGCTCGGAAAAGTTGAATTTCCGAGGTTTCGGCTTGAATGCACTGTTCACGTTGAGCCGCACTCCGCTGCACTTTCCCTTCCTCCATGCCGCGGCGAGGTTTTGGAACCCAGTGACGCATGTCTTTAGCTTTGGCGGGCAAGAGGTATGTCCTACTTTTGAAGATTTTCAGGTTTTGCTGGAGTCTGAACGTTCGGAAGAGATCTTGCCTCAGTTTCGCTTTGGCCATGCCCAAGCTTTAGGGGAAATGTGTGGACTCACCATGCACGATGCTCGGTCTCTGATCTCCAATGGGGAACTGGACATTCTTGGCTTGATCCATCGCTTTTCCGACACCGGTGACCGCGGCAACCATTATTGGCAAGGTTTTCGGCAACACGCCCTTTGCTTATGTATGCTATCTCATTTTCTGCTCACTTCAGGCTTTAGTGGATCTAGCATTCGTCTGGTTGAAGTTGCTCAAGGCTTGAGAGAGGGGAAGAGCTGTATCACTACGACATTGGCCGAGACGCTGATGGGCTTGGACGCTTTCTATCGCCGGAGATGACCCAGATTTGCAGGGAGTCCACTACTGCTGCAGGTAATGTTTCCCCACCCAACCTTATTTGTGATTCTCACATCACTCGGCCCTCAGGCTCTATTTTCCTGAAGAAGCCCTTTTCTCACTTTTTCTCTCATCGTACATCTCTCTATTCTTTATTCTCTCATTTTTCATCCCCTCCCCAGGTATGGTTGATGGATAAATTGCAGGTTGTGGACTCTTGTCCAGCCTATTCAGCTCGTGACTACTTCTTTCGCCAACGCTTAGTCGATGCCCTGGACGAGGGGTGGTTGGTTCGACTGGATGTGCAATCTGTCTGCAGATCGCATTGCTTGGCGTTGTCCTTGGCTCAATCTCCCGGCGATGAGCTATAGCATGTCCCGACTGGTCGGGATTCAGTTCATTGGTCTGACTCACTGTGTATTCTATTTTCCATTTCGGTTCCTGCGTCAGTTCGGTCATGATCAGACTTGCCCCACCAGAGGGGCATTGAGTATCCGGCTGCTTTCCTAGTCCGAGGCGCACAACTTGCCCGATATGCCACGGCATGGAGGACTAAAGAACTCCTGGCCCCCGCCCCTGCTTTCAACTGCACTTTGTCTGACGAGTGCTGGGATTGGCTGAATAAGGAGGCACAGACCGGGCCCAGCTTGGCATCAGAGGCTTCGACTAGCTCTGGAAGGGGGCGCAGGGACACTTGACTTGACTATGCCCCAGATTTATTGCTTTATTAGTACTTTCAAGTTTTCATTATGAGTGTAATAAAAAGCAACTTCAATTGTATGCAAGAGCAGGAGAACTCTGTTTTGAAATCAATGAAATTGAAGGTTGTGGTACTAAGAATTTTCCGCTTTGGTCCAAAAATGGTCTTAGTTGTAAAAAGATTAATTTGAACAAAGTCAACTTTTATTAAAACTTTTCAAAACTATTTTCGATATGGATCAGAACTGGACACGCCTGAGATCTGTCACTGGGATGCACAACCCCGGATCCTAGCAACTGGAAAGTTGCCCCTAGTCTGAATGGTACCGCAGCACTGTATGGCGACGGGAAGTTGCCCCTAGTCTGAATAGCACTGCACCGGAGATCACGATGAATGCGATGAATGCTGATGGATAAGGATGACTGAGATGATCAAAATGGACAAAGTTGATCGGGGAAAATGTTTATGGCTGAACTTCAGAATGAAGCTGCCTACGTATCCCAAGGATGGGAATCAAGCCTTACATAGTTCAGGCTTAGGTTCGCTCGGGTATTTTCACTCTCCTTTTGCGCTCTAACTTTTGCCAAAGCTGCCCTTTGCGGGTTTTCAACCTTGCGAGCTCAGTTTTTATAATTTCAAATTTTTTTGTGCTCTGAGTTTTGCCTAGGTCGCCCTTTCGGGTTTTCGGCCTAGCGAGCCTCTCAAGGGTAGTATTTCTTCAACTTGTCCAAATTGATCGGTTGTGAAAACTCTAAGCCATCCAGATCCATCAGAACCACAGCTCCACCTAACCAGATTGACTTGATGATGTAGGGACCAGTCCAATTGGGTCTGAACTTGCCCCTTGGGTTGTGGATGGGAGCTCGATTGTCCTTGAGTACCAAATCTCCTTCCTTTAAATTCCTGGACTTAACCTTCTTGTTGAAAGCCCGGGCGATTCTGCGTTGATAACCTTGGACATGGTACAGTGCTTTCAGTCTTCTTTCATCAAAAAGCATGAGTTCCTCAAATCTGCTCTGCTGCCAATCTGCCTCGGCTATTTGACACTCAGCCAATACTCCTAAAGACGGAACCTCAATCTCGATAGGTAGAACGGCCTCCATCCCATAAACCAATGAATACGGAGTCGCCCCAGTAAAAGTTCTGATTGAAGTCCGGTAGCCCCACAGAGCAAACGGCAGCTTATCTGGCCAGTCTCGGTAGGTTTCCACCATCTTCTGCAATATATGCTTGATATTCTTGTTGGCAGCCTCAACCGCTCCGTTGGTTTACGGCCGGTAGGTAGATGACTTATGAAAAGCCACATTGTATTTTTCCAACAAGTCTATCACCTCCTTTTTGAAGTGGGAACCGTTATCTGAAATTATCTCATTTGGGACCCCGTAGCGACAGATGATGTTGTTTCTGATAAACTTTGCAACGTACGAAGCCTTCAACACCGCGTAAGATTGGGCCTCAACCCACTTTGTAAAATAATCTATCGCAACCAGGATGAACTCAAGCCTATTCGACCCCTTTGGCGTAACAGCCCCGATCACGTCAATTCCCCAGACTGAAAATGGCCATGGTGAAGTCATATTGTACAGCTTTGTCGGCGGGATGTTCATGCGATTTGTATGAATCTGACATTTGTGGCATCGCCGAACGAAACTGATACAATCCTCCTCCATGGTGGACCAGTAGTACCCCTGTCTGAGGATCTTCCGTGCCAGCATTACCCCATTCATATGTGCTCCACATTCTCCTCCATGGATGGCTTCCATTAGGCGCTTCGACTCTTCGGTATCAACACACAGCTTATGCATTCCCAGATGACCTCTTCTGTACAGCTTACCCCCCACAGATGATGAACTGAATGGCCAATCTTCTTATTGCCCTTTTATCCTTGGCATTCGCCCCCGGCGGATATGTTTCATTCTCTAAGAAATTCCAATGTCGTAATACCAGGGGTTTTTGTCCTGAACCTCATCTATAGCAGCAATCGACTCATAGGCTGGTGCAAACTTTTGGTCAATGATGACTGGACGCATCCGGACTCCACACGGGATGTCTATCATGGAAGATAGAGTTGCTAAAGAATCTGTGAACCTGTTGTTTTCTCTTAGTAGATGAGTAAAACTTAGCTTCTCGAACTGAGGAATTAGCAAATCCAAGGTTTGGTGATACATCATCATCTTTTCCTCTTTTACTTTCCAGTCTCCTTTTGCTTGAGACACAACAAGGTTCGAGTCCCCGATGACGTCTGTAGACGCGCCCTTGGGCTTCACTCTACAGTTCGGACTCCTTTTTGTGTCGCGGTTCTAAATCTGAACCAAAGAGTCCACCTCTGGCAAATCGTTTTGAAGAAAACAGAATTTTGAAAAGTAGTGCCAAACATGGACTGCTTTGCCAGATTACAGAGTCGCCACCTAAATATTTTTTTAGTTGGGAAATTTAGGAAACCCTGACTCAGTGCCGAAGGCCACATGTCCGTCATCACCAAAGTGACTTGGTTCGGGAGCTTGGGTACGATCGGGGAAGGTCAGCTATGAGCACCCCCTTTCGCCCGGTCCGAAGACCGGCCTCTACTAACCGTGATATCCGTTTTTGAAAACTTTATGCGTTCTTATATCGGTTGTTAACCTAGAATTACTATGTGATGCGCACAACACAAAAGTATAGACTAGATTGCCTAATTTGGAAGTAGACATTGCATATCCGTTTTGTCTCGAAAAACGTGTTGGTTTTTGCTACTCGCAAGTAGGATAAAATTCGGATTTCAATGAGTTGTCCCAACTCAGACATTCCAACCTCCACCCATAGGCATTCAAACAATTTATCTCACATAAGCATTTAGCCGCATGGTAAGCATACTGTCATGGCAACATTCACACGCATGCGATATGCTAAAGCATAAATACTTACATCGTACTCCGTGCCAAAAATAGTAAACCAGTTAGCAAACATGCATGACCTAGTTCATGTTAAGTGGCTAATGCAACACAGGCAAGATGTAATCTAGAATAGGCTCGGCTAACTCTAAACATGGCATATGAAGTGCAAACACTTGATGCACGTATTCAATTAGGAATTGAAAATACGATGCAGTTTGTATTGATGTACCGAGCCCGGTGCATGTCAACAAATGCATGGATGCACACATGCATAGCATAAGGTATGCTAAAATAAACGTGCCCTAATCTACCAACATAAGCAGGTAAATAAAAGGGAGAAAGAAGTGGGGGTTGGAAGACATACACACACCCACACTTATTACAATTTTGCCCTCGCTTGGAGGGACCGAATAATAATACAGACCGAAATAAATAATTAACTATTCTAGCTAATTAAATATTACAAATCAACTAAATTAATTAAATAGATTAATTAATCTAATTAAGCGGTAAATGGCCTCGGGATGAGGGTCCAATGCATGTGCGTGCCCGGGACTCGCTCGGAATCGCACTGCCATGCAGGTGTGCCTCTGTTTTCTCTGCTCTCCTCCTCAGAAAATTGCCAAAATCTTAGGACTACCTCCCAGGGCACTGGGGATCACCACCGGCTGGGGTAGAACACCACCGGCTGAAGGATGAGGCCATCGGCACTGAATTCCCTTATCGCCTGCCAAAGGGATGCCGGTCGGCACTTTTTAGTGCCGGTCGGCACAAAATTCCTACAGAACCTGCAACTCACAGCAGCAGAGGGAAACAACAAGCATGACAATACAATCCAAGCTATTTATGCACTAAACATACCCCTTATCATGTTATTGACTCAAGGGGGCATGTGCCTCGATTCCCGGACCACCAATCGCGCATTTCAATGCGTGATGGCCCTAAGAACCACGGATGCAACTTCACTTTCAAATGCATGCAAATCACATAGGCACAAAAGGGGTACCAAACCTCTATCAAACTCACTTCAAGAGGCTTGGTATGCATGTCAATGTGGTGAAATCCTAAGTATGTCAACTAGGCATGCAATGTGGACAATGTGATACACTTATGCAAGCATGCAAACAAGCATACAATGCAAGCATGCAAACCACAAGAGGGATGGACTTATACATGAATTAGGCAACTCAAAATGGGCCTAAAATCAGTGGCCAAAGTGCCTAGAAAATGAGACCAAATGCACACACACACATGCAAGTGTTAAGGCTCAAGACTTAGGCATACAAAAGCAACTCTCATGCACACTTAAAGAGACCAAACATGGGCAACTAGTATGCACTTAAAGCTCTGAAATTCAAGTTAAACATGATGCCAAATCATGCAATGAAGCATGCCAAACAAAGCATGCAAATGGCCTAGGCTTAAGACAAGTCAATGGGGGTTTGAACCAAACCAAGACAAAGCAATTATGGCATGCATTGATCAACCCAAAACAGATTTTTAGCATGTCAAAATAGGCCCAAAGGACTACTTAGATGGCATCTAAGAAGCTTAAATTCAAAGGCATGCGATAAGGCCTAAACATGGAGCATGCGACACAAGCTTAAGAAGTCACAAAGAAGCATGCAATGTAAACATACAAGCACCTCTAAGGGACTGAAATAGCATATGAAATGGTTTCGAACCATCAAAAACAATGCAAGCAAGGCATGTTACACACTCATGCCCTTAAGGCCAACAAGCCAAATGCAAAGAGGCTATATTAAGCATGCTAAGATTGACCCAAATACTTATGGACAGACCTAAAACATGATAATATAAGCACAAAAGCTTCACAAATGTAAGCCTAAAACATGCTAGAAACTAGGGCATACAACCTAGGCATGTTAAGGCATAAAAGGGGCATTACAAGGCAACCATGCTAAGCATGCATAGGAGATCAAAACTAACTTATAGACATGTTATATCATGGCAATATAAGCATGGAAAACAACTCAAACATGTTCAACACACACTCAAGCATGGTGCTCTCTCAAGAGGCAAAACTTGCCCTTTTCAAGGACATCAAGGGGAGGGGGTGGCCCTCCCATTTTTGAGACTTCAAAGCATGCTCTTCACCACTGAAATCCCTCAAGATTTCAGTGGTGAAGAGATCCTATCACCAAAATCTCGGATCTCTCACAAAATAGCACAAAAAGTGCCCTTTTCAAGGCCTAAGGGTGGTCAAACCTACCCAAACCACTAAACACTCTTAATATACAACAAAGAGGGTTAAAAATCAGAACTTTTATGTGCCAAACACTAAGCCCAAAAACTATTTTAAACTATGTAAAAACAAGGTACAAGAATGGGGTAAAAAGGGAGTTAAGTTCTTACCCTTGTAGACCTCTTCATAAAGCTTGGTGTTGTGGCTTCTTTGAGCTCAAAACCAGCCAAGAATCACCAAAAACCAACCTCTAGAACCTCTGTCCCAAGAGAAAGGTGAAACACTAGGTGCTAGTGTGCAAAAGTAAGGCACAAAACACCTAGTTTAACAAGAGAAGGATAGATATAGGATAGATATATATTCTCTAACCTAAACCAGAGCTTCTTCTCTGTCTAAAATGGCTGAAAACCTCTCAAGAAAATCCAACCTTAAGCCAAGAAGAAGAGCCTTCCTCTTATAGAACTTGTAAGACTTACAAGCTAAGCAAACAAGGGCTCATCCCTCCATACATGTATGGAGGGGAAGCCAATTGCACACAGCTGTCTGAAAATATCTCAGAAAGCAAGTGCACAGTGTCCGGCCGGCAAAAAATGTCATTTTGACAAAATTGAGTGCCGACCGGCACAAAATAGTGCCGATGGCAACACCAGCCAGCCGGTGGCCTTTAGCCACAGCCGGTGGTGTGTGGGAATGCCTCACAAAGCATTCCCTGCCCCTCTAAGGCAAAACACAGGTGTCTGGTGCAAAACCGGACACAAAACGGTCAAGTTCGGAGGTCCTGAGGCAAGGCGCGCGAGCCGAGAACTCCGGGAACTCCAAACGAACACACACATGGATGATCACCGAGTGTTCAAACGGTGACGTCCGAGTCTTGAGGACGGTCAAAAATGGGGTGTCTACAACGTCCAACCGTCTTGCCCCTAGTTCTAGGGCTGCTTCTAGACCAGCAATGCATGCCTCATATTCTGCTTCATTGTTCGAGACTTTGAATCGGAGTTTGAAGGCTAGGGGAATACGGGAATTGTCGGGTGCTATCAGCAGCACTCCTATCCCGTACCCGTACTGATTTGATTCTCCATCGAAGTACATCGTCCAAGTTTCGTCGTCGATATGCAAAATGGCCTCATCTGGGAATAAGTACTCGGCTGCTTCATCCCCCTCAACCGGATGGTCGGCAAGGAACTCTGCTACTGCTCTTCCTTTGACTGACTTGCGTGTGACATACTTCAAATCAAATTCAGAGAGCAACAGCAACCAACGCGCTAGCCTACCCGTAAGTGCTGGTTTCTCGAAAAGATATTTGATGGGATCGAGTCGTGAAACCAACATTACGGAGTGAGCTAACAGGTAGTGCCGCAGCTTCCTGGTAGCCCATACCAAAGCTAAGCAAGCCTTCTCCAGCGGCGTGTACCGAGTCTCATACTCTAGCATCTTCTTGCTCAGATAGTAGATGGCTCTCTCCACCCTGTCTTCAGACTCTTGTGCAAGCATACAGCCCATCGTGGTCTTAGTCACTGATAGGTACAAAATCAACGGTTTCCCCGGTTCTGGTGGTGATAAAACGGGCGGGTTCTGTAAATATTCTTTGATCTGCTCAAACGCTGCTTGACATCGGCCATCCCATTGGAACTTCTTGCCTTTCTTCAGGAGACCAAAAAGTGGCTCACAAGTCAAGGTTAATTTTGAGATAAACCGTCTTATGAACTGCACTTTACCTAGAAAGCCTCTCACCTCCTTTTCAGTCCTTGGTGGGGGCATTTCTAGGATGGCCTTGATTTTGGAAGGGTCGACTTCGATGCCTCTTTGTGTAATTAGAAACCCCAGCATTTTTCCCGCTGTAACACCGAATGTACACTTTTGAGGGTTCAACTGCAACCGGAATTCCCTGATCCTTTGAAAGAACTTATGCAAGGCGGTGTAGTGGCCCTCTCTTTCTTTGGACTTGACAATCATGTCGTCTACGTACACCTCAACCTCCTTGTGGATCATATCATGTAATATTGTGGTCGCGGCCCGTTGATAAGTAGCTCCAGCATTCTTCAACCCAAACGGCATGACTCTATAGCAGTATGTCCCCCACGGGGTGGTGAATGCAGTCTTTTCCCTGTCTTCTGGTGCCATTACTATCTGGTTGTAACCTGAGAAGCCATCCATGAATGAAAGCAACGCGTGCCCTGCTGTGAAATCCACCAACTCATCAATATGCGGTAAGGGAAAGTCGTCCTTCGGACTAGCTCTGTTCAAATCCCTGAAGTCCACGCATACTCGGATCCTGCCATCCTTCTTCGGCACTGGAACAATGTTGGCCAACCAAGTCGGATATTCAGATACCAGCAGGAAGCCTGCGTCGATTTGCTTGGTGACCTCTTCTTTAATCTTGAGAGCCTAGTCCGGGCGGATTCTCCTGAGTTTTTGTTTGACAGGTCGAGCCTTGGGGTCAAGGGGGATCCGATGCTGTACAATCTCAGGATCGATTCAGGCATGTCTTCGTAGGACCACGCGAAAACATCTTTGAAATCTTTTAATAAACCGACTAAACGCTCGCGTTCCTCCGAAGACAACGTGGACCCGATCTGGACCAACCGCGGGTCCTCCTCAGTACCAATGTTCACGGTAGTGATTTCGTCCACTAGGGGTTTAACAAATCTTTCCTACTCCTGCTCAATTAATCGTTGCAAAACCGGAGGAACTTCGTCCTCGTCGTTTTCAAAATTTTGAAAGTCTGAATTAATGCAATAAATTAAGGGCACAGAAAAGTACTCAGAAACCACAGTTGCTTGATTCTCATTAGGCACATCTAAATCGTCCGATTCATTTACAACAGACTCAAATGAAAAGGAAAAAGACGACCTAGACAGGACTGTGGCATTCGGGTTAACAACCCTAGGAGTACCAGACTCAGACTCAGTCGAGCTGGAATCTGATTCCGACTCACAAGACTCGGTGGAATCAGATTCCGGCTCACTACCTGACCCGGTGCTGCTGGACAAAAATCCTCCTCGTATTGCCAAGTGAGAGAGGGTGTGATAGATGCATCCAAGATAGCTGCTGGTTGGCTCGCAGCCGTTTCATCCCCAATCATGGAAACCTCGGAGTTATCCCCCAAGCACTTATGGTCGATCGGAGAATCAGAGAGTAGACATGCCAGCGCTACCCACCGTTTCAAATTCTGTGCCCTCAGGATCCACTGCCCTACACTGCTCAACCTCAGCTGATGGGTCCGTCTGCTCTTCGGCAACATCCTCCCCGGATAACTGCAGGTCGAAGAAGATCTCAAAACCGGGCACGCGCTTCTTCTCCGCGTTTATCCACAGCTCTGGGAAGCCGCAAAATGGGAAAGTCCTCCCCCTCCCGGACGAAGCGTCCGTTCAGGGTACCCTGGATGGGCCCATGCATTAATTCAAAAGGCTTCCCAGCCTGCTTTGCTCTAGCTCTTCCGGCCATTTCTTTCCCTTTCCTCGCCCAGTCCTCTTTGGTGGGCAGATAACCCAGTCCAAAGGTATGCGGGTTGTGTGGCACTTCGGCCAATGTTGCGACGCCTTTCCTGCCGCTCCTTCCTAATCCCATCCCGGGCATGTGTTGTAGCTTGTTCATGAGGTAGACGGATTGAGCACTGACGTACACACCTTCATTCACAGCCATAATGTTTTGCACAACCCGGGTCTCGGCCAGAGTAAATCCTGATATAAACACGTCCTCCATGCCGTGCTCGATTTCTAGGACTGGTGTAGATACCTCCGGAGGGGGATGGATCAATGAATTCCCAAACACAATGGCTACTCCCTTTCCATAGGGGTATTTCACCATCTGATGCAGAGTGGACGAGACGGCCTTCACCTGGTGCAACCACGGTCGCCCCAAAAGTAGGTTGAAAGTTGCAGGAACCTCCAAGTCATGGAAATCTATCTCGTGTTGTCCGGGTCCAACCTTTGTCTGAATCTTGACAGTCCCCATCACTTCTCTGCTAGTATTATCGTATGCTCTGATCACCTGAGTTGTCGGGATGAAGTCCGCGGGCTTCAACCCGATGGCATACGCTGTTCTGGCTGGGCAGACATTGATGGCAGACCCTGTATCAACAAGTACCACCGGTATCCACTTGTCTCTACATTCCACGGAGATATAGAGAGGTTTGTTATGATTCACGCCCTCAGGCGGCAGTTCTTTGTCTGAGAAGGTTAAAGCCGGGGAACCTCCTCCTGGAAAAACTAGCCCAACCAGCTGCTCTAGTGTAGTGTCTATAGAGAGTTTGGCCCTGTCCATAGCAGATAGAACAGCCTGTCTGTGTACTCGCGACGCCATAAGCAATCCCCAGATGGAGATGTCTGCTTGTATCTTCTTCAATTGCTTGAGCACAGCTTCTTCTTCAATCTGTTTCTCTCTCTGTTTCTCAGCTTCTTTGTCTTTCCCGGATGCCTCAGGTTGGTCTAAGTGCGGAGGCTTAAAATACCGCCCACTTCTTGTCATATGAGCGATCTCATCGAGATACCAGGTGTCATCTGGTTGATTACTTCCCCAATCCTCGTCTGTGTGGGCAAGACATAAGTCATCGTCTTTCCACCACATTCCGTCGGCAGCCGACAGACACCTGTCCGGCTCCGGTATGATCGTACTCACAGCACCTTCAGTCTTCATGCTCGCAGCATTTCCTGTTCCTGTGCACACAGCACTCTCGACCCCCACATGGGCCTTGGCTTTTCTGATTCTCTCGGAATCCTCAAATCTTTGTTGCTCCAACTGCGTCAGTACAGCTGGTTGGTCGGTATTTCCTGCATTTACAATCCCCAAATTCTGAGCGAAATTCTTAGTGCCGGCGCTCTCCAGCATTATATTCTGACTCTCGGCCCTTCCGGCCACCACTGATACTCTCGCCGCTGCCGGGCCCTGTTCTGGTTGATATTCTACGACGTCTGGTTGATCATCTAACCATCCGGTAACTTCTGCCGACTCCTCATATTCAAACCAGCTGATTGTTGCATCGCCTGATTCTTGGTCGTTGAAGAACTGGAGGTTGGCAAGGTCCTCTCCTACAGCTGTTAGATCATCCGTTCCCCACTCAAATCTGTCCCCCTGAATCACACACAGTTCATCTTTATCTGGCAGTCCCACACTCGGCTCAGACCAGCCCACTGACTGGATGTATTCACTTGGATCATAGGCTCTTGCAGCAAGATTCTCAGACTGTTTCATCCCAAACTCAACAACCCCACTTTTCTCTGAAATCTGCCCTGTCCCATCTTCGGTGGTCACCACCTTTGGCTCAGATTGGGTTGTGGAGATGTCCATCATGCACAAGTCAGTGCAAACAGGAAGGATCACCTCCGGCTTAGGTAGGTGGGATGGGGTGATATAGACACTAGGATCGTAAGACACGACCCTAGTTTGGATGAAGTTGATTCTGTTGGGAGGAGGGACTTGGTTGTGTGGTGGGAGGGGATTTGTCGTGACGTTGGGTTTTTCGGGAGGCGCGATCACCTGCTTGTCAATAAGATCCTGGATCTCATGACGCAATCTAAAGCAACGGTCGGTGTCATGACCGTGCTGTTGGTGATACGCGCAATATCTCGCCGGGTCATGAGAGGGAGGGAGTGGATTTGGTAGTGGCCTCGGCTCTAGGGCGTCAAATGCTTCTTCCTGATTAATACCCCCAGAGCCTTGGACAGGGGCATATAGAGGGGTGTAAAGGTTCTTTGGCCTCTGGGCGGATATTTTGTGGTTTGGGTATTACTTCCGGATGCACCGGAGAAGGGCGTGGCTGTAGCGGGCCTTGGATGGGGAAGGGGATTGGTGGTGACCATACTGACCTCCGGAGCTCTTGTATTTGCAGCGCCACTCGGGCCTGCGTTGTTGTTGCGGTTAAATGTCCTCCGGGGTTGTTCCCGGTCCTGGTCAATCAGACCTTGTTTCATCGCATCCTCGATTTGTACCCCCCATCTCGTGTAGGTCTGAGAAAGTGGGAAAGGGGAGTACAATCATCTTCTGCATTAATTTCGGTTAGAGATTGCGCACAATCATCCTGATTTGGTCTTTGTCTATAGGCCTCAAAGTCATCATTGATGCATTTGCCCTCCACCGGGTCACAAAATCTGAGAAGCTCTCTTTGGGCTCCTGCCTCGTCGTCTCAAGATCACGAGTTGTAATCTCGATCTGGGTATTGTATGAGTACTGTGCAACAAAGGCCTCAGCCATTTCATCCCAGCTTCTTTTGACATCATCCTCCAGCTTTGCATACCAGATGGCAGCCACACCCGTAACAAGGTTCGGCCCGAATAGTGAAAGTTTTTGTGGTCTGGTTAGACCCATTGGCCGCAGAATGTCTGAAAATAGCCGGAGGTGGACCATAGGGTCCCCGGATCCATCAAAGCGATCGATCTGGGGCATTTTGAATCTGTCTGGCAATGTCACGGCCACGTCGGTATATCCGTCCTCGATATCCGGAATAGCCTTCACCTCTTGAGATTTCTTAAAAAGCTTCTCAAGCTTGCTCAATTTCAGAGCTGTATGGTCTATCTCGAACTCGAAGGGAGAGTCCGGGTGGTTGGGTGTATGGGTCTTGGACAGTTGAGGCGGAAGCGGGGGCGGAGCCAGCCCCGTTGGAAGGCCCGTGTCCTCTTGTATGTTCTGGGCATTAGGTAGGGTGTTTTGGGTGTTTGGGAGGGCATTCTGAACAGTAGGTGTCTGCTCTGGGTAATGGGACTCCCGATGGAGGAGGAGCTGGGTGTGAGGTTGATGTTCCGGCCTGTTGCTGGAGCCTAGTAATGAGCTCAGCCTGCTGGGCCATGACTGTGGCCTGTTGCTTCGAAAATTCCGCTTGGCGGATGGCATCCTCCTGCATCTGTCTCATGCTCTCTTGCATTTGACGTATCATTTCCTCTATCCCGGCCATATTCTGTTGGTCCAACTGACTGATCGGTAAGTGTATCTCTATGGCGGAAACAGAAACCCCAACCTGACTGTTTGCTGCTGAAGTAGCCCGCTGCCCCGGTAATCCCTGCTCTGACACACTGCGCCTCCTTGGCTTTCTCCTAACAACTAGGGGTAGGGAGTGGAACACGGGATGTCCGTCAACCAGATCCTCAGATCGATTGAGTCGGCAACCTCTCGTCCAAAGTGCTTGGGGAGTATCTACTGGTTCGGAAGCAATTGTGCTAAAAACCTGCCCCTAGCAAAAGATAAATAAAGCGAAAAGGAAATAAATAACCAGATAAACGGACAGCATAACAGCTTAAATTAAATACACAACACACGGCTGGGCATTAACAACACACGGTCAATAAGCTGAATACACACTGTCCTCAAACACTGATCAATATCCCTGAATCACTGTCCCCAAAACTGAATCGGATACCCGCAGATAACTGATTCTCAAATACCGACTGATGCCCGCAGGCCTGATGCCCAACTCATAAACTGATACATGCATTCATGTAGAGACGCACTCTAAAGCACATAACAGATAAGTGAGAACCAAAACACCCCTATGTTGGGGTTGGGTTTCCCTGTCTTATTTTGTCAGAAACTAGGGTTTCACTACGCACGCAGCGGTTTCAAACAACCTATAAATGGGTAAGCAACCTGTCCTAAGTTTAGAATGGTCACTATGGATCCGAATATGCACTAGGTCGAATGGTCAAAAAGGGTGCCCCGGTAAAACTGGGGTTTGTGTTCCCATACTGGCAGAGCCCACAATCCGGTCAGCCTTATAGTCATGTCTTGACAAGACAAGCCTCGGCAAACCGTTCAGGAATAGCAGATGACAAATTCCTAATTAATTAACAAATTAACTAAGAAAACAATAAACTGGCATGCAAGCCAGGGACTGCCTTGATTCCGCTGAATGATATATGTGTGGGCTGCCTTGCGCGGAAATCCACTGGGATGCCCCAATTAGCCTCTGTTTTGCAATTATTCTTGGAAAGCGCACCAAGCTCTGAAAAGTTACTGATTCTTCATTTTGCTGGCAACAGAGAGCAGGAAAGGGGCATGGCAATGTATTTTCGCAAATGTATGCATGCCTCGATCCTCGTGCCACCAATCACGCATCTCGATGCATGATGGCCGAGGAGTCGAATTGCACAACTCGATATGGAATGAATGCACATGAGAACTATAACAAAACCTAACTCCATCATGGATAATCCGGAGTGTCGGTGACTGGGGAATTGAGACACGTTCCGTCACTCGGAGTACGAAACGCACCTCGTTTCCCGTGCCCGGGCTAACTCCTATCCCGAACACAATGCAATATGCATGACATGCATGAATGCAACTAACATACACCCTAGCATACACAATGCTATGAAATGGCATACACAATGCTCGATGTAACATGGCATACACAATGCACTAACATACAACTTAGCATACACAATGCTATGAAACGAAATGGCATACACAATGCACAATGGACTTACACCAACACAAGTGGACCTCAGCCACACCCACATAGGAGGCCACAAGATGAAAACAAGACAACTCGAAATGTGTGCACATGTGCACGCAAACCGAGGACCGAACTTACGGCACGGAAATGCCACCTCTAATGAGACATGGCAAAGACAACGGAATATGATATGCAAACATGCAAAAATCAGTAGCAAAATGAGGGGGAAAACAGCCCCGAAACATGGTGAAATGAAACCCGATGCAAGGAACGAGTCCCGAAAACATGGAATTAAGCACATGAAATGGCCTATAGCTATACAAAGCATGCATAATTGGTACATGGAATGAAAATACAGAAGCAAGGCAGCCCCAAAATAAGCATTTTTACAGTTCAAGACATGGCCAAACAGTGGGTATAAATAGGGCAAAATAAGCATGCAAAAATGGGGGGGGCAAAGAGAGGTAATGAAGCAAGTCATAGCTTCTGGTCTCAAAAATAGAAGGCCCCTTCTACAATGTTGAAGAGGGGCCAAAAATATGATGTTTTACAGTTTATGGCAAACCCCAAAAAACAGATACAAGTATGGCAAACAATTCATGCAAGAAATGGGCCAACAAAGGGGCAAAGAAGTAACTGATATATGCTGGCCCAAACAGGTTAGAGACCTTCAACAATGTTGAAGAGGGGCCCAAAATATGGCTTTTTTCAGTAGATGATCAAGCCCCAAATCAGTATGAAAATATGCTCAAAATACAATGCAAGATTAAGGCCACAAGAGGGCTATAATACAAAGTATACCAAGGATGTCTCAAACAGCCCTAGACCCTTAATAAAAAATTAAGAGGGGGTCATTTTAGGGCCATTTTCAGTTCGGACCAAAGCCCAAAAACAGAGACACAATAGCCTAATAAATCATGCAAAATAGGGGACCTAAGAGGGGTACAATGACAAGTGATATATGGAGGTCCCAAACAGTGTTGAGCCCTTCTTCAATGTTGAAGAGGGGCTTCAAAATAGGCCTATTTACAGTTTACATCAGGCCCCAAAACAGATCACACACAAGCTAAAAATATCATGCAAGAAAATGGCATTCAAGAGGGTATTGAAGCAAGTGCAACATGGGGGGCTCAAACAGTCTTGAGCCCTTAATGAAACAAGAACATGAGCTCAAAAAAGTGACCTTTTCAGTTTTGGTCGGAGCTCAAAACAGCAAGCAAAGAGGACTAATATTGTTGAGCAAAATAAGGGCCAAAAGGAGGGAAATAGGACTTACCCTTGTAGACCAACCCTTTTGCTGTCTCTTGGACCAAAAATGTTGCCTCCTAGCCTTTGAAAAACTCCCAAGCTATTGGAAATGGAGTAGTGGTGGAGTAGTGGTGGTGGTGTTAGGTGGTGATGAAGAAAGGGTGTAGAACTTGGATGCTTGGAGCTTGAAGTGAGGGAGAGAGAGAGGTGCAATACAAGGAGCTTAAGGGAATTTTTCTAACCCTCAAACCAGACCTGGAGGCTGGTTATATAGGCCAAGAGAGGGGAGAAAAGGAGGGAAAAAAAGGGAGGGAAAATGCATCAATTTTCCCTCCAAAAAAGTTCCCCCCGGATACAGGTTTTTGGGGAGAAACAGATATACAGCTGTAATGTACCAACCTTGAGGATCATGGCTGGCCAAGTATTGGAGTTGCAGGTGGCTGGCCGGCCACCCCCCATGGCCGGCCGGCCAGGGGTCAAAAGGGTCAACTTGAATTAATGGCCGGCCACCACAAATTGGTGGCCTCCCAGGTGTCTTCAACACAACCATGTGGTTCAAAATTGGCAACTGTAAAACAGGAGAGAGAATAGGCCATTTTTAGGAGGGGTTCAAAAGGGTCAAATGGAATTACTGGCCGGCCACCAACTTTTAGTGTCCTCCCATGTGTGTACAACACAAATATGTGGTTTGGGGTTGAAGAAAGTGGCCCTAAGGTGGTCAACATTGGCTTGGAAGTGAGAAAACGGGCGTCGGAGGACGCCGGGAGGAATATAACTGGTTGCTGAAACAATTGCTGGCCTCCCCGCCCTTCTACGGCCTTCCTGGTGATGAAACAGAGGTACCTGCCAAAAATGAACGAAAACTGAAGCAAAAACGACGAATGTTCGGGGGCCAAAACGCGCAATTCGGGGCCCCGAAAACTACCTGTTAAGCACCGGGAGTGGTGTTCGACCATGAAGTGGGTCTCTCAGACCTCAGTGTCCCTCAAAAGGGAGTAAACAAGATGCATACCAAAAACCGGAGCAAACGGAGGCGGTTAAGCGGTCCCGAACCGAGGCACACGGCCTGACGACTCGAAAACCGGGAACCGGGCTCCGAAACGGGCAAAATGGCCTACGACCACGAAATGTAGCCCACGGCCACCGAGAGATGATCTACGAGACCTCTCCCTCCCTTTGGGAAGAAAAACAGAGAAAACTGAGTCTGGTTCGCAAACCGAGGCAAGGCACAGAAGAGGGTTCGGAAGTCCGGAGGCAAGGCTCACGGCCGAGACTCTGAGACTTCTGAACGAGCACAATATGCACCATCACCAAGCGCTCAAATGGTGACGTCTGAGTCTTAAGGTCGGTCAAAAATGGGGTGTCTACAGAACCCCGTAGCGACAGATGATGTTGTTTCTAATAAACTTTGCAACGTGCGAAGCCTTCAACACCGCGTAAGATTGGGCCTCGACCCACTTTTAAAATAATCTATCGCAACCAGGATGAACTCATACCCATTCGACCCCTTCGGAGTGACAGCCCCGATCACATCAATTCCCCAGACTGAAAATGGCCATGGTGAAGTCATATTGTACAGCTTTGTCGGCGGGATGTTCATGCGATTTGCATGGATCTGACATTTGTGGCATCGCCGAACGAAACCGATACAATCCTCGTCCATGGTGGTCCAGTAGTAACCCTGTCTGAGGATCTTCCGTGCCAGCATTACTCCATCCATATGTGCTCCACATTCTCCTCCATGGATGGCTTCCATTAGGCGCTTCGACTCTTCGGTATCAACACATAGCTTATGCATTCCCAGATGACCTCTTCTGTACAGCTTACCCCCACAGATGATGAACTGAATGACCAATCTTCTTATTGCCCTTTTGTCCTTGGCATTTGCCCCCGGCGGATATATTTCCTTCTCTAAGAAATTCCAAATGTCATAATACCAGGGGTTTTTGTCCTGAACCTCATCTATAGTAGCAATCGACTCATAGGCTGGTGCAAACTTCTGGTCAATGATGACTGGACGCATCCGAACTCCACACGGGATGTCTATCATGGAAGACAGAGTTGCTAAAGAATCTGCGAACCTGTTGTTCTCTCTTAGTAGATGAGTAAAGCTTAGCTTCTCGAACCGAGGAATTAGCAAATCCAAGGTTTGGTGATACATCATCATCTTTTCCTCTTTTACTTTCCAGTCTCCTTTTGCTTAAGACACAACAAGGTTCGAGTCCCCGATGACGTCCAATCGTCTTGCCCCTAGTTCTAGGGCTGCTTCTAGGCCAGCAATGCATGCCTCATATTCTGCTTCATTGTTCGAGACTTTGAATCGGAGTTTGAAGGCTAGGGGAATACGGGAATTGTCGGGTGCTATCAGCAGCACTCTGTAACACGTCCGCGGGGGACCTCCGCTATAGTTCGGACTCCCTTTTTGTTTGTTGCGGTTCTTAATCTGAACCAAAGAGTCCAACTCTGGCAAATCGTTTTGAGAAAAAAACAGATTTTTGAAAAGAAGTGCCAAACATGGACTGCTTTGCCAGATACAGAGTTGCCACCTAAATATTTTTTAATGGGGAAATTTAGGAAACCCAGACTCGGTGTCGAAGGCCATGTGCCCGTCATCACCAAAGTTGTCTTGGCTCGGGAGCTTGGGTACGATCGGGGAAGGTCAGCTATGAGCACCCCCTTTCGCCCGGTCCGAAGACCGGCCTCTACTAACTATGATATCCGATTTTGAAAACATTATGTGTTCTTGTTCCGGTTATTAGCCTAGATTTACTATGTTATGCGCACAGCAAACAAGTATAGACTAGACCGCTTAATTTGGAAACAAGCATTGCACATCCGTTTGTTTTAGAAAATGCTTTGAAATTTGCTACTCGCAAGTAGGCTAAAGTACGGATTTCAACGAGTTTTTTCCAACTCAGGCAATCCAACCTTCACCCATAGGCAATCGAACAGTTTATCTCACATAAGCAATTAGCCACATGGTAAGCATGCTGTCATGTTAACACTCACATGCATGCGAGATGCTAAAGCATAAATACTTACATTGTACTCCATGCCAAAACAATAAACTAGTTAGCAAATATGCATGTCCTAGTTCAAGTTAAGTGGCTAATGCAACACATGTAAGGATGCAGTTAGAGTAGGCTCGGCTAACCCTAAAATGGCATGTGAAATGCTACAATTATCACGTATTCAATTTGGAATTGAAAATACAATGCAGTTTGTATGATGTACCGAGCCCGGTGCATGTAAGACAAATGCATGGATGCACGCATGCATGGCATAAGGTATACAAATTTAGACGTGCCCTAATCTACCATCATAAGCAGGTAAATAAAAGGGGGAAAGAAGTGGAGGTTGGAAGACATGCACACACACGCACCCACACTTATTACAGATTCGCCCTCGCTCGGAGGGACCAAAAGAATAATACAAATTAATTAACTACGCAAGCTAATTAAATATTACAAATTGCCTAATTAGTTAACAACTAACTAAACTATGAAAAACAATAAACCGCCTCGGGAGGAGAGCCTGATGCAACGCATGCTCGGGTCCTACTCGGAATTGCACTGCCATGCATAGACTGCCTCTGTTTTCCTTGCTCTGCCCTTCTGAAGACTGTCGAAGTCTCAGAGATGCTTCTTCAGATACTGGGGATCACTATCGACTGAGCAGAATGGCCACCGGCTGCAGCATGTGATCATCGGCTGGAAATGAGGATATCGGCCACCAATACATTGTCGGTCGGCACTAAATATTGCCGGTCAGCAAAAAGTTCCTGCAGAACCTGCAACTCACAGCAGCAGAGGGCAAAATCTTGTATGGCAATGCAATCCAAGCAATGTATGCACCAATCATGCCCCTTATCATGTTTTTGACTCAAAGGGGCATGTGCCTCGATTCTCGGACCATCAATCATGCATTTCCATGCATGATGGCCCAAAGAACCAAGTTGTGCACATTGATTTCAAATGCAATGCAAACAATCAAACCGAGGCCCAATCCCTATCACTAAATCAAGGGACAAGGTTTGCATGCAAAGTACAATGCATCCTAGGCATGTTAGCTAATATGCAACATGATCATGAGGGCAAGCATGCAAGCATGAACATGGACAATGTACAAACATGTAAGGTAAGCATGCAACCAAGCAGATGATGGTCTTAAACATGAATTAGGCAGCTCTAGTTAGGCCCAAAACAGTGGCCAAATGCCAAGTACATGAGGACCAAAATGCATACAAACATGCAAGCACACATGATCCAACACTTAGGCATAAACAGGCAACTCTTAATCACACTTAAAGAGACTAAACAAAAGACAATTAGCATGCAATGGAAAGCTTTAAAATCATGTTATAAGAGGTGCCAAACCAACTTAAGCAAGACAAATACTAGTGTGCAAATAGTCCAAATTCTTGAAGCAAGGTAATGAAGCTTTGAAACACACTTAGCGTAACAACCATGGCATGCATTAGACAACTAAAAAAAACAGATTTTTAGCATGTCAAAACAAGGCTAAAGGACTACTTAGATGGCATCTAAGTGGCTCTAATATGAAGGCATGCACAAATGCACTTCAAGGAGCATATAACACATGCTCAAGAGGCGACAAAGAGACAACCAAGGCAAGCATACAAGCATGTCTTAGGGACTGAAATGATGTTACAAATGGTGCCAAACCACTTAAATGATGCAAGTAACACATGCTACACATTCTCATACTTGAAGCATACAAGCTCAAGTACAAAGGAGCTATACCAAGCATGCCAAAATCGACCCAAACAATTATGGACAGACCTAAAACATGGCAAAATAAGCACAAAACCTTCACAAGGCTAAGCCTAAAATATGCTAGAATGAAGGCTAACAACCTAAGGCATATTAGGGGCTTAACATGGCATTACATGGTAGGTATGCTAAGCATGCATGGTGTACCAAAACCAACTTAATACAAAGTTAAATCATGACAATATAAGCATAAACTACAGCCATGGCATGATCAACAAACCTTTAAACATAATGCTCCCTTAAGAGGCCAAAATTGGTCCTTTTCAAGGACAACAAGGAGAGGGGGTGGCCCTCTCCTTCTTGAGACTTCAAGGCACCATCTTCACCACTGAAATCCCTTAAGATTTCAGTGGTGAGGAGGCCCAAGCACCAAAGTCTCGGAGCTCACCAAAAATGGCACAAAATAGGGCCTCTCAAGGCCTAAGGGTGGTCAAACACCTCCAAACCACAAAACACTCTTAACAAACAATCAAGAGGGCTTAAAAACATAACTTTTTTGTATTATACACTAAGCACAAAAATAGTTCTAAGATAGGTACTAAAGCAATGCAAAAATGGGGAATAAAAGGGAAATTTCTTACCCTTGAAGCCCTCCTTCACAAACAATGCTCCAACAGCCTTCTTTGGCTTAAATCCAGCTCCAAAACACTCAAACAACCCTCCAAGGGTCTCAAGTCCAAGAGATGGTGTGTTGGTGTGTGTTTGTGAGCAAAAGTAGGACAAAACACACACTTATAGAGATAGAATATGTATCAAACCCTAACCCTAGAACTCAAGCTTTACAAAAGCTGTCTAAAATGTCTAACCCTCTTGCCAAGAGAAGAAGCCCTCCTATATAGGCAATTCCCTCTTGTAAGGCTTCCAAAACAAGCCATTCAAGAGGGAAATCCCTCCATACACGTGTATGGAGGGGAAAGGGGTGGGTGCCAGCTATCACAGCTGGCACAAAATATCTACAAAAAGTAGATGAACAGTGGTCGGCCGCTTAAAATTGCCATTTTGACAAAATTTACTGCCGACCGGCAACAAAGAGTGCCGACCGGCCATATATATTGCCGGTGGCAACAAAACCTTGGCCGGTGGCCTCTAGCCACTGCCGGTGATGTGTGGAGATGCCTCACAAGGCATTCCCTGCCCCTCCAAGGCAAAACACAAGTGTTTGGTGCAAAACCAGACACAAAACGGTCGAGTTCGGAGATCCTGAGGCAAGGCGCGTAGCCGAGACCTCCGGGAACTCCAAACGAACACAAACATGGATGATCACCGAGTGTTCAAACGGTGACGTCCAAGTCTTGAGGACGGTCAAAAATGGGGTGTCTACACACTCCTATCCCATACCCGTACTGATTTGATGCTCCGTCAAAGTACATCGTCCAAGCTTCGTCGTCGATATGCAAAATGGCCTCATCTGGGAATAAGTATTCAACTGCTTCACCCCCTTTCACCGGATGGTTAGCGAGGAACTCTGCTACTTCTCTTCCTTTGACTGACTTGCGCGTTACATATTTTAGATCAAATTCGGAGAGCAACAGCAGCCAGCGAGCTAGCCTACCCGTAAGTGCTGGTTTCTCGAAAAGATATTTGATGGGATCGAGTCGTGAAACCAACATTACGGAGTGAGCTAACAGGTAGTGCCGCAGCTTCCTGGTAGCCCATACCAAAGCTAAGCAAGCCTTCTCCAGCGGTGTATAGCGAGTTTCATACTCTAGCATCTTCTTGCTAAGATAGTAGATGGCTTTTTCCACTCTGCCTTCAGATTCTTGTGCAAGCATGCAGCCCATTGTGGTCTCAGTCACTGAAAGGTACAATATCAACGGTTTTCCTGGTTCTGGCGGTGACAACACGGGCAGGTTCTGTAGATATTCTTTGATCTGCTCAAACGCTGCTTGACATCGGCCGTCCCATTGAAATTTCTTGCCTTTCTTCAGGAGACCAAAAAGTGGTTCACAAGTCAAGGTTAATTTTGAGACAAACCATCTTATGAATTGCACTTTACCCAGAAAGCCTCTCACCTCCTTTTCAGTCCTTGGTAGGGGCATTTCTAGGATGGCCTTGATTTTGGAAGGGTCGACCTCGATGCCCCTTTGTGTAATCAGAAACCCCAGCATTTTTCCCGTTGTAACACCAAATGTACACTTTTGAGGGTTCAGCCGTAACCGGAATTCCCTGATCCTTTGAAAAAACTTATGCAAGGCGGTGTAGTGGCCCTCTCTTTCGTTTGGACTTGACAATCATGTCGTCCACGTACACCTCAACCTCCTTGTGGATCATATCATGTAATATTGTGGTCGCGGCCCGTTGATAAGTAGCTCCAGCATTCTTCAGCCCAAACGGCATTACTCTATAGCAGTATGTTCCCCACGGGGTGGTGAATGCAGTTTTTTCCCTGTCTTCTGGTGCCATTACTATCTGGTTGTAACCTGAGAAGCCATCCATAAATGAAAGCAATGCGTGCCCTGCTGTGAAATCCACCAACTCATCAATATGCGGTAAGGGAAAGTCGTCCTTCGGACTAGCTCTGTTCAAATCCCTGAAGTCCACGCATACTCGGATCCTGCCATCCTTCTTTGGCACCGGAACAATGTTGGCCAACCAAGTCGGGTATTCGGATACAAGCAGGAAACCTGCGTCGATTTGCTTGGTGATCTCTTCCTTAATCTTGAGAGTCCAGTCCGGGCGAATCCTCCTGAGTTTCTGCTTGACAGGTCGGGCCTCGGGGTCAAGGGGGATCCGATGCTGTACGATCTCAGGATCGATTCCAGGCATGTCTTCGTAGGACCACGCGAAAACATCTTTGAAATCTTTTAATAAAGCGACTAAGCGCTCGCGTTCCTTCGAAGACAACGTGGACCCGATCTGGACCAGCCGCGGGTCCTCCTCAGTACCAATGTTCACGGTAGTGATTTCGTCCACTAGGGGTTTAACAAATCTTTCCTGCTCCTGCTCAATTAATCATTGCAAAACCGGAGGAACTTCGTCCTCGTCGTTTTCAAAATTTTGAAAGTCTGAATTAATGCAATAAATTAAGGGCACAGAAAAGTACTCAGAAACCACAGTTGCTTGATTCTCATTAGGCACATCCAAATCGTCCGATTCATTTACAACAGACTCAAATGAAAAGGAAAAAGACGACCTAGACAGGACTGTGGCATCCGAGTTAACATCCCCAGGATCACCAGACTCAGACTCAGTCGAGCTGGAATCTGATTCCGACTCACAAGCCTCGGTGGAATCAGATTCCGGCTCACTACCTGACCCGGTACTGCTGGACAAAAATCCCTCCTCGTATTACCAAGTGAGAGAGGGTGCGATAGATGCATCCAAGATAGCTGCTGGTAGGCCCACAGCCGTTTCATCCCCAATCATGGAAACCGCGAAGTTATCCCCCAAGCACTTATGGTCGATCGGAGGATCAGAGAGTAGACATGCCAACGCTACCCCCATTTCAAATTCTGTGCCCTCAGGATCCGCTGCCTTACACTGCTCAACTTCAGCTGATGGGTCTGTCTGCTCTGTGGCAACGTCATCCCCGGATAGTTGCAGGTCGAAGAAGATCTCAAAACCGGGCACGCGCTTCTTTTCCGCGTTTATCCACGACTCTGGGAAGCCGCAAAATAGAAAGTCCTCCCCCTCCCGGATGAAGCGTCCGTTCAGGGTACCCTAGATGGGCCTATGCATTAATTCAAAAGGCTTCCCAGCCTGCTTTGCTCTGACTCTTCTGGCCATTTCCTTTCCCTTCCTCACCCAGTCCTCTTTGGTGGGCAGATAACCCAAACCAAAGGTATGAGGGTTGTGTGGCACCTCGGACAATGTTGCGACGCCTTTCCGGCCGCTTCTTCCTAATCCCATCCCGGGGATGTGTTGTAGCTTGTTCATGAGGTAGACAGATTGAGCACTAACGTACACACCTTCATCCACAGCCATAATATTCTGCACAACCCGGGCCTCAGCCAAAGTGAATCCTGACAAGAACACATCCTCCGTGCCGTGCTCGATCTCCAAGACTGGTGTAGACACTTCCGGCGGCGGATGGATGGATGAATTTCCGAAGACAATAGCCACCCCCTTCCCGTGAGAGTACTTCAGCATTTGATGTAAAGTGGAAGAGACTGCCTTTACTTGGTGCAACCACGGCCGCCCCAAGAGTAAGTTGAAGGTTGCGGGAACGTCCAAGACATGAAATTCGATGTTGTGTTGTCCTAGACCAACCTTGGTCTGAATCTTGACAGTCCCCATCACTTCTCTGCTAGTATTATCGTACGCTCTGATCACCTAAGTTGTCGGGACGAAGTCCACTGGCTTCAACCCGATTGCATATGTTGTTCTGGCTAGGCAGACATTGATGGCAGACCCGGTATCAACAAGTACTACCGGTATCCACTTGTCTCTACATTCCACGGAGATGTAGAGAGGCTTGTTATGATTCACGCCCTTAGGCGGCAGTTCTTTGTCTGAGAAGGTCAAAGCCGGGGGCACCTCCTCCCGGAAAAACCAGCCCAACTAGCTGCTCTGGTGTAGTGTCTATAGAGAGTTTGGCCTTGTCCATAGCAGATAGGACAGCTTGTCTGTGCACCCGTGATGCCATGAGCAGTCCCCAGATGGAGATGTCTGCTTGTATCTTCTTCAATTGCTTGAGCACAGCTTCTTCTTCAATCTGTTTCTCTCTTTGTTTCTCGGCTTCCTTGTCTTTTCCGGATGCCTCAAGTTGGTCTAAGTGTGGAGGCTTGAAATACCGCCCACTTCTTGTCATATGAGCGACCTCGTCAATATACCAGGTATCATCTGGTTGACTACTCCGCCAGTCCTCATCTGTGTGGGCAAGACATAAGTCATCGTCTTCCCACCACATTCCGTCGGCAGCCGACAGACACCTGTCCGACTCCGGTATGATCGTACTCGTAGCACCTTCAGTCCTCATGCCCGCAGCATTTCCTGTTCCCATGCACACAGTACTCTCGACTCCCACATGGGCCTTAGCTTTTCTGATTCTCTCGGAATCCTCAAATCTTTGTTGTTCCAACTGCGTCAGTACAGCTGGTTGGTCAACATTCCCTGCATTTACAATCCCCAAATTCTGAGCGAAATTCTTAGTGCCGGCGCTCTCCGGCGGTGTATTCTAACTCTCGACCCTTCCGGCCACCACTGATACTCTCGCCCCTACCGGGCCTTGTTCTAGTTGATATTCTACGACGTCTGGTTGATCATCTAACCATCCGGTCACTTCTGCCGACTCCTCATACTTGAACCAATTGATTGCTGTATCCCCTGATTCTTGGTTACTAAAGAACTGGAGGTTGGCAAGGTCCTCTCCTACGGCTGTTAGATCATCCGTTCCCCGTTCAAATCTGTCCCCCTGTATTACACATAATTCTGCTCTTTCTGGCGGCCCCACACTCAGCTCAGACCGGCCCATTGACTGGATGTATTCACTTGGATCATAGGCTCCTTCAGTGAGATTCCCAGACTGTTCAATCCCAGACTCAACAACCCCACTTTTCTCTGAAATCTGCCCTGTCCCATCTTTGGTGGTCACCACCACTGGCTTAGGTCGGGTTGTGGAGATGTCCATCATGCACAAGTCAGTGCAGACAGGAAGGATCACCTCCGGCTTAGGTAGGTGGGATGGGGTGATATAGATACTAGGATCGTAAAGCACGACCCCAGTTTGAATGAAGTTGATTCTGTTGGGAGGAGGGGCTTGGTTATGTGGTGGGAGGGGATTTGTTGTGACGTTGGGTTTTTCAGGAGGCGCGATCACCTACTTGTCAATAAGATCCTGGATCTCATGACGCAATCTAAAGCAACGGTCGGTGTCATGACCGTGCTGTTGGTGATACGCATAGTATTTTGCCGGGTCATGAGAGGGAAGGAGTGGATTTGGTAGTGGCCTCGGCTCTAGGGGCGTCAAATGCTTCTTCCTGATTAATACCCCCAGAGCCTTGGATAGGGGCATATATAGGGGTGTGAAGGTTCTTTGACCTCTGGGCTGATATTTGGCGGTTTGGGTGTTGCTTCCAGATGCGCCAGAGAAAGGCGTGGCTGCCGCGGGCCTTGGATGGGGAGGGGGGATGGTGGTGACCATACTGACCTCCGAAGCTCTTGCAGTTGCAGCGCCACTCGGGCCTGCATTGTTGTTGCGATTCAAGGTTCTCCTGGGCTGTTCCCTGTCCTGGTCAATCAGACCCTGTTTCATTGCGTCCTCGATTTGTACCCCCATCTCGTGTAGATCTGAGAAGGTGGGAAAGGGGAGTACAATCATTTTCTGCATCAGTTTCAGTTGGAGATTGCGCACAATCATCCTGATCTGGTCCTTGTCTGTAGGCCTCAAAGTCATCATCGATGCCTTTGCCCTCCATCGCGTCACAAAATCGGAGAAAGTCTCCTTGGGGTCCTGCCTCGTCGTCTCAAGATCACGAGTTGTAATCTCGATCTGGGTATTGTACGAGTACTGTGCAACAAAGGCCTCAGCCATTTCATCCTAACTTCTTTTGACATCATCCTCCAGCTTTGCATACCAGATGGCGGCCACACCCGACAGGGTTCAGCCGAACAGCGAAAGCTTTTGTAGTCTGGTCAGGCCCATTGGTCGCAATATGTCTGAAAATAGCTGAAGATGGACCATGGGGTCCCCGGACCCGTCGAAGCGGTCAATTTGCGGCATCTTGAACCTATCGGGCAATGTCACGGCCACGTCGGTATATCCGTCCTCGATATCCGGAATAGCCTTTACCCCTTGTGATTTCTTGAAAAGCTTCTCGAGCTTGCTCAGTTTCAGAGCTGTATGGTCTATCTCAAACTCGAAGGGAGAGTCCGGGTGGTTGGGTGTATGGGTCTTGGACAGTTGAGGCGGAAGCGGGGGCGGAGCCAGCCCCGTTGGAAGGCCTGTGTCCTCTTGAATGTTCTGGACATTGGGTAAGGTGTTTTGGGTGTTTGGGAGGGTATTTTGAACAGTAGGTGCCTGCTCGGGTAATGGAGCTCCTGGCGGAGGAGGAGCTTGATGTGAAGCAGATGCTGCATTTTGCTGTTGCAGCCTAGTGATTAGTTCGGCCTACTGGGCCATGACTGTGGCCTGTTGCTTAGAAAATTCTGCTTGGCGGATGGCATCCTCTTGCATCTGTCTCATGCTCTCTTGCATTTGACGCATCATTTCCTCTATCCCGGCCATATTCTGTTGGTCCAGCTGACTGATCGGTAAGTGTATCTCTATGGCGGAAACAGAAACCCCAACCTGACTGTTTGCTGCTAAAGTAGCCCGCTGCCCCGGTAATCCCTGCTCTGACACACTGCGCCTCCTTGGCCTTCTTCTAACAACTGGGGGTAGGGAGTGGAACACTGGATGTCCGTCAACCAGATCCTCAGATCGATTGAGCCGACAACCTCTTGTCCAAAGTGCTTGGGGAATATTTACTGGTTCGGAAGCAATTGTGCTAAAAACCTGCCCCCTAGCAAAAAGATAAATAAAGCGAAAAAGGAAATAAATAACCAGATAAACGGACAGCATAACAGCTTAAATTAAATACATAACACACGGCTAGGCATAACAACACACGGCTGATAAGCTGGATACACACTGTCCTCAAACACTGATCAATATCCCTGAATCACTGTCCCCAAAACTGAATTGGATACCCGCAGATAACTGATTCTCAAATACTGACTGATGCCCGCAGGCCTGATGCCCAAACTCATAAACTGATGCATGCATTCCTGTAGAGACGCACTCTAAAGCACATAACATATAAGTGAGAGCCAAAACACCCCTATGTTGGGGTAGGGTTTCCCTGTCCTATTTTGTCAGGAGCTAGGGTTTCACTACGCACGCAGTGGTTTCAAACAACCTATAAACGGGTAAGCAACCTGTCCTAGTTTTGGAATGGTCACTATGGATCCGAATATGCACTAGGTCGAATGGTCAAAAAGGGTGCCCCAGTAAAACCGGGGTTTGTGTTCCCATGCTGTCAGAGCCCACAGCCGATTAGCCTTATGGTCATGCCTTGACAAGACAAGCCTCCGGCAAATCGTTCGGGAATGGCATATGGCAAACACGGTGTCCTAGGCGCACCAATGCAAATGCAATGCAAAGAAACACACAAGTGTAGTCAAAACCAGATATCATGGGTTCGAGTCAAGTTCTCTAGGTCCCCAGCAGAGTCGCCAGAAACTGTAACAAGCCCGCGGGGGGACCTCGCTACAGCTCGGACTCGATTTGTGTCACGGTTCTTAATCTTGAACCAAAGAGTCCAAATCCGGAAAATCGTTTTGAGAAAACAGATTTTTGAAAGAAGTGCCAAACATGGACTGCTTTGCCAGATACAGAGTCGCCACCTAAATATTTTATTTTTGGGAAATTTAGGAAACCCTGACTCGGTGCCAAAGGCCACATGTCCGTCATCACCAAAGTTGCCTCGGCTCGGGAACTTGGGTACGATTGTGGAAGGTCACTTCGTGAGCACCCCCGCTCGCCCGGTCAGAGACCGGCCTCTACTAACCATGATATCTATTTTTTGAAAACATTGTATGTTCTTATTCCGATTATTAGCCTAGGTTACTATGTGATGCGCACAGCATACAAGTATAGACTGAGTCGCCTGAATTGGAACAAAACATTTCATGTTTGTTTGTTTGAAAATGGTTTGATGGTGCTACCCGCAGGTAGGCTAAGATGTGGATTTGCCACCCTCGGGTGGGCTTAGAAAACAATGGTTTTGCCACTATCTAGTGGGCTTAAAACAAACATTTGATGAATTGTTCCAATCCAAATAACCCAACCTTCACCCACAGGCATTCAGGCAGTTATATCACATAAGCAGTTAGCCTCATGGTAAGCATGCTATCATGGCAGTCACTCACACGCATGCAAGGATGCTAAAGCATAAAAACTCACCGAGTACTCCAAGCCAAAATAGAAACTACATTAGAAATCATGCATGATCCTAAGTATACAGAAATGCCTAATGCAACGCATGCAAAAATGCAAACTATAGCAGGCTCGGCTATTCTAAACATGGCATATGGAATGCTGCAGCTAACATGTATTCAACTTGGAATTGAAATACAAATGCAGTTAGTATGATGCGCCGAGCCCGGTACATGCAAAATAGATGAATGAATGCAAACATGCTATCATACTGTATGCTAATTGAAATATGCCCTAATCTAACCATCATAAGCGGATAAATAAAAGGGAGAAAGACGTGGGATTGGAAGACATACATCACACACACGCACACTTATTACAATTATGCCCTCGCACAGAGGGTCCAAATAAATAATATACAGTCCCGAATAGTACAGTCCAAATATGTACAAATTCCTAATTAATTAGCAAATTAACTAAGAAAACAATAAACTGGCATGCAAGCTAGGGACTACCTTGATTCCGCTCCGGATGATGAATGATGCATGTCCGGGTTGCCTTCGCGCAGAAATCCACTGCGATGCCCCAATTAGCCTCTGTTTCGCAATGGTTTTTGAAACGCGTGCCAAGCTCCGGAAGGCTGCTGACTCTTGATTTTGCTGCAACAGAGAGCAAGAAAGGGGCATGGCAATGTATTTTCACAAATGTATGCATGCCTCGATCCTCGTGCCACCAATCACGCATCTCGATGCATGATGGCCGAGGAGTCGAATTGCATAATTCAATATGGAATGAATGCACATGAAAACACAACAAGACCTAACTCCATCATGGATAATCCGGAGTGTCGGTGATTGGGGAATTGAGACACGTTCCGTCACTCGAAGTACGAAACGTCCCTCGTTTCCCGTGCTCGGGCTAACTCCTATCCCCAAACACAATGCAATATGCATGACATGCATGAATGCAACTAAGATACAACCTAGTATGCACAATGCTATGAAATGGCATACACAATGCTCGATGTAACATGGCATACACAATGCGCTAACATACGACCTAGCATACACAATGCTGCGGAATGAAATGGCATACACAATGCATAATGGACTTACACTAACACAAGTGGACCTCAGCCACACTCATATAAGAGTCCATAAGATGAAAATGAGACAACTCGAAATGCGTGCACACGTGCACGCAAACCGAGGACCGACCCTAAGGCACCAAAATGCCACTCTAACAAGACATGGCAAAGCATGGAATATGGTATGCAAACATGCAAATTTCAGTAGCAAAATGATATGCAAAACAGCCCCGAAACACGCAAACATGGCACCCGATGCATGGAATGGTCCCGAAATGCAAGATTAAGCACATGGAATGGCCTACAGCTATATCAAGCATGCATTATTGGAACATGAAGTGTAAAGACAGAAGCAAGGCAGCCCAAAAAAAAGAACATTTACAGTTTTAAGCATGGCCAAACAGTGAGCACAAGCGGGGTTAAGCTAGCATGCAAAAATGGACCCGCAAGAGAGGTAATGAAGCAAGTCACAAATTCTGGCCCCAAACAGAGAAGGGGCCTTCTACAATATTGAAGAGGGGCAAAAAATATGATATTTTACAGTTTATGACAGGTCTCAAAAACATATATAAGTATGGCAAAATTCTCATGCAAGAGATGAGCCAACAAAGGGGCAAAGAAGCAAGTAGTGGCTGGAGGTCTCAAACAAGTGAGGGCCCTTCAACAATGTTGAATAGGGCCCCAAAATATGGATTTTTACAGTTTAGCACCAGACCCAAAACAGTATACAAGTATGCTCAAAATACTATGCAAGATTAAGGCCAAAAGAGAGCTATAACACAAGGTATACAAAGGGTGTCTCAAACAGCCATAGACCCTTAATGAAACCTGAAGAGGGGGTCAAAATAGGGCTATTTTCAGTTCAGACCAAAGTCCAAAAATAGAGACACAATAGGCCAATAAATCATGCAAAAAAAGGGGTACAAGAGGGATATAATGACAAGTGGCACATGGGAGCTCCAAACAGTGATGATCCCTTCAACAATGTTGAAGAAGGGCTCAAAATAAGCTTATTTACAGTTTACAACATGCCTCAAAACAGTTTACAAATAGGCCAAAAATGCTATGCAAGAAAGGGGGATACAAGAGGGGTAATGAAGCAAGTGCAAAATGGGGGCATCAAACAGTGAGAGGCCCTTCATGAAACATGAAATAGAGCTCAAAAAAACACTACTTTCAGTTATAGCCGGAGCTCAAATGTACAAGCAAGAAGGGCTAAGAAATGATACCAAAATGAGCTAGAAAAGAGGGAAATGTTGCTCACCTTTGAAGACCAATCCTTTGCTGCCTTTTGGACTGAGAAATGGTGCCTCCTAGCCTCTGAGAAGACCCTCCTAGCTGCTGGAATGGAGTGGTGGTGTGGTGCTAGGTGGTGGTGAAGGAAAGGGTGCAGGACTTGGGAGGTTTAAGTGTTTGGAAGAGAGGAAGAGGGAGGGGGTGTAATGCAAGCTTAAAGCAAGTTTTTTCAACCCTAAAACCAGACTTGGGGTGCTGGTTATATAGGCCAAAGAGAGGGAGAAAGAGGGGGAAAAAAGGGAGGGAAATCACTCCAAGTTTCCCTCCAAAAGTTGCCCCTCCCCGGATACAGAATCTGGGGGGAAACGAAATGCATTTCTGTGATGTGCCAGGTGTAAGGAAGCTGGCCGGCCAGGTATTGAGGTTGCAGGTGGCCGGCCGGCCCTCCCCATGGCCGGCCGGCCAAGGGTCAAAAGGGCCAAGTCAAATTAGTGGCCGGCCACCACAGATTGGTGGCCTCCCATGTGTTCTCAACACAACCATGTGGTCAAAAATTGGCAACTGTGAACCAGGAGAGAGAACAACCCACTTCTCAAAGGGGTTCAAAAGATTCAAAATGAATTACTGGCCGGCCACCAAATATTGGTGGCCTCCCAGATATGTACATCACAAATATGAGGGTTAGGGGTGAAGAAAATGGCCCAAGGGTGGTCAACATTGGCTTTGAAGTGAGAAAAACGAGCGTCGGGGGGGCGATGATGGAATATAACTAGTTGTTGGAACAATTACTGGCCTCCCACCCTTCTACGACCTTCCTGATGATGAAACAGAGGTTCCTGCCAAAAGTGAACGAAAACCGATGCAAAATGAAGGTTCGGGGACCGAGACGCGCAGTCCGAGGCCCCGAAAACTGACCGTTAGGCACCGGGAGTGGTGTTCAACCACGAAGTTGGTCTCTCGGACCACAGTATCCCTCGAAAGGGAGGAAATAAGATGCATGCCAAAAACCAGAGCAAACGGAGGCGGTTAGGCGGTCCCGAACAGAGGCACTCAGCCTGACGGCTCCAAAAATCGGGAACCGGGTTCCGAAATGGGAAAAATAGCCTACGACCACGAAATGTAGCCCACGGCCACTGAGAGATGGTCTACGAGACCTCTCCCTCCCATTGGGAAGAGAAACAGAGAAAACCGAGCCTGGTTCGCAAACCGAGGCAAGGCACAGAAAAGCCCGGAAGTCTAGAGGCAGGGCTCACGGCCGAGACTCTGAAACCTCTGGACGAGCACGATATGCAACATCACCAAGCGCTCAATCGGTGACGTCTGAGTCTTAATGTCGGTCAAAAATGGGGTGTCTACACACTTATAAGTGCTATTACACCATCAAGGTTAAAAACTTTCAATGACACTTGATATCATGGTAGATACTATTCATAACACTACCAAGTGCTATTAAAGAAATTTACAATCTAAAAAATATCACTATATGCTTTTTTTAATGACACTTGTTATGCTACCATTGACATTTTAAAAAACTTAATAAATACCACTAAACCCATTAATGGCATCATTTCGCACAAGTTTTAGCAAAATATCAAATTTTGACTAGACCTTATCTGTCTTTTATTTAACTCACTTTTCTGAAATTTGAGTTGTTTTTGCTTTTTGTGTTCTTTAATTTTAGTGAATTTTTTAAAATATTTTACACAATATTTTTTTTAAAATTTTTTAGATACACGTAATGTAAATACACTTAAAAAATATAATATTTGTGAAAAAAAGAATTTTAAAAAAATTATCAAATACAAAAAAAAATAAAAATTCAATATATTTTCATATTTTATTGTATTCAATGACTTTTTAAAAAAGAATTGTACAAATTTTATACTTTTTAATTATAGCAAGATTAAGTGATTCTAAAAAGTTTTTAAAAAAAATGATTAAAATATTTTTTAAATACTAAAAATATGAATTAAAAATTCAAAAAAATATGTTTGAAAATTCCAAACCAAACATTAAAATTTCTTTCTATTGAAAACTAACTTTCTATTTTAACAAAGCTTTCAAGTTTCTTTGCTGCAGGCCCGCTTCATCTCCCTCCTTTTAACCTTCGTCTCTAACTTTCCTAGTAGTAATGTGTACACGACATCACTAGATAAGGGTATTATTCTAAAAATTCAGCTAATGTGTCATTATCTTATTTTTTGTAAATTTTTAATTAAATCCTAACAAAAACGGTTAGGATCATTTAGGAATGCATACTCTTGCTTTTTCAATGATAGCCTAGTTATGATAGTTTAGTTTGGATATGTTGGTTTTTTTACACTAGCCTTCTCTTTATTGGTGTTTATTGGATTTCATCAATAAATTTTTATTTTGATAGATTAAAAAAAAAAATACTTTTGAAGGTTAACTATTAGTGTATCTGTTGGCTTTTTTACTTTCGAAGATTAATTATGTAATTTTAAGCATGCCAGTATGGATCAATAAGTTCTTACTAAATTTTAATTACCAAACAATTATCAGATGATCGTGTTGAAATTCTTTCAGTCTCAATGAAGAGGACTTTTACTGGTGGCTTGTTTAAGAGAAACTTATAAATAATGGCAAGTACAAAAAACAGTTCAGAAACTAAATTTCATTAAGTAAATAAGAACTTACAATGAGCTTACAATGACCCAGCCTCGAAAAGGTTTATAACAACAACTACTTGAAACTACTCCTAAGGAATGAAGTGTAGTACAGGAAGAACTGGAAATGTAACAACTAGAAAGAAAAATAAGAAGTAAATAACTGGTTTCTGGATCTGAGTCTGGATCCTCCTTCTGGTGGCCTTCTTGTCTATTTATACTTTCTAATGGTAACCGTCGAAGTGGGTGTCCAATCGTCAAAATTCCCTCCCATGATCACTGATCATGGTCTTGCACAATTGGCCTCCACTACGTCATTCTTGCAGTTAGGCCTCCCTGATTTGAATTTGAATTGTGAGTAACCGTTAGGCCACGTCACCTTGTGCCTCATATCTGTTCCGATGTTGCGCAGATCCATTATTACCAATATAAACTGCCACGTGTCTGTTGCTGATTGGAGACTTGTATTAACTTTCCAAATTACCTTTTACGAGCCACGTGTTAAGCTACGATTGGCCTATACAAATTATATAGCCAACATAAATTAACTGAAATTTTCATCATTATTTTATTCCAAATCAATGTCATCTATAGTATGTAAATCTTTAAAATAAATTGATTTCAATGTTTAACCAAACAATCAAAAATAACTTTTGTAAACCTAAAATCTACAAATTGGCCAAATAATCTACACAAAACACCCCCATTATAAGACTTGGTTGTTGAGCTTATATAAATACTACAATCTATTGACTAAAATATATATATATAACCAAAAATTGTTTTGATCGTAATTAGACAGTTAGTGTTATACCCACGGTGGTATGTGTGTGTAAATTAAATGTGAAAATAAAATAAACAATAAATAAAATAACTCAGAAAATAATTATAACTTATTTTCCGAATTAAATGCTTACAGAATTTAAATGTCGAGGCTTGTGTTGGACACAATCTCCTTAAAGTAAATTTCGCCCTCGCTCCGGTGCTTCGAGTTTTAACCGGCGTCTACTTCCCAAGATGCAACGACTATACCTTGATTTTACAGCACTATAAAACCAAGTCTGGCGAACCTAAAAATGTTGTAACTCTTTCTTTTTCTTCCTAAAATAAAATGCAGAATAATGCAGAGAGACACAGGAAAAAGAGGACAAAATTCTGATAAAAATTCAATTGAAGAATGCTGGAATTGAAGGCTTTATATAGGCAAAACAGTGGCTATTCCGAACAGGTATAAAACCTGTTTGGACAGATTGAAAAGGCACCAACAGATTTGAATCTGTTTGAACAGATTCAATTTCGGGTTGAACTCTTTGAACCAGTTCAGGAGGGTCTAACCTATCAGGGCTCTGTTTGGGTGGAAGAAAAATTATTGAACCAATTTATTTTGATTTTTAAAACCGAAAATATAAATAAATAAATAAAGTTTAAAAATTTGTGGCCCAAAAAGATAAGTATTGGGCCGGAAAGTGCAACCCAACCTCACACCATGCACCCGTGCCCCAGCCCGCTTGACCTGACGGACAGCGGCGACGGCGCGCGTGTGGTTTTAGTTTTGGGTCCAATGGGTCTAGCCCACTACACCTATAACCTCACCCTTCTCCAAATTTGGGTACCCCTTGGGGCCCATCCCAAGTATCCCAAGTTAAGGTATATATACCCAAACAATTCCTCAAGCCTTTCCAATATGGGACAAGCACATTTCACAAATGTGTTGTAAACCCACCAAAATTCATTTCTACGAACCCAAAATGCTCGTTGAATTCTCATTCATTCGGAAATGATTTTGAGCAACCAAATACATGATTTAATTCACGACGTAGCATTAAACACGAACCTAAGAAAAAACATTACAAAAAACGTTTGGGTCCCACCTTAATTAATGCTCAAAATTAGCAAAAACTAAGGTTTACAAAGCCATTTTTTCAACAATCCCTTACATGAATGGAATTCACGATAACGGACATGCAACAAGATGCAGACAAAGAAATAGTACATTAAGAAGATACACCACATCGAGATAGGTAGCTTTTGGCTTTCAACCTCCTCTAGTGAAAAGCCTATCGGCCTTACTAGCTAACCAGTGGATGCGATGCCTTGAACTGTTTAGCTATTTGTATAAGCCAAGACAATAGACTACACATAGTGTATCTGCAGACAAAGTTTGGTTCTTACGGTTGTGTTCATTTTGGCCCTAAACAACACTTGGTAATTCATGAGTGCTCTAGAGAATTGAGCCTTCTCAATTCTTACAGAACCGACCCAGTCCACACTCATATAGGTGATTTCTTATTAAGAATATCATGCTATACCCCACTTGGATGTCAAATCTATAAGAATCATTAAAAGCAAAGCTTATCCTACTAATGCTGCAAGTATCACTCTTCTTATCATAGAAATAGGTAGGAGTAAACCTCCTTAGTGATATGTGAAGTCATCCATAATTCGGTTGTCCCTTTGAACCTAGATCTTGGGATCTCCAGTCAACCTGGTTGGGTTGCCATTATGGTAACTTTTAAGTAATAGGCTTTAATCCCATTCCCCTTGATAAATAGTACACTTGCTCTCTGGCTAGCCCTTTAGTCAATGGATCTGCAATATTCTTCTTTGACTTTACATATTCTATGGAAATTATTCCATGTGAGAGCAAATGCCTGACGGTATTATGTCTATGACGAATGTGTCGAGACTTACTGTTATACATATGATTCTGTTCCCGTTCTATTGCTGCAATGTATGTATATCGCTGGCACAGGTTTAGGCCACATTGGAATGTCTTCTAAGAAATTACGAAGCCATTCTGCTTCTTCTCCTGTTTTATCTAATGCGATAAACTCATATTTCATTGTCGACCTTGCTATGCATGTCTGCTTAGAAGATTTCCAAGAAACTACAGCACTTCATAGGGTAAAGACATATCCACTAGTGGATTTTGAGTCTTTAGTATCTGATATCCAATTTGCATTGCTGTAACCCTCAAGTACTGCTGGATACTTAGTATAATGTAAGCCATAATTTCGGGTATGTCTTAGATACCTAAGTACCCTAATTATTGCTTTCCAATGATCGGACCTTGGATTACCTGTGTACCTACTCAATTTGCTAACAACAAAGGCTGTATTTGGCCTTGTGCAATTCATTAAGTACATCAAGCTTCCGATTATCCGAGAGTACTCTAATTGTGATATGCTTGCACCTGTATTTTTTGACAAGTGAAGACTAATGTCAACAGGTGCTTTAGCAGGACAATCGTCATGCTTTCCAAATTTCTCCAAAATCTTCTCAACAATGAGACTGAGATAAAGCATATCTTTCAAATGTTCTAGTAATTTTTATTTCTAGAATTACATCTGCTACTCCCAGATCTTTCATGTTTAACTCTCTGTTCAACATTTTCTTCGTGGATTTAATCATGTCATTATTGCTTCCAATAATGAGCATGTTGTCCACATAGAGACAAACTATGACATAGCCTTTGTCAGTGTTTTTAACATAGACACATTTGTCACATTCATTTATCTTAAAACTATCTAAAAGCATAATGTGATCAAATTTTTCATGCCATTGTTTCGAAGCTTGTTTTAATCCATAAAGGGATTTGACAAGTTTACAAACCCTTTTTTTCTTAACCGGGAACTTTAAACCCTTCTGGTTGTTCCATACAGATTTCCTCATCTAACTCGCCATTCAAAAAGGTTGTTTTAACATCCATTTGATGTATTTCCAGATTATACCAAGCTACAATCGCAATTAACATGCGAATAGATGTTATTCTTGTTACTGGTGAATAAGTGTCAAAATAATCAAGGCCTTCCTTCTGCCTGTATCCCTTAACAACAAGCTTAGCCTTGTATTTATCTATTGAACCATCCGCTTTCATTTTTCTCTTGAATATCCACTTATATCCAAGAGGTTTACATCCTGGTGGAAGATCCACCAATTCCCAAGTATGATTTTGAGTATTGATTCAATTTCACTATTCACAGCCTCTCTCCACAATGGAGCTTCAGGACTTGACATTGTTTCCTTGAAGTTTTGAGGCTCATTTTCTAACAGATATGTCAGAAAATCTGGACCAAATGATTTAGAGATCCTAGCCCTCTTGCTACATCTACGTTCATCTGATTCATTATCATTTTGGTCTTCACTACTACCCATAGTGGTATCAAAAGTTCTTTTATTTGAACTTTTCTCTTCAATTTCCTTGCTAGGAAAAATGTGTTCAAAAAATGATGCATTTCTTGACTCAATAATAGTGTTTACATGCATATCCAGATTTTCAGATCTATGAACTAAAACTCTATATGCACTACTATTATCGGCAATCCAATAAACACACAATCAGCGGTCTTTGGTCCTATCTTAGTCGTTTTGGGACTAGGGACTGCTACCTTGGCCAAACACCCCCACACTTTGAGGTAATTATAGATAGGTCGTCGACCTTTCCATAATTCATAAGGTGTTTGATTGAGTTTCTTGTGGGGTACCTTGTTAAGGATAAAGTTAGCAAACAAAATCGCCTCCCCACACAAGTTCTGAGGTAACCCTGAACTAATCAACATGGCATTCATCATCTCTTTAAGAATTCGATTTTTTCTCTCAGCAACTCCATTTGACTGAGGAGAATAAGGTGCAGTGGTTTGGTAAATGATACCATGTTCAGAACAAAATTCTTCAAATGGTGCATCATACTCACCACCTCTGTCATTCTTCACTATCTTAATAGTTCTGCCAAGTTAATTTTCAACCTCAAGTTTGTATTGCCTAAAAGCTTCTACGACTTCGTCTTTACTTCTCAATAAGTAAACATAGCAATATTGAGTGCAATCATCAATAAAAGTAATAAAGTACTTCTTACATCCTCTAGTTTGAACAAGTTTTAAATCACAGATATCTGTGTGAATTAAACTTAGAGGTTCGGTACTTCGTTCAACTTTATTAAATGATGTCTTAGTGAGTTTTGCCTCAACACAAATCTCACATTTATGATTAGGATCAAATTTTAAGTTTGGTAAACATTCTAAAGCAACAAGTCTACGCAAAGAATTAAAATTAACATGTCCTAATCTACTATGCCATAAAGAAGAAGACTCAGCAATATAAACAGAAGATGTGTTCTTATTATTAAAAACTAAATTAGGTATAACAGTATTTATATTGAGCATAAAAAGCCCATCACTCATATAACCTCGCCCCACAAACATGCCACTCTTGGTGAGAGCACAACCTTGTCAGATTCAAAGACTAATTTAAACCCATTCTTAATTAACAATAACCAAGAAATCAAATTCTTGCAAATTTCTGGCACATGGAGTACATTGTTAAGAGTGAGTTCTTTCCCCGTTGTCATTTTCAGCACGATCTTTCCTTGTCCTTTCACAGTTGAAGTAGAAGAGTTTCCCATAAAAAATTGTTCCCCACTTTCCATCATTTTGTAGGTTGTGAACATCTTTTTATTTGCACAGATGTGGCGGGTTGCTCCAGTATCCACCCACTGCTCCTTGGAATTGCCCACCAAATTTGCTTCAGAGACTACTGCAGCAAGATTGATGTCTGCCACTCCATCAGAAAGATAAAAATCCTTGGCTATGTTGGCTTGTGCTAGCTTTGAACTTCCTCCGTCCTTGCGAACATGACAATCCTTAGCGCGATGTCCATCTTTGCCGCACACAAAGCACTTGCCTTTGAACCTCTTGTTGAACCCGTTGTTGATCCATTTACTTGTGGATCCTTGTTTGGGACCATTGCCATCATGCTTCCGCTTCTTGTTGTTGAACTTTGACCCTTGTGCATGTTCCACAACATTTGCCTTGGCCTGCATGACATGGTTTCCTGTCTTCTTGTCAGAACCACAGTTGTCCTCCTCAATTCTGAGTCGCACTATCAATTCCTCCAATTTCATCTCCTTGCGCTTATGCTTTAGATAATTCTTGAATTCTTTCCAAGATGGTGACAATTTTTCAATGATTGCCGCAACTTGGAAAGATTCACTGAGAACCATCCCTTCCGCATTTATGTCATGGAGAATTAATTGGATCTTGAAATTGGCTAATAACCGTTTTGGAATCTATCATTTTAAAATCCAAAAAACGACCGACAACAAATTTCTTTGTACCGGCATCCTCTGTTTTATACTTATGATCCAAAGATTCCCACAGTTCTTTAGCAGTGCTTTTGACACTATACACATTGTACAGTGTATTGTCTAACCCATTGAGGACATAATTTCGACACAGGAAATCACCATGTTTCCATGCATCAACTGCGGCAACCACTTGCCGATTAGTTTCTCCCTCATTCAGTATCGGTGCTTTTTCATGAGTGAAGCAAGCCAAATTCAATGTGGTAAGATAAAGCATCATTTTTTGTTGCCATTTTTTTAAATCATTACCATTGAATTTTTCTAGCTTCTTCCCATGATTTACCGGTACTGTCGGAGTCATCACTGGTACAACAGGTGTGGGGTTTTTGAGTAATAACAGTCTCAGTACTGTTTATTTCAATTGTCATAATTTTGACAAAAATAATAATGTACCAATCACAATTTTCTACACAAAATATACAGAATAATATTTTGTAACAATAATTCCAATGATAAATAGTAAATGACTACTATGTTATCAATGAAATTATTTAAACAGTATATTACTACTATTTAAGAAATTAAACAGTATATAACTACTATTTAATTTCCCGAAACAAAATATTCCTATGTCTAACACAAAAATAAATAAAAAAGAAAATCTACTTTAAGATTGTTATACCCACGGTGGTATGTGTGTGTAAATTAAATGTGAAAATAAAATAAACAATAAATAAAATAACTCAGAAAATAATTATAAATTATTTTCCGAATTAAATGCATACAGAATTTAAACGTCGAGGCTTGTGTTGGACACAATCTCCCTAAAGTAGATTTCGCCCTCGCTCCGGTGCTTCGAGTTTTAACCGGGGTCTACTTCCCAGGATGCAACGACTACACCTTGATTTGACAGCACTATAAAACCAAGTCTGGCGAACCAAAAAATGTTGTAACTCTTTCTTTTTCCTCCTAAAATAAAATGCAGAATAATGCAGAGAAACATAGGAAAAAGAGGACAAAATTCTGATAAAAATTCAATTGAAGAATGCTGGAATTGAAGGCTTTATATAGGCAAAACAGTGGCAGCTTCGAACAGGTATAAAACCTGTTCGGACAGATTGAAGAGGCACCAACAGATTCAGTTTCGGATTGAACTCTTTGAACCAGTTCAAGAGGGTCTAACCTATTAGGGCTCTGTTTGGGTGAAAGAAAAATTATTGAACCAATTTATTTTGATTTTTAAAACTGAAAATAAAAATAAATAAAGTTCAAAAGTTTTTGGCCCAAAAAGATAAGTATTGGGCCGGAAAGCCCAATCCAACCTCACACCACGCACCTAAGCCCAGCCCACCCGGATGGCGGCACGCGCGTGTAGTTTTAGTTTGGGATTTTTTGTGAAACCCCCATTTTGGGCCTTTTTATTAGGGTAAAGGATAATCCAATCAATTTTCTTTCAAAAAGCCCTTGAATAGGAAATGCCTACCTAATAAGGACATTTTGTAATTTCTATTTTTTTTATCACAATATTGCCCTTCAATATATACGTATCAGACATTTGAAATATTTGAAATTTGAGCTGAAGATCTCACAAGAACAAAATTAGGAACGAAATCGATGAAGACGATCTCCAAATCTAAAGATCTCGCAGTCGAAGATCTCTCACTTGGTCAACAATAGACGATCTCGCCGCCGACGATCAACACTCTCAATTAAACGAGAGTTTCATTGAGATTTGTGACTGTTGATCGAGTTTTAGAGGTTTTTTTCTCAATTAGGTATGTTGATTTGTGTAACGACCCTCGTACTGCTTACCGAATAACCACTGAATTAAGTACTGATTTCTGCTAATTGGAACTGATAATGATTGATAAGTGAACTGGATAAACTACCGAACTGACTGATTGAATCGAAACTGAAATTGAATGAGTTTATTTGTTATATTGTATATCGTATCTGTTTCACTGATTGATTATCTGTTTGAGTTATATGTTTAAACTGCTAATTGAAGGCCTTATCGGCGGCCGATTTAGAAACCGTTTAGTGTTTTGTAATCAGCGTAATATTCGTGATTTAATGATATATTTATCTGAAAATTGAGTAGGAATGATTAAATTAGATTAAATCGAGTTACTTGAGAACTTTGACTTAATTACTAAATTGCCACCTTAGTGGACCTTTTGTTTAAACAATTATAATGAGCCTTGCATGTTGAGCATCATTTCATCAGCCCATATCCTTGCTCATAACCGACCATAGGAGTGAGAGAGAGGGAGAATTAAGAGAGTTTAAGCTCACCTTGAAGAATTGTGTTAAAGAACTTGTTGAAATTGCTTGAGACTTGGCATAATTGAGCTTGTTCATCTTGAATACAAGACTTAGGTAAGGATTATAACCTTTCTAATGTTGATTTTATGTTGTCTCTTGCATCATCCATGCCTATTGTTGAGTTAGAGTGCTAAGAGGTTGGATTATGTTGGAATTGTTGCATGCATGTTGCATTAGTTGGTTCTTGAGGTTGAATTCATGGTCAATTGGTACATGCAAGCTCATATTCATATTAAGTCCATGATTTCATTTCATTTGCCAACTATTGAGCTCTTTGGAGCAAGATTTGAACATTGAAATTGGTTTAAAACCCATGCATTACATGTTTACATATTGTTCTTAAAAATGGGTTTGAAATTGTATTTATTTGACTCACCTTTGGGGCTTGAATTCTCAAATTGGCTTTTGAAACTTGTTGTATATTAAGTTGGGATGTATTCCCCAGAATTTGGGCCCAAGAGGTTGAGTTTTGGATGATTGAATGCTTGGTTCGAACTTGGGAGACAAATCTGGAAATTCCAGATTTGGCTTCCTCGCTCGAGCGAAGGATTCCTCGCTCGAGCGAGCCCTTTTGTTTTGCAATCTCGCTCGAGCGAGCATCGAGCGACCATCGCGCGTAAAAATTGAGCAACCAGTACTTTCACTGTTCATGCAGATCGCTCGAGCGAAGGATTTCTCGCTCGAGCGAAGCCTTTGATTTTGGAAGCTCGCTCGAGCGAAGGAAGGCTCGCTCGAGCGAAGCTCTTATTTTCAGCAACTTTTGAAAAATGCCTTCCAAGTGTATTTTTGCATCCTCATCCCATCCTAGGCATTCTTAGGCCTAGTTTAAGATATCTTAATGAGGATTTAGACATAGAACCACACCGAGGAAATTTAGGGATTTAATTATCATCCTTCCAACTGTAAACTTAGTGTGTGTTCTATGATGTTAACCCGTGAAGCAAATGCTATTATGACTTGGGCTCAGTTCAAGGAGTCCTTCTTTGAAAAGTATTTCCCTCAGTGCATCAGGGATAGAAAGGTAACCGAGTTTGAACAGTTGAGACAGGGCAAAACGTATGTTGCCGAGTATGAGAAGCAATTTACCGAACTTGCTAGGTATGCACCACAAATGGTGGACACCGATTATAAGAAGGCCAGGAGATTTGAAGGTGGCCTTAGTGTTGCTATACAGGACCGCATAAATGTTTTGAAAATGCCAACCTATGTGGGTGTTCTCGACCGGGCATTAATGGCCGAGTCAAATATTGCAGCAGTGAAACAATCTGAAACACCAACCACTGAATGGCAAGGTAAAAGGCAGAATTTCAAATTCAAGAAAGGCAAGCACAACCCTGCAGCCAAGAAACAGAATACAGGGTCAACAACTAGCCCCAGCCAAGGGAGTGGGTTTACTCCACCCTGCTCCATATGTGGCAATAAGCACAAAGGGGTTTGCTACCAGATTTCAGGAGCTTGTTTCAGGTGTGGCAAGATGGGCCACAGGATTAAAGACTGTCCCTCCGCCCCGCAAGCCAGTAGTAAAGCTGCACCAAGCGCAGCAGCATCAAATGTAGCACCAAAGCCTAACCCCAAAGCTACCAGGAAAGAGCCTGTGAGGCAGGGCCGAGTATTTGCCCTAGTACCGGGAGATGTTCAGAACACTGAGACTGTTGTGTCAGGTATCCTCTCTATTTGTACTCAGAATGCATATGTATTGATTGATTCGGGGTCTACACATTCTTATGTGTCGCATGCTTTTTCGCGTAAATTGAATAGACCCTTAGAACCTATGAATTACTTGCTAGCTGTATCATCACCTGTTGGGGGATCCATGACATGTGCATATACGTATCCTACTTGTGAGATTATTGTTGGGGATATGCATCTGTTTATTGATTTGCTACCGTTGAACATAGATCATTTTGATGTAATATTGGGGATGGATTGGTTACGAAAAATATCATGCCACTATCGATTGTGTGACCAAACAAGTTGTTTTCCGACCACCTGGTTTACCTGAATTTGTATTTAGTGGAGTTGGAGTAGTACCTCCTCCGTATTTGATCTCTTCTGTAAAGGCTGTCAAACTGATTAGAAAGGGGTGTAAGGGATATCTGTGTTCTGTACTGACTGTATCTGCTACTGATAATGTTAAAACTGATGTGAATTGCATTCCTATAGTTAGAGAATTCCCAGATGTATTTCCAGATGATCTGCCAGGGAATTTGATTGACAGGGAGATTGAGTTTACTGTTGATGTAGTACCGGGTACACAGCCGTTATCTAAAGCTCCCTACAGAATGGCTCCAACTGAACTGAAAGAATTGAAAGTACAATTGCAGGAACTGCTGGACAAGAAGTTTATCAGGCCTAGTACTTCACCGTGGGGTGCGCCTGTTTTATTTGTGAAGAAGAAAGATGGCTCACTGAGACTGTGCATTGATTATCGTGAACTGAACAAGGTAACTGTGAAAAATAAATATCCATTGCCGTGTATTGATGATTTGTTTGATCAGTTACAGGGTGCACAAGTGTTTTCCAAGATTGATCTTAGATCGGGGTATCACCAACTGAAAGTAAAACCGGAAGACATTGATAAAACTGCTTTTAGAACGAGGTATGGCCACTATGAATTTTTAGTTATGCCGTTCGGAGTCACGAATGCCCCAGCTGCATTTATGGACCTCATGAACAGAATTTTTAAACCATACCTTGATGATTTCATTGTGGTATTCATTGATGACATATTGATATATTCTAAGACTGTAGAAGAACATGAACAGCATCTGAGACTTGCCCTACAAACTTTAAGAGAACAGAAACTGTATGCTAAACTGTCTAAATGTGAATTTTGGCTTCATCATGTGATGTTTTTGGGGCATGTTGTTAGCAAAGATGGAATTTCTGTTGATCCGCAGAAAATTGAAGCTGTAGTGAACTGGCCTAGACCAACAAATGTGACTGAAGTCCGAAGCTTTTTGGGACTAGCCGGGTATTACAGAAGATTTGTCAAAGATTTCTCCAAAATTGCCTTACCACTGACTCAGTTGACACAGAAGGGGGTATCATTTGACTGGACTGACCAAAGGGAATCAGCATTCCAAGAATTGAAAACTAGACTTGTGACTGCACCAATTCTGACTCTACCTACAGGTACGGATGATTATACTATATTTAGTGATGCTTCTCATAAGGGTTTGGGATGTGTTTTAATGCAGAATGGGAGAGTTATTGCTTATGCTTCCCGACAGTTGAGACCGCATGAAAAGAATTACCCAACCCATGATCTTGAACTTGCCGCAGTAGTATTTGCATTGAAAATCTGGCGTCACTATTTGTATGGAGCAACATGTGAAGTCTACACCGACCATAAGAGCCTAAAGTACTTTTTCACACAGAAAGAACTGAATATGAGACAGCGGAGATGGCTAGAACTGATCAAAGATTATGACTTACAGATTTTGTACCATCCAGGAAAAGCCAACACCGTTGCCGATGCCTTGAGCCGAAAGTCAATTGCCAATCTAGCTTGTTTGCTAACTGAACAAAAAGAGCTGCTTTGTGACCTTGAAAAGTCTGAGATTGAAGTTGTTTTGAAAGAACAAGGTGGAACCTTAGCTGCTATTTCTGCTCAACCAGCCTTGATTGAAGAAATTAAGGAAAAACAGCAACTGGATGATTACTTGAAGAAAATCATTGAAGAAAGGGATTCAAAACCAAAACCGGGATTTAAACTTGACAACAATGTACTGAAATTTCAAGACAGACTGTGTGTACCAAATGATTCTGAATTGAAAAGAAGAGTTCTGCAAGAAGGCCACAGTTCGAAGTTTTCGATTCACCCGGGGAATACGAAAATGTATCAAGACTTGAAACAGAATTTTTGGTGGCCAGGAATGAAGAAGGAAATTGCCGACTTTGTGTCCAAATGTCTTCATTGCCAACAAGTCAAAGTTGAACATCAACGACCTGCTGGATTACTGCAACCTTTATCCATACCAGAGTGGAAATGGGAGCATATCACGATGGATTTCATTGTTGGATTACCTCACTCCAGGAAAGGTATGGACTCTATTTGGGTTATTGTTGATAGACTGACTAAATCTGCACACTTCCTACCTGTCAAGACAATTTATAATGCGGACAGATTGGCTGTTATCTATATTGATGAAATTGTTAGACTGCATGGAGTGCCTGTATCTATTGTTTCTGACAGGGATTCGAAGTTTACATCGAGGTTCTGGCAGAGCCTACAGACTGCATTGGGTACTGAATTGAGGCTGAGTAGTGCCTATCATCCTCAGACAGATGGACAGTCAGAAAGGACCATCCAGACTCTAGAGGATCTACTGAGAATGTGTGTCCTTGATTTCCAAGGAAATTGGGAAAGTCATTTGCCATTGGCTGAATTCGCCTACAACAACAGCTATCATTCGAGTATTGGAATGGCGCCTTTCGAGGCATTGTATGGCAGAAAGTGTAGATCTCCAATTTGCTGGGCAGAAGTTGGAGATGGGCCGTTACTTGGGCCCGAGATTGTATACGAAACGACTGGGAAAGTGAAACTGATACAGCAGAGACTGAAAACTGCACAGAGTAGACAGAAAAGTTATGCAGATGTCAGAAGACGGGATAGAGAGTATGAAGTGGGTGATCACGTGTTTGTGAAAGTGACACCAATGAAAGGCCAGACTCGTTTTGGAGTCAAAGGCAAGTTAGCGCCACGGTATGTCGGACCGTATCAGATTATTGAGAAAATCAATCCGGTGGCGTATCAAGTTGCGCTCCCTCCTGAAATGGAGCATATGCATAACGTCTTCCACATTTCGATGTTGAGAGACTATCTTCGAGATCCGTTTCATGTGATTGAGCCTACTCGTATTGTGTTGAGTGATGACTACACTTATGAGGAACGGCCTATACAGATTGTAAACAGACGGATCAAGAAACTGAGGAACAAAGAGATTCCGCTAGTGAAAGTTGACTGGCAGAACCATGGTGGCGTGTATGCCACTTGGGAAAGGGAAGATGACATGGCAAGGAGATATCCTGATTTGTTCCCACTGGATCCTGTTTTCTTCCAAACTGAAGGTAACTCGAGTTTAGAGGACTAAACTCCTTATAAGGAGGGGAGACTGTAACGACCCTCGTACTGCTTACCGAATAACCACTGAATTAAGTACTGATTTCTGCTAATTGGAACTGATAATGATTGATAAGTGAACTGGATAAACTACCGAACTGACTGATTGAATCGAAACTGAAATTGAATGAGTTTATTTGTTATATTGTATATCGTATCTGTTTCACTGATTGATTATCTGTTTGAGTTATATGTTTAAACTGCTAATTGAAGGCCTTATCGGCGGCCGATTTAGAAACCGTTTAGTGTTTTGTAATCAGCGTAATATTCGTGATTTAATGATATATTTATCTGAAAATTGAGTAGGAATGATTAAATTAGATTAAATCGAGTTACTTGAGAACTTTGACTTAATTACTAAATTGCCACCTTAGTGGACCTTTTGTTTAAACAATTATAATGAGCCTTGCATGTTGAGCATCATTTCATCAGCCCATATCCTTGCTCATAACCGACTATAGGAGTGAGAGAGAGGGAGAATTAAGAGAGTTTAAGCTCACCTTGAAGAATTGTTAAAGAACTTGTTGAAATTGCTTGAGACTTGGCATAATTGAGCTTGTTCATCTTGAATACAAGACTTAGGTAAGGATTATAACCTTTCTAATGTTGATTTTATGTTGTCTCTTGCATCATCCATGCCTATTGTTGAGTTAGAGTGCTAAGAGGTTGGATTATGTTGGAATTGTTGCATGCATGTTGCATTAGTTGGTTCTTGAGGTTGAATTCATGGTCAATTGGTACATGTAAGCTCATATTCATATTAAGTCCATGATTTCATTTCATTTGCCAACTATTGAGCTCTTTGGAGCAAGATTTGAACATTGAAATTGGTTTAAAACCCATGCATTACATGTTTACATATTGTTCTTAAAAATGGGTTTGAAATTGTATTTATTTGACTCACCTTTGGGGCTTGAATTCTCAAATTGGCTTTTGAAACTTGTTGTATATTAAGTTGGGATGTATTCCCCAGAATTTGGGCCCAAGAGGTTGAGTTTTGGATGATTGAATGCTTGGTTCGAACTTGGGAGACAAATCTGGAAATTCCAGATTTGGCTTCCTCGCTCGAGCGAAGGATTCCTCGCTCGAGCGAGCCCTTTTGTTTTGCAATCTCGCTCGAGCGAGCATCGAGCGACCATCGCGCGTAAAAATTGAGCAACCAGTACTTTCACTGTTCATGCAGATCGCTCGAGCGAAGGATTTCTCGCTCGAGCGAAGCCTTTGATTTTGGAAGCTCGCTCGAGCGAAGGAAGGCTCGCTCGAGCGAAGCTCTTATTTTCAGCAACTTTTGAAAAATGCCTTCCAAGTGTATTTTTGCATCCTCATCCCATCCTAGGCATTCTTAGGCCTAGTTTAAGACATCTTAATGAGGATTTAGACATAGAACCACGCCGAGGAAATTTAGGGATTTAATTATCATCCTTCCAACTGTAAACTTAGTGTGTGTTCTATTCTGTTTACTGTTTAGGGTTGGCTATCGGGGACGCGCTCTAGCTGCTATAAGCCTAATCTCTGTGAGTAACAGATTGTGTAAAGATATGTTCAAAATGGTTATATTTTGAATACTGAACCGAATTGTTTATTGAACTGATATTGTTTATCGAATGAATGTATGTCCTGTATTCTGAACTGTATTGTGGCATCCTTAGCACCCACTGTTATTGACTGTTACAGAGCTCTGTCGGTTTCCTTGTGAAACCATACTGTTTACTGAATGATTGGCCATCATTACTGTTGGGTCTGTTAAGACTCGGTCCTTTTGGACCTACTGTTATAGGCTATTGGATGTACCACATATGACTGTTTGACTGAAATACTGAAAGACTGAAATACTGTTTAATGAATTGTTTTCATTACTGTAAGGACATTCATTCATAACCTCTTTACGCTTTATGTTATTCACTGGGCTTTAGCTCACTGTTATATATATATGTAGGTTCCCAGCAGCCCGACCGGAGCTAGGAGCGTGGGATTGGTCCCCAGTTTTGTTAAGCCAGCCTATGTGCCTCACTGCGAGGTTCCGTGTTGCCATGCTAAGGCTTTGGGGTCTTTTGTACTTCCCCTGTCTGTCTCACTGTTTTGTACTGTTGTGGGACCATTGTATAGACTGTTACTGTTTACTGTACTGTCCAGGGGGTTAAGTCCCTGTTTTCACCGACTGTTATGGATGTGTATATAAATGTATGCCGTATTGTATTGTATTGTTTTATGTACATGTGAATGAAAATGTTTTTGGCATACAGATTATCACAGCTCAATGGACACTAGTTATTGACTGTATTGGCTTCCGCCAGGCCCTGAACTCTGTTCTATTGTATTACTGTACAGCAGGCCTTTGGTAATCTCGGATTACTGGCCAGTTACGGTGCTAAACCCATAGGGCCGGGTTTGGGTCGTGACAATTTGTTGATTAATTTGTTTTGTTTTTTTGTTTGTTTTTTTTTTTTTTTTTTGATTTATTTTTGTTGTGTTTGATCTGATTTCGTTTGATAGAACCAGAGTAAATCCATTGCTCTGTTTTTTGTTTCAGAGAATGAGAGTAAAATTTTACTCTGGTTCTATTGTTCTGTTTTTTGTTTCAGAGAATGAGAGTAAAATTTTACTCTGGTTCTATTGCTCTGTTTTTTATTTGAGAGAATTAGAGTAAAATTTTACTCTGGTACGTGCTCTATTTACAATGAGAGTAAAATTTTACTCTGGTATTAGAATGACATTTAAATTTTATTTTGATACTTTTAGATTCAGAGTCCAACATTTTACTCGTTTTTTAGTGTAAAATTTTACTTTTGTACAGAGTAAAATTTTACTTTTAGATTCAGAGTGAAACATTTTACTCGTTTTTCAGAGTAAAATTTTACTTTTATACAGACGAAAATTTTACTTTTGGATTCAGAGTGTAACATTTTACTCTTATTCAGAGTAAAATTTTACTTTTATAGAATTGTTTCATATTTCTCCACTTATATGGAAGGACATTTCAGTCAATTCATAATACTTTTTTAATTGAGGGGCTTTTGGGGTCATTGTTTTATTCCGTGGGTTGGACACAAAATAGGCCCAATGAGGGGGGGTTTTCACCAAAAATCCCTTTTAGTTTTGGGTCCAATGGGTCTAGCCTACTACACCCATAACATCATCCTTCCACAAACTTGGGTACCCTTTGGGACTCGTCCCAAGTATACCAAGTTAAGGTATATATACCCAAACAATTCCTCAAGTCTTTCCAATATGAGACAAGTACATTTCACAAATGTGTTGTAAACCCACCAAAATTCATTTCCACAAACCTGAAATACGCGTTGAATTCTCATTCATCCGGATATGGTTTTGAACAACCAAATAAATGATTTAATTCATTATGCATCATTAAACACGAACTCAAGAAAAAATGTAACAAAAAACGTTTGGATATCACTTTAATTAATGCTTAAAATTAGCAAAAAAATAAAATTTATAAAATCATTTCTCCAACAGTTAGTGCATCAGTTTTGACCATAACCAAACACTATAATAATAGTAAACCATGAATTTTGATTTGACAATTTATTAATCAGACCGACGCAAGGTTTAAAACTTTAAGTAACCTGCTGACAAGAAAAAAAGGCAAAATAAAAAATGAATCCAGCATGGGTGTCCTTTATTATTATTATTATTATTATTATTATTATTGTTATTTTATTTTATATTTTTTGTGACGGAGGTAGCGGGTGTCCTTAACTGGTCTTCACTTCTTGTTTTTCTTGTAATTGTTGATAACCGACTATAACTAAGTGCCTCTATGGATTGTGTGTGATTTCTTGTTGAAAGGTGTCAACAATTTTTTTAATTAAAATTTTATTTTACTGATGTTTTCTTTGTAATTGTAGCCTAAGATGTTTGTTTGAAAGTATCAATAAAATATACTTTGCCAGCCAAAAAAAATTATTAGGGTGTGTTTGGTAACGTTTACGTTTTCAGTTTATATTTATAAAAATTTTATAAACTGATTTTTGTTTATTTTTAGAAAAACATAAATTACAAACGCGTTTGGTAATTGACAAAATGTTTAAAAAAATTTAAAAAAATAAAAAAGAGTGAGAAATGGCAAGTGGTGGCAAGTGGCGGCGGCGGAAGACAGTGGTGGAAAGTGGTGACGGTGGGTGGTGGGTGGGTGGTGGTGACAGGTGGGTGGGTGACGGTGGCGGGTGGTGGGTGGTAGCGAGTGGGTGGGTGGTGGTGGTGGTGGTGGCGGGTGGTGGGTGGTGGTGGCAAGTGGGTGGCGAATGGCGGGTGGTGGTGGTGGGTGGGTGGGTGACGGTGGCCGGTGGGTGGTGGTGGCGGCAGGCAGGTGGCAGGTGGTGGTGGTGGGTGGGTGGGTGATCGTAGCGGGTGGTTGGTGGTGGTGGTGGTGGTGGTGGTGGTGATGGCGGGCGGTGGGTGGTGGGTGGTGGTGGAAGGTAGGTGGCAGATGGCGGGTAGTGGTGGGTGGTGGCGGGTAGGTAGCGGGTGGTGGTGGTGGGTGGGTGGGTGACGATGGCGAATGGTAGGTGGTAGCGAGTGGGTGGTGGTGGTGGTGGTGGCGGGTGGTGGTGGCAGGTGGGTGGCGGATGGCGGGTGGTGGTGGGTGGTGGAGGGTGTGTGGGTGGGCGGGGTGATGGTGGCAGGTGGTGGGTGGTAGCGAGTGGGTAGTGGTGGTGGTGGTGGCGGGTGGTGGGTGGCGGTGGTAGGCGGGTGGCGGATGGCGGGTGGTGGTGGTGGTGCGTGGATGGGTGACGGTGGCGGGTGGTAGGTGGTAGCGAGTGGGTATGGGTGGTGGTGATGGTGGTGGTGGTGGTGGTGGTGGGTGGTGGGTAGCGGGTGGGTGGTGGGTGATGGTGGTGGTAGTGATGGGTGGTGGGTGGGGTGGGTAGCAGGTGGCTGGTGGTGGTGGGTGGCTGGTGGTGGCAGGTGGTGGATGGTGGTGGCAGGTGGGTGGTGGTGGTGGTGGGTGGCAAGTAGGTGGCGGGTGGTAGTGGTGGGGGTGGATGGTAGTGGCGGGTGGTGGGTGGTGGGTGGTGGTAGGTGGATGGCAAGTGGATGGTCGGTGGTGGTGGTGGTGGTGGTGGTGGTGGCGGCGGCGGCGGCGGAGGGGGGTGGGTGGTGGTGGCGAGTGGGTGGTAGGTGGCTAGTGGCTAGTAGGTGGTGGGTGGTGGGTGGTGGTGGCAGGTGGGTAGTGAGTAGTGGTGGCAGGTGGTGGTAGCGGAAGACGGTGGTGGAAAATGGTGACGGGTGGTGGCTAGTGTTGGGTGATAAAAAAAAAAAAAAAAAAACTCAAAACTCAAAACGAAACACATTTTTTTGTGTTTTCATTTTTTGGCCAAATTTATAAGCTGAGACCACTGATTTATAAATCAAAAAATTTACCAAACAAGTTTTTAGTTGAGTTTTTAAAATTTTTGTAAATATAAACAAAAAACTGAAAACATACCAAACGGCTAATAACTTATAATAATATCACCACCATTCTTACAAAATGCTATTAATGGTAGGGTAAATTACAAATACACCTTCTGAGTTTTGATTAAAATATGAATCACCTCTTGTAATTTTAGAAATTACATTCCACCCTCTGAGATTTTCAATTTCATAACAAATCGGCATTTTATTAATAAATCATTAAATCAATTAACAATTTTAATGATTTTAAAAATATATTTTAATTAATAATTTAAGCAATTTTATTATTATATAATAGCGAAATTATGAATTTTATTTTATTTTTAATTAATTATGTTAAATAGAAAAATTTAATAAGAAAACATTTGTAACTTTTTAAATTATAAAAAGTAATCTGTATTTTAAACAAATTTGAAATATCTTTAACGGTAATAATGACAACTTAAAAAACCAAGAAACGTGCGGCCATCAATCTGGCTCAAGCACCACCCATGAAAGTAACGGTAACAACGTCCCAATCTATACATGAACATGCTACGCCAAAATTAATATATAATTTTTATTAAATAAATGCCAAACAAAATCGACAATTTCACCGTCAAAATCTTGTTTCGCTTGCCCAACAAGATGTCGGTTAAAACTCATTTCATAGACGACATATGAAGTTAAAATTATTAATTATGATTTAAGTTTTTTTTGAACGAATTAAGGCTTAAGTTCAAATCAATTCTTAAAATAGGACTTTCGACAATATCACTATAAATAATATTATAATAACCATATTTTTACACCACTTGGTAAAATCCATTTCAACCAATATAAATGTTTAAAAACCAAAAATTAGTTATAAAGAAAAATAAAATAAAATATGACAAATGAAAACCAGTATTTTAATTCACATTATTTGTAATGTAATTATAAATATAGGGATAATTACAACAATAAAAAAAAATAAAAAAATTCTTAAGATTTGACCATTTTAATAAAATAAATCCAGAATTTTTCATTTTATCAATTTGAATCATAATATTTTGATTTATTTTCAATTTAAATCATTTGCCTGTTTTTATTAACTAAAATTGACGAAAAAAAATTATACTTTAGTCATTAAACTCAATATAAATATATATAAAATATCCATTTTCATTGACTTTAATGATTAATATACCTATTTTTTTTTTTTATCAATTTTACTTAACGAAAATAGATAAATGATTTAAATTGAAAAAAAGTTTAAAAAAATAGGATTTATATTAGCAAAATTATAAATTTAAGATTTATTTTATTACAAATTTTCCTTTATTAATATAATATAAGGGGATATTAAAAAAATGATAGCATAACAAAAAAAATAATTAAAATATGGGCCAAAATCTAGGCCCATGTATACCGGCTTGTTAGTCAGCCCATCGGCCTGTTAAGGCCAAGCTTGTAGGGCAAGGCTTGGGTTTATATTTTTAATCCAGGCTTGGTCCAAGTCTAACCCGCCAAAAAAAAAACATCGTCAAACTAGTTGGATATATTTTTATGAATAAATATTGGGAGTTCCAATTTTGGAATTCTAAATAGAACTCTAGTAATGTGACAAAGAGTGAAGCCCACATGTGATGTGATGTGTGTGCCTGTGTTTTTCGTTTTGAGCAATGATTCATAATTCTAAATTTGGAGCTCTAACAATGGCACTAATGATGTGGCTAGAGCTTTCACGACCCAATCTCGGCAAGGTAACCCCCGCCAAGAGGGCTCACTTCAACGCTGTAACACCTGTACACAATAATCACCTGTATAATTCTTATATCACATCACCAATAGTGCATAAGACCCTTCGATTGGCCAACATATATGAGATGACCCATTCAAAGACAAAAATATCATCATGCTACTAAGATAGTTCCCATGCACCACTACCCCTAAAATAAAACATACTATTCGTGAATCCATCAATACATCTAACTTCACAAAGCAAATATTTACAATCAACCTACTTCATAAACACAAAGGATAAAACTACATCCTAGAGTGACCCTAAGCAAAACCTCAACTACTAGATGCTCACATTTGATCCTCTAGAAAACTCTAATCTTCCAAGTTGAGGCGAGCCACACAAAAGTCTAGGAATCTGAAAAAAAAATTAATTAAAAAAAGAATGAACTAGAGCCCAATGAGTATACCAATCCCATGGAGTTATAAAGCTTGCTCCTTCCAATTGGGTTCAAAATAAGATAATAAACACAAGAGCTTGATTGGACTGAAATTTATAAAAATTGAGAAAATTTTGTATTATCAAGATTTTTCCAAAGAATCTCATAATGCAAGAAAAATACATTTGAATAAGGAAAGTAAACAAAAATACAACTTTTCAAAATATTAAGATTTCATATCAATCATACGAACCAATATATAGCCTTAGGGTCGCGTTACCTCGCGACTTAGGTTGTGACGGTACCGTTACCCAAAACATAACCATAGGAACGTAACTAATGTCATCGTGGCACTTCAATTCTCATTTCAATGTTTCGGTTCCTAGGACCCCTTATGTACAACGACCCTTATGGTCCTTAAAACATTTCGGTCCCCAGGACCCAAAGTATTTCGGCCCTTGTGGCCCCAAAGGCTATATACCTCGCATGACGTTTCATTGTCATTTAATCATCATCATCATAAACTTTGAAGGACTCAACTTGAATAAATTCTCATAAAAAAATTAGTGCTTCATTATACAAATGAAATAATATATTTATTTAAACTCAACATTTGACCTCAATAAATTTATAGATTTTCTTCTTATGCATATATCATGATGAAATGTGTTACTTCCTTTAATTCAAAAATATTTTCAAACTTTGTATTAAAGATAAAGATAAGGTAAATTTCCATGGTAAGTATACTCACCTCCAAAATAGCAAAAGCGTAGATTTGAAACTCTACGAATTAATCCCCAAGAGGTGTAGAGACGCCTTCCTCCAATCCTAACAATTAGTAAATAGGATCTAAAATTTGGGAAAAGCCTTCAATGAAAATTTAAAACATCTACAAAATTGATCCTAAATAAAACATGCTATGGAATGACAAGCTAAAGAACTCCTCCAACTTCAAGTCACCCAAACAAACAACTTATCCAATCTCCACAACGCCCATCCTTTGTAAATTTTTGAGTTATTAGCCTTGTTAAATATCCAACCAATTTATATGCACAATACCACCATCAATTAAACCACAAAAGTCAAAAATCAACATTTTCATAAACTCAAACCACTTCAATCATTAATAAAATTCCTCCAAAATCGTTTATAGAACATAGAGATACTCAATCCACCATTTATCAAATCAATTTCAACATGTATTTTTTCTAACACCAAAATCCCCAAATTTTACATCACATTCAAACCTAGATTAACTCAAATCTCAATCTCCAAAACAACCATCAAATTGATCATTAAACCAATAATTTCATGAATATAATAATTCCAGCAGTCTTCTTTCTTTGTTTTATAAAACACAAATTAAAGCTATAAAGCCCTTTTGAAAATATTTACATGTAAAAAATTTAAATCAAAATCAAACTAATTTTTGATTCTCAAATATAAATTATAATTTGTTCCCAAATTGTCCAAATTTAGATTTAATTCATTTTCTTTATATCAAACCCACAAATCTTTAAAATATGAATTACACTTTCAAAATTCTTGAAAACTTCATGATGTATGTAAAAATAGAACCTAAATTTCATTATCAATAGCAAAAATCAAACTCATCTATGAATTACACAAATCAATTTCTTAGAAATTCAACTTAACTCAATTCTTAATCAAAAACTTAATTTGTGATCATAGATGTTCCAAAATGTGTTTAAATTGAATAAAACTTTTAAATTCAATTACATGCATGGACTAAACAAATTCCTAATTTTCATAATAAAATTAAAACTTCCTTTACTTCCAAAATCAACTCTCAAATTTCATGAACTCATGATTTTTATTACTTTTTCTTCGAAGTCATTTATATACTCTATTGCATGGATCTAATCTTCAAACATTTCTTGTTGCATGTAATTTATAGAACTCAATTTAAGAATGATTCTCAAAATTGAATCCAAATTTAACAAATTTAAGGAATCATAACTCATATTCTTCAACCTAACTTGATTTTAGATACAAAACCCAATTCCTATCAATTTATATAAATAAATCTTCAAATCTTCATTTTTCATCCTCTCAAAATCCATCTTGAATCAATTTATGTCTAAATTATTTAACTATACTAGAAAGAGGATGAAATTTCTTACCTTAAGGCCCCGTTTATTTTCAGAGGTAGAATGGAGGGGATTGATAGTGAGGGGATTAATAGTGAGGGGATTAAGTAAAATTGTGTTTGTTTTGATGATAGTTGTTAGTATAGGGATTGTTAAATTATTTTTATATAAAATAAATATAAAATAATAAAACAAATAGAAAAATACAAAAACATTAAACATTAATATTTTTAAAAAAAATGCCCAACATGTAAAAAAATTTTAAAAAATAAAAACAAAGTAAAAAATTTTCAGAAAAAAATAAAACAAATAAAATAATGATTTTTACTTAACAAAAAATACAAAAAATTAAACATTAATGTTCAAAAAAAATGCCCGACATGTAAAAAATAAAATAAAAATAAAAAATTTCTAGTCTGCCGGACTATTTTTCTAATACCAAATCCTAGAGGCCCATCCGAATCCCCTTGGAGAGGCCCATCCTAATCCGGAGCTCACTATCAATCCCCTCCCTATCTCTCAAAACAAACACAATATTAGTGGGTCCCCACCTTACTACTAATCTCAATCCCCCCTCTAACTCTCCAAACAAACGGGGCCTAAGATGATTTTTCCACAATTTTTAACTTGAATTTTGGTATCCTACAAAACCCTCTTCTCCTTTGTTCTTTCCTCAATTCTCAAGCCTTAAGTTCCTTCTTTTTTTTCTCTCTCTCTCTCTCTCTCTCTCTCTCTCTCTCGGCCTTTCTCTCTTTGCGGCTCAATTTCTCTCTTCCTGAATGTTAAAGAATGAATTCAATGGACTCTATCTAATACAACGTATATACAATGAATAGACACACACAGAGCCTTCTTTTCACACCCAGATTTTCTCAACACACACACCCACATACACACCCAATTCTAGATTATTCTACAATTTAATGTATGATCAAAATTAATTAATTAAGCAACACTTAGTTTTAATAAATCTTAATTAACACATAATTAAATAAATCATGACTAATCACAAATCCTACTTAATTTAATTAGTCTAATTTGACTTCATTTAGAGCCTAATTAATTATATTTAAATTTATTAATCTAAATCAGATTTTTTTTTAATCAAACTCCCAAAAGACTCCAAATATTAAATTAAACTTATTGTCATCATCAATTTTGATTTCGCAAACCATTTAGGCCTTCAATTTCTAATCAGACTCCAAATTTTCGTCAATAAATTACATATTCAAATTGGACACCCCATAAATAAATTTAATTCGTAATAATCACAATTCTCAATCCTCATAATTTAATTAACCTAATTAACTCCAATTCGAACCTAATTAATCGAATCTCAATTTTATTAAACTGAATCGAATATTTAATTAAACTCGCAAATGAGTCCGTAATTAAAAATTAAATTGATTCAACTTCTTAATTTCACGTCCTTAAGCTATTTGGACCCTTAATTTCTAATTGCAAAATAAATCTTTAATAGAATCATATACAAATTAGATTCCACAATTCTCATAAATCCTAAATTAAATTAGGATAACAACTAATTAAAATCCTAAATCTCCTTAATTAACCAAATATAAAATATTATACGTGGCGGGGTCGTCACAAAAGCAAAAAAAAAATAAGACACATAAATCAAATCATTCATGAGTGGGGCTTATTGCCACATAAGTAGAACTCTTATTAGAGCTCTATTTTTAGTGCTCTTAAACATTTTTGTTTTGTTTTTTTGATTTTTTTTTTTTGCCACATCATCAGAACTCTCTTTAGAGTTTCAAAATTAGAGCTCTCTATCATTGTTGAATTTTTATAAACTAACATGCTAGATGTTAAGGCTTAGGCCTATTTTGGAAATTTAACATTTTAGTTAAAAAGTTATCCTAAAAAAATAAAATAATAAAATAAAATAAAAATTCATAAAAAGTTTAAAAATAAAAAATAATAAAAAGTCAATTCTCAAAATAGGCTTTAGTCTATGAAACCAGGACAATTTACAAGTTAGGTGGAATAATCGCAAAATAATTACACTATAAATGAAAATCTATTTTGATGTAACTCTTAACATAGAGAAAATACTTGCATCATGTAAACAAAACACTTATACCATCATGAAGCATGCAATTATTTTTTTATTTGAAATGCAATTTCTCCATGGGAACTACCCTCTTTCTTCACTGATTACTATGGTTTTGCCTAGAGTTGTCTAAACAAGACCTTTTCAACAATTTCTTCGTGTTTGGTGAAGATGACAATAAGAGCTTCCATCAAAAGTTATGAGCTCCAAAGCACGTTGAAGAGAAGTTGCGTGCATTTTTAAAACACTAACATCGTATTGGACATTTCGATAGATTTTATTAAGGTTCTATTTGGTTGAAAAATTTAGAAAAAATTTTTTTAAATAAAGAGAGAAAATAACGGTGAAATGTGAATAAAATATATTTATATTTTATTTAATTACACATACTTACTCTCTTTCCTTTTTCTATATCTTTCTTCAAATTCTTAATTCAAACACAACTTAAGAACTAAAACCAGAACCGGAATCAAAATTGAAATGGGAGTTGAGTAAGAAACCCTATTCGTACGGGTTAATTATTTTAACAAATAAAAAAAGAAAGTTAAGTGGATCCGTTTAATTGGATAAGGTGAGTCTAGTCACAATTCTCCTGTTTTATTTTTTTATAAATAAATAAATAAAAACTTTGGTTTTGTCATTTGAAAAAAAAAAAAAAAAAAACATATTTCATTTTATCACACTTAACTTTGAGTTTTGTCCTTCTTCTAAAAAATGTATATTACACTTTGAGTTTTTGTCATTTTATCTCTTCAACTAAAAATTATTATATTTTATCAATTTAATCTTTTGATATATTTCTGTTGGTATAAAATAAATAAATAAATAATGAAGTCAAAATAAATATTTGGACAAGAGTCATCACCCTAGTAAAATACCAAAATTTACTGGTATGTCAAACTCTACCTACGTCCAAATATCTTGCCCTTTTTAAAGAGATTTAAATATTTATTGCACTACTAGAAAATTGACTTTTTACGTCTATTTTTTTCCGACTGTCTGACTAGTCGTGGCAAAAAAAAAAAAAAAAAATGCGACAGCATAATGAAATGCAAGTAGAGTAAAAGGTTCCTATTTTCTTTCATTTATTTGTGCCCTTTTCTTAGTTTTGCCCTAGCAGGCTCACTCAACTCTCTCTCTTGTTCTTGCTTTCTATCCCGCTCTTGCTCTCGCTCACCTGCCAATTGTTGTCTGAAGAACTCCACTAGTATGAATCTCTCTCTCGATCTCTCAATCTCTCTATTTCTTTCTCGATCTCTCTTCCTCTGTAGATCTCTCAATCTCTCTTTTGTACAATCTCGCTCTCTCTCTGTATCTATGTATACCTCTCGCCGCAGTTTGCTCGATTCATCATAGAGAAACCCTAACTCTGCTAGTTGACCACATTGAAAAGGTCTCTTAGAGTTCTTAAATACAGCAGAGTAAGCTCACCTATCATGCATTTCATCTATCTCAAAATTCACTTACATTACACACACAGACAGACTATCTTTGAGCTTTATTGTGTACAAATCAGGTACCAACTCTCTTCAAATTTCCTTTGTTTTTCTATTCAGTTTGTTTCAATTTGTTTCATAGTTGTACTTGATTTGGTTTTGTATCTGAGAATTCCTTTATTTTTATTTTTTGCACTATAATCATACATTTTTTTTGTTGATTTGTTTGTTCTCATTTGAGTTTGAAACTACGTTTGATCTGGTTTTGTAGATCAGAGTTCTTTGATTTATTGTGATTAATTTAGTTATCTTTAGATTCAGTATTTGCTCGTCAAATTGATATGGATCACAATCTTATGATTGCAGTTCTTTGTAATTTTATCTAGTGTTAGTCAAATGAAGTTTGAATGATAGGTACTTTTTGAACTACTTGGATTGATCAAATTACTCCACCTTAGATTCAGCAGAGTAAGATTTATCTTCTTTTTTGTAAGTACTCCACATTTTCATATTTCTTTCATTTCGTGTTAGTTGTTGCTAATAATAATAAATTACTTCAAACTTTGAGCAACTACTTCTACATCTTTGAGAATCTGATAGTGCTCTAGGACTTTTCTCAAACTACATGCTATGAGAGATCATGTAAATAAATCTGAGGTTATTGATTCTTTTTTTTACTAATCTTGGAACAAATAGATGTTCGTTTTCTCTAATAGGAAATTTACTGCTAGAGTACTGGAAATCAGCTGGACTATCCTAGATGGTAGACTTCCTAATCTTTTATCATGGTCCTTCATATGTGATGATTACTATTTTTAATATTAGTTTAGAGTCATTTGGCCAGATGCATGAATTTTTTCTACTCTATAGTACCAAAATTTGAGTCAAAATATGAACTACTCATGTTGTTTGCTATGAAACAAGCTGGTTTTACTCATTTGAGTCTTGGATCAACTATGTACTTTTCTCGCACCATGGCTTACTTTATAAATGATATTCATGTTTGACTTACGCGCCACTCTAGCATATTGATCACTTTGAGCATTCTATTTAATTTTGGAATAAGTTCAGGAGCATGAAAATCAATCAGGAATGTATCATTAATATGTTAGGAAGTTGGCAATAACAGCAAATCTCAGTAAAAATTGGGGAGAATTTCAATTGTGACTCCATAGTCCAAGCCTCATTTGTTTCAGGGCATGATTATGTTCAGTTGCAAAATTGATTTTTCATATTTCATAAATTTCATGTGGGCGTGGCCAAAGCATGGTAGTCATCTTTTATTTCTTTCTCATGTGCTGGGATGCACAGACCCTTTAATACTCTCAGCTTAGTATTGTTCTTAATTTACCTTTATTAAACTGAACATGCTTAATTCTCTTCTGATATATTTAAATCTGGTCGTGTCCTTGATAACATGAATCTTTCTAGACCTTACCCCCTCTTTTATCCACTTTGCTGAACTTGTAAAAATTCAGTGGTCAATTTTTCTAATACTGCTTCATAGTCAATTCTGACTTGTTTGTTTTCTACTTGTCTGAGACCGGTACATGCCCTGGACATATAACTTGTGAGGAGAATCCTTATTAAGCCTCTTCTCTTAGTGGGTAGTGTGAAATTAACACATTCTAATGTTGTTAGGATTTACACCTTCAGTTAGTCTGTTGTTGGGAAATCATTTTTTCATTGTTATTGGGTGAACCTCTTGAGTAGTTAACGATTGAAGGTTCAATAAATGATTGGACATTATAATTAATTTAAGTATGTTAGTTCATGTTTTAAAATTGTAATAGCTTTGAGATTGGTGTTTTAGGCTCAGCTTATGTTAGAGAGAGACATTTCCAGAAATCATAAATGCGATATGAAAGAATAACCACATGGTTTATGTATTTGTTGTGTCTATTGCAATGGCTTTTACAGAGGAAAAATATTGTTTATTAAGTGATGTGAATTATACAATTATTCTCTCTGTCAGCTATGTAATTATGCTCACCATGCACATGTTTTAGCTAATGATTCTTTGTTTCTTGTCGAGTATCTAACTGATTTTTTCTTGCATTATTGTTTAATACTCTATGAACTTTATCATATTCAATAATAATTTCCCAAAGACTTGGCTATTCCGAAATGAAATACAGTGTTGAGTGTGTGTGTGTGTGTGTCACAGGTAGAGAGTAACATGCTTGGTTTTCAAAGCTGAATACTTTGTTTCAAAATACCCATTAGTTATGATGTATTGTGTTTTCCCTAAGATAGTATCTTTATAGGTATTATATGGTTAATTAGGGTTCAAAAATTAGCAACCCATCATTGGTGTGTGTGCATGTGCTATCTGCAAGTTGAGGCTAATTTATAACTCATTTTCTTTGTTCCAGAATTCATCTAACTTACTTTGATGAAATTTTGATTGTGGGTTGGCTGAATGTTGTCATCATGAGAAGTATATTGATTAGTAGTGGTGCCTTATAATTTTAGTAGTATGTTGTTTTCCCATTCTCACTATTAGACCTTTTTCAGGGTGAGCTTATTGGCCTATAGCCCTTTGGCAATGGGCATACTTTTTGGAAAGTATTTCTCATCCGATGGTGGTCCAGCTGATGCTCATTTGAATCTTTTTGAAGGTTGAACGCCAACTTGTTTAAATCTTGTAACCTACTGATGAATATATCTCATTGCTCAATTTCTTTTGCCTAGGGAGGTATTCAGAAAGGGAGTCCTGATACAACCTATCCAACACTATTGTAAAAAAAGCTACCAAATTAAGCAAATTATTCACTTTGAGTATATGATTTATTTTGGTAGCAACTCAAAATTGAGATACGAAGGATACAATATATTCTTCTTGAAATTGTGAAGCATTCAACTATGATAACAAATTGGAAAAGATGATAATCACCAACTTGTTGGAATCTTTCGTTAAGCTCAAGATTGTTTGTAGTAATACTTTATGCATGCTTAATTTATTCTTTTTGCAGTCATATATTCACACACACACACACACATACACACATTTGTTTGCTTGGATGTATGAGGTTACTACTATAATGGTTGTTTTCTTCCCTATATATGAAGTATCCACTTATATGGCTAAATGACACAAGGTAATCAATCTTATGTGAAGGTAATTACCTTCTTTTTTCTTTTCTTTAAAAAAAAATAAAAATTAGGACAATTTATTTTTTTGATAATCTTTATTATGATTGTGATGGCTGGTTTTGTTAATAATCTTTCAATGGAATAGACACTTTTGGGTCCTTGAGATAAATTTTTTTTTTATGCCAAAATTTTCACCTTAAATTAAGGTATTTTGGTTCTTTTTTCCAGCTATCATTTTGAGTTTTGTTCTATTTGGGTAAATTTTTCCTATCTTGTTCTGCTCTTTTTGGCAGTTATCATTTTGAGGGGGTTTGGGGCAGAGGGTATTTGCCAATTTTGGGTACTTGAGATGTGGGGTTTTTCTTCCAAAACCTTTTCATGTTGTTTTTTGGCTAATTGGTTTCAATTTTGTTATCTAATGTGTTATAATTTCTATAGTTCTATGCTTGTGGGAATCTTTTGGGTGTAAAAGTTACTATTGATTCATTTCTTACTTGCAAAGTTAAGGACTCTTTGAATATTTGGAATAATATTAGGCAGGAGTCCTCCTCATGGCCATATTTACAGCCAAAGGTCCTGCATCAATGGAGAATAGGCCAACATTGATTGGCCCTAAAGGCCTAATCAAGAAACATGAATTTGTAAGGATTATTATTCAATGTCTTTATTCTTTGGGTTTAAAAAAGTCAACAGCTTCGTTGGAATCAGAGTTTGGTATTTCATACAAATCTATGGAATTAGGATTGCTTGAATCTCAAATTCTGAATGCAAATTGGGATACTTGGTAGTTATTTTATAGGTATATATATATTGAAATTGTAAATGGCACTTGGGTTGTGTTCTGACTGTTTATTTTGATTTTCATAATTTATTTGCAATGTTTATTAAGTTTTCATTATTTCTTTGCAATCTCTGCATTTTCTCTGCTCTGCTTGAACTTTATATCTAAAGAAAGATTTAGAAATTGGACATTTGTGTTCTGATCTATTCCCCCTCATATTGTGTATTGATCAGGTGCAAGCTTGGTTTTGAGGAACATATATCTCCATGGTAACAATTGAAACGCGACCGATACCTTGTATAGTGGTGAACACCAGCATTGTAGATTTTGACTTTACTAGATTTTGACTTTACTAGCTAGCACTCTATCTGGATTGTATTTTTTTCATGAAAGAACTTTTCCTAAGTTTTTAGTTGTAATAAATTTTATATATGGTTCCAATTTTGAGACTCAAATGGAATGCCTAATTAAACTACAATGCTATACTGTCTGAATTCTTGTTATTGCTATTTCTAGAGTGCTTAACGTTCCACTTTTATGCTTCTTGTATTGTTTTTTGCTTTTTGTTTTTTGTTTTTTTTGGGACGGTAACAAAATGGTCGCCAAAAATTATGTCGTTTTTCTTTGTTTTTTGCGACAGCAAAATAGCGGTCGCCATAAGTAGTTTAGGTGGTCGCGAATAATTTGCGACCGTTACTTTGCCATCGCAAAAAGTATTTGCAGTCGCAAAAAGTATTTGCGGCCCCCACATTTGCGACCCCCATTTGCCGTCGCATAAACCGTCGCAAAAGGTCTTTTGCGACTGTGTTTTTTATTATTTGCGACGGTTTATAGCGGTCGCAAAAAGTGCTTTTTTTAGTAGTGTTGGTTGGCAAAACATCCTTACCAACGCAAGAACATTTTGTAGTGATCTGTCTCTTCCATTATACAACAACATAACTGAAAGTCTATTGACCCAAACTAATTCTGCACAAATAAATGAGCACAAAACTCCACCATAAAAACACATTCACAGATTACCTAATAATTTTTGTTTATAAACACAATGCACAATACATAAAAATACATCTATGATTATTCCATTTGATCATCGCCAAACCAATAGCTCCCAATTTATATACACAGATAAAGATATGTACAGTTAACACAATCAAACATATATAATTTAATCACCATGAATGCATGTAACTCCTGACCATAAAGAATGAGAACAACAACTAATTTATCCATATGATTTTTCCCTTTCTCATGGTATTCACAATTTTTATTTTATTTTATTGACAAAAAAAATAATTTCATTAATGCTAATAAAACATTATAGAAGCGGAGAATGAAACAATTGGCCGAAAGCTGTCTGAAAAATCTAGAAACCCCCTAGATGTTGATTTGTGATTATGTATCAATTGTAAGCAATATATAACAATCCCAATCAAACAATCATGACAAATCGACACAACGATTTTACGTGGACAAACCACAATTGGACGCCTCCAATTGTAATAAAAAACCACCAGCAAAAACCACAAAACAATCCACTAAAAAGGCATAAAGGAATTACACATGTATATTCTCAATTACCTAGCGAATCCACACCCGAATTGAACCAACCCATATGTGTCTCTTCCAGCCCCGTCTTCACCTCGGAATTGTCTTGACAATGAGCCACTCCAAAATCCACCAAAGCTTCAGGCTTGAATTCTTCAAAATCCACCGAAGAACAATTCTCTCTTTTGTATAGAATAAACAAACAATTCTTTGATGTATACTTCTTAAACCATGAGTTGAATACTCAATTAAACATCAAAGAAAACTAGCAAAATAGCCCCAGATATAAATCCTAATATCCACGAAGAAGATCTGTAGACACCCCATTTTTGACCGACCTTAAGACTCCGACGTCACCAATTGAGCGCTCGGTGATGTTGCATATTGTGCTCGTTCTGAGGTTTCAGAGTCTCGGCTGCGAGCCTTGCCTCCGGACTTCCGGACTCTTTTGTGCCTTGTCTCGGTTTGGGAACCAGGCCCTGTTTTCTTTGTTTTCTCTTCCCGAAGGGAAGGAGAGGTCTTGTAGATCATCTCTCAGTGGCCGTAGGCTACGTTTCATGGTCGTAGGCCATTTTTCCCGTTTGGAGCCCGGTTTCCGATTTTCGGAGCCGTCGGCCGTGTGCCTCGGTTCGGGACTGCTCGACTACCTCTGTTTGCTTCGGTTTTTGGCACACACCTTGTTTCCTCCCTTTTGAGGGACACTGTGGCCCGAGAGACCAACTCCGTGGTCGAACGCCATTTCCGGTGCCTAACAGCCTATTTTCGAGGCCCCGAACTGTGTTTTGGCCCCCGAACTTTCGTTTTGCATTCGTCTTGGTCCGTTTTTGGCAGGGACCTTATTTTCATTGTTAGAAAGGTTGTAGGAAGGTGGGAGGCCAGCAATTTTTCTGAAAAAACCAGTTTTATTTCTTCATCGCTCTTCATCGCCCGTTTTCTTCACCAGTAAGCTGGTTTTTCCCACTCCCGGGCCACTTTTTTATGATTTTCCACCACATCATTGTGTTGTACACACCTGGGAGGCCAGCAATATGGGTAGGCCGGCCAGAAATTGTTCTTGACCCTTTTGAACCCCTCTAAAAAGCTGGTTTTTCTCTCTCCTGGTTCACATTTTCTGGGTTTGGACCATACAGCTGTGTTGCACTCATCTGGGAGGCCACCTTTTTGGGGTGGCCGGCCAGCAATTCTTTTGACCCTTTTGACCCCTGGTCGGCCGACCAGGGGAGGTGGCCGGCCGGCCGGCCACTTGGCCCTTTTGAACCTGGCCGGCCATGTTTGTCCCTTCTGGTGCATTCCAGCTGTGCCTGCTGTTTTGCACCAGACCCCCTGCCCGAGGGTCTGTCTTTTTGGGGGGATATTTGAGTTGGTTTTTCCCCCCTTTTCTTTGGCTTCTCTCCCTCTATATAACCAACACCCTACTTCATTTCTAAGGGTTAGAAAATTAGCTGAGACATTGATACACCATCCTCCATATCTCTCTCATCCAAGCTTCAAAACACCCTTGATCTTACACCATTTACACACCAACTCATAGCCTACCACCTCCACACTCCATTCCAGCAACTTGGAGGCCATTTGCAGAGGTTGAAAGCTCAGAATCTTAGACCAAAGGCTGCTGTTTTGCTGTGCTACAAGGGTGAGTCCCTATTTCCCCTTTTTTTTGCCTTATTTTGCTCTATATCTTAACCCCTTTTTCAAGCATTTCTGGGCTTCAACCTGAACTGAAAATAGTCTTATTTTGAGCTTATCTTCATGTTTGATCCAGAACTTTTTTCTGTTTGAGGTCTTCTACTCCCCCTTTGTGCTTTATCTCTCTTTTAGAGCTTATCTTGCATGATATAATAGCTTTATTTGTGAGCATTTCTGGGCTTCGAGCCAAACTATAAAGTATCTTATTTTGAGCCCCTCTTCAACTTTGTTGAAGGGCTCTTTACTGTTTGAGACCATCTGCTGCCCCTTGTCCTTTATCTCTCTTTTAGGGCTATTTTTGCATCATGTTTTAGCCTTACTTGTGAACATTTTCGAGATTTGATATAAACTGAAAAAAGTTTTTTTTTGACCTTCTCTTTATGTTTTCTTGAGGTCACTTTTCTGTTGGGAGTCATCTCCTTCCTTGGATGCTTCATTTCTACATGCTTTGAGTCATACATTTGAGCATTTGCATTGGTCTTGTTTTGGCCTCTTAGCCACTGAAATCCAGTGGATTTTTAGTGGCTTTGATGAGGATTTGAGCTTTGAAATCATAGAGGGGTGACCCTCTCACCCCTCATTCTCTTTACTAGCATGTTTGGCCTTCCAAAGGGACCCTATTTTGCATGCATTGAAGTCACTTTTCAGGCTTTATTCTGAGGGTTTTGAGGTTTTCCTTGGCTCTGTCCGAGGCCCTCTTGGCCATATTTTGTGTCTATGATGCATGTGTAGAGCAATCCCGTTCAAGGCCTCTCGAAGAGGCCTTTCTTTGCATGTTTCCAAGACTGATTCAGGGCCTATTTGGTGGGTTTTAGGACCGTCATAACCCATTTCCAGAGTTGGTTTGGTCTTGCCAAGTGTCTATCTTGTAGGTGCCTAATAACCCCTTGTATGGCCCTCCAAAGAAGCCCCTCATTTTTGCATGCATTGGCTGCATTTCAGTGATTATTTGGGCATATTTTGGCATGTTTTATTCACTAATTTTTTCTGGTTTGATGAGTTCTCATGTGCTTCATATACATGCCATGTAAACCATGTTTGCTAGTCAAAGTTGCATGCTATTTTAGTCCATCATGCTAGCATCTTTTGGTCATACTTTGAACTGGAAATGTGCATGTTTTGGGACTGCCTTGGCTCTTTCTTTGTGCTTCATAGTCAAATAAAGCTTGCTTTGTATGCTTGTGGTTCAATGCATGTGCCTAGTTTTGAGTTTCGGGGCTTATTCCATACATCGGGTGCCATATTTCCATGTTTCGGGACCATTTAGCATCATGTTTCAGTGCTGGAAATTACATGTTCATAGGCCATCTTTCATCCCTTGTCATGCTTTGGTAGAGTGGCATTTTATGTCTTAGGTTCGGTCCTCGGTATGCGTGCATGTGTGCATGCATTTTGGTTGTCTCATTTTCATCTAGTGACCACGGATGTGAGTGTGGCTGAGGTCCACTCATGTTGGTGTAAGTCCATTGTGCATTATGTATGCCATTCCATTTCATAGCATTGCGTATGCTAGGTTGTATGTTAGAGCATTGTGTATGCCATGTTACATCGAGCATTATGTATGCCATTTCATAACATTGCGTATGCTAGGTTGTATATTAGTTGCATTCATGCATGTCATGCATATTGCATTGTGTTTGGGATAGGAGTTAACCCAAGCACGGGAAACGAGGGACGCTTCGTACTTCGAGTGACGAAACGTGTCTCAATTCCTAGTCACCGGCACTCCGGATTAACCATGATGGAGTCTCGGTCTTGTTGTGTTTTCATGTGCATTCATTTTACATCGAGTTGTGCAATTCGACTCCTCGGCCATCATGCATCGAGATGTGTGATTGGTGGCACAAGGATCAAGGCATGCATACATATGTGAAAATACTTTGCCATACCCCTTTCTTGCTCTCTGTTGCAGTAAATCAGAAATCAGCAGCCTCCTCGAGCTTTGCACAACATTCCGGGATTAATTGCAAACAGAGGCAAACCGGGGCATCGCAAGGAATTTCCCGACAAAGGCAACCTGAGCATGCATCATTCATCATTCGGAACAGAGCCGAGGCGGTCCATAGCTTGCATGCTAATTCCCTGCTTTCCTAGATTAATTTGTTAATTAATTAGGATTTTGTATTTATTTGGACTGTAATTATTCATTTGGACTGTATTATTTATTCGGACCCTCCGAGCGAGGGCACAACTGTAATAAGTGTGCGTGTGTGTGATGTATGTCTTCCAACCCCACGTCTTTCTCCCTTTTATTTACCAGCTTATGATGGTTAGATTAGGGCATGTTTCAATTAGCATACAGTATGATAGCATGTTTGCATTCATTCATCTGTCTTGCATGCACCGGGCTCGGTGCATCATACTAACTGCATTGTATTTTAATTCCGAGTTGAATACTTGTTAGTTGTAACATTTCACATGCCATCTTTAAAATAGCCGAGCCTATCTTAGTTGCATTTTGCATGTGTTGCATTAGGCATTTCTGTACAGTTAGGATCATGCATGGATTTCTAACATAGCTTCTGTTTTTTCTTGGAGTACTCGGTAAGTTTTATGCTTTAGCATCCTTGCATGCGTGTGAGTGACTGCCATGATAGCATGCTTACCATGAGGCTATGTGCTTATGTGATATAATTGCCTGAATGCCTGTGGGTGAAGGTTGGATTATCTGAATTGGAGTAATGCATTGACTGTGAGTTTTAAGCCCACTAGATAGTGGCAAAACCATCTTTTCTAAAGCCCACCTGAGGGTGGCAAAATCTGCATTTTAAGCCTACTTGCGAGTAGCAAACCACTTTCAAAAAAACAAACAGGAAATGTTTTGTTCCAATTCAGGCGACTCAGTCTATACTTGTATGCTGTGCGCATCCCATATTAAATCTAGGCTAATAATCGGAATAAGAACGCATAATGTTTTCAAAACTAGATATCATGGTTAGTAGAGGCCGATCTTTGATCGGGCGAGCGGGGGTGCTCACGAAGTGACCTTCCCCAATCGTATCCAAGTTCCCGAGCCGAGGCAACTTTGGTGATGACGGACACGTGGCCTTAGGCAACGAGTCAGGGTTTCCTAAATTTTCCAAAATAAAATATTTAGGTGGCGACTCTGTAACTGGCAAAACAGTCCATGTTTGGCACTTCTTTCTAAAAATCTGTTTTCTCAAAACGATTTGCCGGATTTGGACTCTTTGGTTCAGATTAGGAACCGTGACAATTTGAGTCCTGAACTGTAGTGAGCCCAAAATGAACAGAACGGGACTCATCCTCCTGGGGCGTTCGGGGACGTCTACAGTTTCTGGCGACTCTGCTGGGGACTTAGAGAACTTGACTCGAACTCATGATATCTTGTTTTGACTACACTTATGTGTTTCTTTGCACTGCATTTGCATTGGTGCGCCTAGGACACCGTGTTTGTCATCTACTATTCCTGAGCGGTTTGCCAGAGGCTGCGTGCCATAAGGCTTACCGGTTACGGGCTCTGCCAGTATGGAAACACAAACCCCGGTTTTACCGGGGCACCCTTTTGACCATTCGACCTAGTGCATATCGAAATCCATAGTGACCATTCCAAGCTAGGACAGGTTGCTTATCCGATTTTAGGTTGTTTGAAGCCGCTGCGTGCGTAGTGAAACCCTAGCTCCTGACAAAATAGGACAGGGAAACCCTACCCCAACATAGGGGTGTTTTTGGCTCTCACTTGTTTGTTATGTGCTTTTAGAGTGCGTCTCTATAGGAATGCATGTATCATTTTACAAGTTTGGGCATCAGGCATGCGGGCACCAGTTCAGTATTTTGGGTATCAGGCCTGCGGGCACCAGTTCAGTATTTTGAGGAATCAGTTACATCTGCGGGTATCAGATTCAGTTTTTGGGACAGTGATTTTGGGAACAATGATCAGTAGTAGAGTACAGTTATTTAGCTATGCTTGTGTCTGTTCTGATTGGGCCGAAATGCTGCGTGTTTTCTCTTTCAGGGTTCAGAGATTTAGTACAGAATAACCAGTGTTCTCCTTTGCTGAGGCAAGATAGACATCTGATCCGTCAGTCATCATTCAGTTCAGCGGACTTATGATGACGCAAAGTTCAGAGGAAATTGTGGTTGTCGTAGCCGCATTAGACCAAGGAATCATCTTGCAGGATGAGACCAATGTTGATGTACCTCATCCGCCCAGGTCGCATGTCGCACACCCGATCTGGACACCCCAGTCGTGTCAAGCTCGTGAGCCCACCACGTTTGAATTGATGGGAATGATTGGTGACCTTCAGAGGTCTGTGGCTGATCTCGCCTACGGAATGTCGGCTTCGCCACCAACCACATCCTACGCCGGGAATTCTGTACCGCAAGAGCCCCCGCTATTGGGGCGAATTGTGATCGAGCTCAGCCAACCTGAGGCTGTCTTAAGCTATGGCCATGACATGGCAACAACAACCGAGTTTCGCTCTGATATAGCAACCCAGACCCTTGATCAAGCTGAGGCCAGAGGTAAGAATAAGGTGGGAACAAATGCCGATCCCCTTGAACAACTACTGTGGGCAGTCAAGGCTTTGAAAGCCGAAGGATTGAGTAAACAACAAATATTCGCAGTGGTGGCTAAAACTGTGGATGATGCTTTCCCCACTCCAACCGAGGGGAGTTCCCGCCAGGTGAAAAATCGGGATAGGCCCCGTCATGCCAGAACAGTTCCTTCCATTCCCAACACTACACCTGGGAAAGATCAGAAAGCCAAGGCAGTGCCTGCCGACCCTTTCGCTAGTGCGTCTAGCAAGAATTCTCAGACTTCAAAGTACCTGCCTTGAGGCCGCAGGGTCTTTCATGCTCTTTACATGCCTTTGTCTAAGGCGCTCCAGATCCTTGCTGAAATGGGGCACCTTAAACCCCTTGAACCATGGCCTCTATCCGATCCTCTCCCTCCAAAGCATGACCAGACTAAGTACTGCGCGTACCACCAGCAAACCGGCCATAGCACCGACAACTGTTTCCGTCTTCGTCATGAAGTACAGGATTTGATCGACAATGAGGTCATCCTCCCGTCTACCTCAGTGAAGTCTATCACTGCTGAGTTGTTAGATTTTGAGGATACTGCGAGTATGTGATCAGAAGTTGGTCCACCTGCGGGCGACGCTCAGTTTACTTCGGATGTGGCGTATAGCACGCATTTTGGAGCATTTGCGAATGCTAGTTTTGCACTTTCTGACTTGGGTATTCAGTCAGTTTTTTTATCTTGTATATAAGTAGTCTTTTTGTACTATGTCGGTCAGGTTTGTCTTGTTGTATCGAGTCAATCCTGTTTTGTTAGAGTCAGGTGATTCTGGGGGTGTTATCTCGGGCATCACTATTTTGTTTTTGTCTTTTTGTTTCCTTTTGAGTCTGTTTCTGCCAGGGAGCCAGTTGTGCCGACAGTTATGAATGAACATGAGTGATTTTCACATTCTTGTATTCGCTTCTGCCTTGTGCCAATTGTGCCAGAAGTTCTAAATGAAACGGCAGCGCATTTCACCTGCTCTTTTGTGCCTATAAGTCATTGTATTGACCTAAGTTTTTCAAAACTTTTTTTAACACTGTGGTGATGAAAACGAAGAGGAATGAATTCCTCGGGTTTTGCAAAATTTGACCAATTGAGAGAAGGAGAGGCGTGCTAAGCCCTTAATGAATGAGATCATGTTTGTTAACGTGAGTACTGAGAAGGATCCTGACTTGATCCAGATTGGCTCCACACTGTCTTCCGCGCGAGCGATTTGTCGCTTTCTTAAAAGTTTTCAAAAAAATGTTTTGCGCAGTCCTGCGAAGACCTGTGTGGAATCGCTTTCGAGATTGTGCAGCCTAGGATCGCTCTCAGCCTCAAGATTCAACCCCTTGCTCTCAAAACCTTGAACGTGAATTCAGAATGTTCACCGGCCAACCGCAAAGTGAGGCTTGTATGGCTAGATCAGAAGCACCCCTCAAACTAGGGGCAGAAGACGTCAGATAACGCACTCGAAGAGTCAAAGACGAAGGTTGGCAAGAATGCCAAATCCTAGAAGGGAAGAAAGAAGAAAGCATTGCTGAAGGATAACTGAGTTCCTACCCACAACACTAGGGGCAAATTCAGCCCCCCCATTGGATGGACTCCTACATCGTCAGCGAACAGCAGCCGTTCTCTTGGATTCAGATGACTTCAGGATCTCAAAAACCATATGGCATGGACCAAGCTACACTTTTACCCTTGAGAGGCTCGCTGGACCGAAAACCCAGAAGGGCGATCCAGGCAAAAGTTAGAGCAAGAAAAAGAACAAAAAGAACAAAAAAAGAAAAAAAAAGAAAAAGAGAAAAGAAGAAAAATGCAAAGAAAAGAACAAAAAAGAAAATCAAAAAAAAAAAAAAGAAAAAAGAAGAAAAGAAATGAAAAGAATTGAAAAGAAGAGAAGAACAAAGCTCGCAAGGTTGAAAACCCAGAAAAGGGCGGCCTTGGCAAAAGTTAGAGCGCAAAAGAAGAGGTTAATACCCGAGTGTACCTTAACCCCGAACTACATAAGGCTTGATTCCTTTCTTTGGGATACGTAGGCAACTTCATTCTGAAGTTCAGCCGTAAAACACTTCAAATTAATTATGCCCATGTAATGGTTTTGATCATCTTCGCCTTTTCTGTATCCGAGAATTTGGTTGTGTTCGTCACTCTAAGGACTGACTTCAATGCGCTGCGGTGCCATTCAAACAAGGGGCAACTTTCCGTTGCCATTCAATGCGCTGCGGTGCTATCCAAATAAGGGGCAACTTTCTGTTGCCATACAGCACGCTGCGGTGCCATTCAAACAAGGGGCAACTTTCTGTTGCCATGCAGTTCCGTTCCGACAAGGGGCAATTCTCCTTCGGATCTGAGGTTGTGCATCTCAAGAGTAGGTTCCGTGCTCTTTGAGCAGTGGCCGTTTGCAAAAACAGTTTTGAGAATTTTTACTGAGGTTGACTAATTTTCTCGAAAATTTGCTCCATTATTTTCCAAAAACTGGACCATTTCTTGGACCCAAAAAAGGAAAATTTTCAGTGCTCATAACCTAACTCGCATGATTTCAAATCAGAAAATCGAACAAGCGCGTTAATCTAACTCTCATTTTGGTTAAAATTGTTTTAAGCAGAAGCCAAAAAACAAAAAATGTTCAAAATAATGAACTAGGGGCTCAGTTGAGTCAGGCTTCCAGTCTTTCCCCCGTTGTCAATGCATTTGCCAGAAAGGGCACCATACTTGCCGGAAAGGACACCCTATTCGCCAAGAAGGGCACGACTGAAGCTAACGGCAAAAGGGCCGAAAAGCTCTCTCATCCTCTAAGTAGCGAGGTATCGAGCCAAGTGTGAAGCATGAGCTAGAATGGATCAAGATATTCCACTCCCTCATCCGGACAGATCTGATCACGTCCAAACTCCCTGACAGAGCATCGTCAACCGATGTCAGTTGCAGATTTGCTGCACACCGAGTTGTAGCGTAACCCCACTGTGAGAAAGTTCACTGTTGTGAGCAGAAGAAGAGAATCTAGCAGAGTGCTAGGGGGCAAGAGCCCGCAACTTCGTGTTTATCCATCAACCACCCTGGGGAGGGATGAAAAATGAGAGATTAAAGAATAGAGAGATGTGCGCTGAGAGAGAAAGTGAGAAAAGGGCTTTTTCAGAAAAACAGAGCCTGAGGGCTGAGTGATATGAGAATCACAAATTAGAAAGGGTGGGAAACAAATACCTAGAGAAACTGGCTCCTCGCGATCTGAGAGTTCTCTCGTCTTTCCAACACATCTGTGTGTCGTATCAGTTGTTTTGTTTGTCTCGATTCTTGTTTTGAGTCGTTTCGGGTGTCTATAGATGTGTTTAGGTTGTCTTACCTTGTCTTTCTCTTTGTTGTCGAGTCGTGGTGTGCTGTGTTCAGTCGTAGGCTCAATACCCAGTCGAGAACTTATTCTCACTCTCAATTTCAAAAATCGTTTTGTACTCAGAGTGCCGTGCCGTTCTCCAGATTTGTGCAAAACAAGATTTTATTCTTTCAAACACCGCAGGATTCAACCTGGGTCATGTGGGAACAGTAAAACCAGGACCTATCTGAAGCTATATAGGTTCCAGATTTCGAAGCAAAAGAAAAAATGACAATGTCGGGCATCTGAGTTTGTTTCAACTTCTGCAAGTTCCGTCATCGCATCCTGTATGTTCAGAATGAGCTGCGTGTTCAAATTCAAATGTCTGAGCTGCGTGTTCAGATTCAAATGTGTGAGTTGCGTGTTCAAATTCAAATGTGTGAGCTGCGTGTTCAAATTCAAATGTCTGAGCTGCATGTTCAGATCCAAATGTGTGAGCTCCGTGTTCAAATTCAAATGTATGAGCTGCGTGTTCAAATTCAAATGTCTGAGCTGCGTGTTCAGATTCAAATGTCTGAGCTGCGTGTTCAAATTCAAATGTCTGAGCTGCATGTTCAGATCCAAATGTGTGAGCTGCGTGTTCAAATTCAAATGTATGAGCTGCGTGTTCAAATTCAAATGTCTGTGCTGCGTGTTCACACTCAAAAATGGGCTGTGTGTTCAGAAGTTCAAAAGTTTGGGCTGCGTGTTCAACTTTCAACAAATGTGTGCTGCGTGTTCACATTCAAAAATGGGCTGCGTGTTCAACTTTCAACAAATGTGTGCTGCGTGTTCACAATCAAAAATGGGCTGCGTGTTCAGAAATTCAAAAGTTTGGGCTGCGTGTTCCACTTTCAACAAGTGTGTGCTGCGTGTTCACAATAAAAAAATGGGCTGCGTGTTCAACTTTCAACAAATGTGTGCTGCGTGTTCACAATCAAAAATGGGCTGTGTGTTCAGAAATTCAAAAAGTTTGGGCTGCGTGTTCAACTTTCAACAAGTGTGTGCTGTGTGTTCGCCTCAAAATTTGGGCTGCGTGTTCAGAAAGTCAAGTGTTTGAGCTGTGGGTTCAGACATCGAAGACAGTGAGCTGCGTGTTCAACTCTCAAAGTGTGGGCTGTGTGCTCAACATCAAAAATTTGGGCTGCGTGTTCAGAAATACAACAGTTTGGGCTGCGTGTTCAACTCTCAACCAGTGTGTGATGTGTGTTCACCTCAAAAAAATGAGCTACGTGTTAAGAAATTCAAAAGTTTGGGCTGTGTGTTCAACTTCCAAAAAATGTGGGCTGTGTGTTCACCATCAAAAGTTTGGGTTGCATGTTCAACTTTCAAAAACTATGGGCTATGTGTTCATAATCAAGAGTTTGGGCTGCGTGTTTAACTTTCAAAAACTATGGGCTGTGTGTTCACCTCAAGAGTTTGGGCTGTGTGTTCAACTTTCAAAAACTGTGGGCTGTGTGTTCACCTCAAAAGTTTGGGCTGTGTGTTTAACTTTAAGAAAATGTGGGCTGTGTGTTTACCATCAAAAGTTTGGGCTGCGTGTTCAGATTTCAAAAAACTGTGGGCTGTGTTTTCACCTCAAGAGTTTGGGCTGCGTGTTCAGATTTCAAAAACTGTGGGCTGTGTGTCCACCATGAAGAGTTTGGACTGCATGTTCACGACAAAAAGTTTGAGCTGTGTGTTCAGGTCTCAAAAATGTGGGCTGCGTGTTCATGGCAAAATGTTTGAGCTGTGTGTTCAGATCTCAAAAATGTGGGCGGTGTGTTCATGACAAAAAGTTTGAGCTGTGTGTTCAGATCTCAAAAATGTGGGCTACGTGTTCGTGACAAAAAGTTTGAGCTGTGTGTTTAGATTTCAGAAATGTGGGCTACGTGTTCATGACAAAAAGTTTGAGCTGCGTGTTCAGATTTCAAAAATGTGGGCTGCGTGTTCACAACCAAAAGCATGAGCTGCGTGTTCAGAAATTCAAGTGCTTGAACTGTGTGTTCAAAATACAAACAGAATGCTGTGTTATAGACTGAGTGTTCAGAACAAGCTGCGTGCTCGAAGAATGGGCTGTGTGCTCGAAAAGTGAGTTGCGTGCCCCAAGAATGAGCTGTGTGCCCGAAAAGTGAGCTGCGTGCCCCGAGAATGAGCTGTGTGCCCGAAAAGTGAGCTGCGTGCCCCGAGAATGAGCTGTGTGCCTGAAAAGTGAGCTGTGTGCCTCGAGAATGAGCTGTGTGCCCGAAAAGTGAGCTGCGTGCCCCAAGAATGAGCTGTGTGCCTGAAAAGTGAGCGGCGTGCCCCGAGAATGAGCTGTGTGCCCGGAAAGTGAGCTGCGTGCCTTGAGAATGAGCTGTGTGCCCGAAAAGTGATCTGCGTGCCCCAAGAATGAGCTGTGTGCCCGAAAAGTGAGCTGCGTGCTCGAAGAATGAGCTGTGTGCCCGTAAAGTGAGCTACGTGCCCAAAGAATGAGCTGTGTGCCCGAAAAGTGAGCTGCGTGCCTAAAGAAGAAGCTGTGTGCCTGAAAAGTGAGCTGTGTGCCCGAAATGAGCTGTGTGCCCACATGTGCTGTGTGCCCCAAATGAGCTGCATACCCGAAATGAGCTGCGTGCCAAATAAACAGAATATTGTGTAATGAGCCGCGTGCCAAACAAACAAAGTGTTGTGTTATGAGTTGTGTGCCAGATGAATGGAATGCTATGGCGTAAGTTGTGTACCAAGTCTTGCTTTGTGCATGCATTTCATCGCGCTATTTTGCGCACCTTACCTATATCGCACTGTTTTGTGCATCTTGTGCATTTTATCTCACTCGCACTGTTTTGTGCACCTCTAGCTCGCACTGTCTTGTGCACTCACCTGGCCTAGGAGACCTTAAATCCCGCATTTCATCGCACTATCTTGTGCACCTTCGCCAGTCTAGGAGACCTTAAATCCTCTAAAGGTGTAATTCATTTGGTGTTTGTCGTGCCCGAACGACTTCCAGTGGTCTGGTATAGCCACCTGCCTGTGCTTGCGGTGAGTTCCTAGGAGACCAACTGAGACGGTGGAAACTAGAGTTCAAATGGCTTGTGCCTAGAACGCAAATGTTCGAGATCTCCGAGACTAAAGTCTGGTTTAAATACCTAGGGGTATATCCTCGGCTTGAAATCTGTATGGCAGCCCCATAGATTGAGATAGCATGTGTATGCGCCTCAATTCTGGATATTGAACCAACCTAGTCTGTCACCCTGTTGGAGAATAGGGAAAGCTGCGACCATAGTCAGGGAGAAAAGTAGTACCTGCGGTTCAACCGAGAAGAATGGGAAGGTCTCCAGCAACATGAGGCACGATATTGTATGTATGGTTCATTTGAGGCTGGTGCGACCAGACGAGCCGCACAGGTATTGTATCTTCTCCGTGTGAGACGTGGCGAGAATTGAATAAATTCTCTGTATTCTTAAATTGCATGAAATGTAGCTGTTGCTTTGCATTCTTGCTTAAAACTGTTGCATCTATTTGTGAATACTTGCTTCATTACAGCTTGCTACATTTGCATGATCATGAGGTACGTTCGGCTTCTTGCATTGTCAGTTGCATTTTGCCCCTGCCTGCGGGCATATCTCTTTGCTATCTTGTCTGTTTGTCTAAGTCTTCGGCCTTGTCAAAAATGGGTCGTTTCTGGGCTTTGACATTCACTCCCGTCATGTATGACTTCCGAGTTCTGTCAAAGAGGGGCAACTGTAGACACCCCATTTTTGACCGACCTTAAGACTCAAACGTCACCAATTGAGCGCTCGGTGATATTGCATATTGTGCTCGTTCTGAGGTTTCAAAGTCTCGGCTGCGAGCCTTGCCTCCGGACTTCCGGACTCTTTTGTGCCTTGCCTTGGTTTGCGAACCAGGCCCTGTTTTCTTTGTTTTCTCTTCCCAAAGGGAATGAGAGGTCTCGTAGATCATCTCTCAGTGGCCATAGGTTACGTTTCATGGTCGTAGGCCATTTTTTCTATTTGGAGCCCGGTTTCCGATTTTCGGAGCCGTCGGCCGTGTGCCTCGGTTCGGGATCGCTCGACTACCTCCATTTGCTCCGGTTTTTGGCACACACCTTGTTTCCTCCCTTTTGAGGGACACTGTGGCTCGAGAGACCAACTCTGTGGTCGAACGCTACTTCCAGTGCCTAACAGCCTGTTTTCGGGGCCCTAAACTGCGTGTTTTGGCCCCCGAACTTTAGTTTTGCATCCGTCTTGGTCCGTTTTTGGCAGGGACCTTATTTTCATTGTTAGAAAGGTTGTAGGAAGGTGGGAGGCCAGCAATTTTTTTGAAAAAACCTGTTTATTTCTTCATCGCTCTTCATCGCCCGTTTTCTTCACTAGGAAGTTGGTTTTTCCCACTCCCGGGCCACTTTTTCTGATTTTCCACCACATCATTGTGTTGTACACACCTGGGAGGCCACCAATATGGGTAGGCCGGCCAGCAATTGTTCTTGACCCTTTTGAACCCCTCTAAAAAGCTGGTTTTTCTCTCTCCTGGTTCACATTTTCTGGGTTTTGACCATACAGTTGTGTTGCACTCATCTGTGAGGCCACCTTTTTGGGGTGGCCGGTCAGCAATTCTTTTGACCCTTTTGACCCCTGGTTGGCCGACCAGGGGAGGTGGCCGGTCGGCCACTTGCCCTTTTGAACCTGGCCGGCCATGTTTGTCCCTTCTGGTGCATTCCAGCTGTGCCAGCTGTTTTGCACCAGACCCCCTGCCCGAGGGTCTGTCTTTTTGGGGCGATATTTGAATTCGTTTTTCCCCTCTTTTCTTTGGCTTCTCTCCCTCTATATAACCAGCACCCTACTTCATTTCTAAGGGTTAGAAAATCAGCTGAGGCATTGATACACCATCCTCCATATCTCTCTCATCCAAGCTTCAAAACACCCTTGATCTTGCACCATTTACACACCAACTCATAGCCTACCACCTCCACACTCCATTCCAGCAACTTGGAGGCCATTTGTAGAGGTTGAAAGCTCAGAATCTTAGACCAAAGGCTGCTACTTTGCTGTGCTACAAGGGTGAGTCCCTATTTCCCCTTTTTTTGCTTTTTTTGCTCTATATCTTAACCCCTTTTTCAAGCATTTCAGGGCTTCGACCTGAACTGAAAATAGTCTTATTTTGAGCTTATCTTCATATTTGATCAAGAACTTTTTTCTGTTTGAGGTCTTCTACTCCCCCTTTGTGCTTTATCTCTCTTTTAGAGCTTATCTTGCATGATATAATAGCTTTATTTGTGAGCATTTCTGGGCTTTGAGCCAAACTGTAAAGTATCTTATTTTGAGGCCGTCTTCAACTTTGTTGAAGGGATCTTTGCTGTTTGAGACCATCTGCTGCCCCTTGTCCTTTATCTCTCTTTTAGGGCTATTTTTGCATCATGTTTTAGCCTTACTTGTGGACATTTTGGAGATTTGATATAAACTGAAAAAAGTCTTGTTTTGACCTCCTCTTTAAGTTTTCTTGAGGTCACTTTTCTGTTGGGAGTCATCTCCTTCCTTGCATGCTTCATTTCTACATGCTTTGAGCCATACATTTGAGCATTTGCATTGGTCTTGTTTTGGCCTCTTAGCCACTGAAATCCAGTGGATTTTTAGTGGCTTTGATGAGGATTTGAGCTTTGAAATCATAGAGGGGTGACCCTCTCACCCCTCATTCTCTTTACTAGCATGTTTGGCCTTCCAAAGGGACCCTATTTTGCATGCATTGAAGTCACTTTTTAGGCTTTATTCTGAGGGTTTTGAGGTCTGCCTTGGCTCTGTCCTAGGCCCTCTTGGCCATATTTTGTGTCTATGATGCATGTGTAGAGCAATCCCGTTCAAGGCCTCTCGAAGAGGCCTTTCTTTGCATGTTTCCAAGACTGATTCTAGGGCCTATTTGGTGGGTTTTAGGACCGTCATAACCCATTTCCAGAGTTGGTTTGGTCTTGCCAAGTGTCTATCTTGTAGGTGCTTAATAACCCCTTGTATGGCCCTCCAAAGAAGCCCCTCATTTTTGCATGCATTGGCTACATTTCAGTGATTATTTGGGCATATTTTGGCATGTTTTATTCACTAATTTTTCTGGTTTGATAGAGTTCTCATGTGCTTCATATACATGCCATGTAAACCATGTTTGCTAGTCAAAGTTGCATGCTATTTAGTCCATCATGCTAGCATCTTTTGGTCATGCTTTGAACTGGAAATGTGCATGTTTTGGGACTTCCTTGGCTCTGTCTTTGTGCTTCATAGTCAAATAAAGCTTGCTTTGTATGCTTGTGGTTCAATGCATGTGCCTAGTTTTGAGTTTCGGGGCTTATTCCATACATCGGGTGCCATATTTCCATGTTTCGGGACCATTTAGCATCATGTTTCAGTGCTGGAAATTACATGTTCATAGGCCATCTTTCATCCCTTGTCATGCTTTGGTAGAGTGGCATTTATGTCTTAGGTTCTGGTCCTCGGTATGCGTGCATGTGTGCATGCATTTCGGTTGTCTCATTTTCATCTAGTGACCACGGATGTGAGTGTGGCGAGGTCCACTCATGTTGGTGTAAGTCCATTGTGCATTATGTATGCCATTCCATTTCATAGCATTGCGTATGCTAGGTTGTATGTTAGAGCATTGTGTATGCCATGTTACATCGAGCATTATGTATGCCATTTCATAGCATTGCGTATGCTTGGTTGTATATTAGTCGCATTCATGCATGTCATGCATATTGCATCGTGTTTGGGATAGGAGTTAGCCCCAAGCACGGGAAACGAGGGACGCTTCGTATTCCGAGTGACGAAACGTGTCTCAATTCCCAGTCACCGACACTCCGGATTAACCATGATGGAGTCTCGGTCTTGTTGTGTTTTCATGTGCATTCATTCACATCGAGTTGTGCAATTCGACTCCTCGGCCATCATGCATCGAGATGCGTGATTGGTGGCACGAGGATCGAGGCATGCATACATATGTGAAAATACTTTGCCATGCCCCTTTCTTGCTCTCTGTTGCAGTAAATCAGAAATCAGCAGCCTTCTCGAGCTTTGCACAACATTCTGGGATTAATTGCAAACAGAGGCAAACCGGGGCATCGCAAGGAATTTTCCGACAAAGGCAACCCGAGCATGCATCATTCATCATTCGGAACAGAGCCGAGGCGGTCCATAGCTTGCATGCTAATTCCCTGCTTTCCTAGATTAATTTGTTAATTAATTAGGATTTTGTATTTATTTGGACTGTAATTATTCATTCGGACTATATTATTTATTCGGACCCTCCGAGCGAGGGCACAACTGTAATAAGTGTGCGATGTGTGTGATGTATGTCTTCAACCCTACGTCTTTCTCCCTTTTATTTACCAGCTTATGATGGTTAGATTAGGGCATGTTCAATTAGCATACAGTATGATAACATGTTTGCATTCATTCAGTCTGTCTTGCATGCAACGGGCTCGGCGCATCATACTAACTGCATTGTATTTTAATATCCGAGTTGAATGACTTGTTAGTTGTTAACATTTCACATGCCATCTTTAAAAAAGCCGAGCCTATCTTAGTTGCATTTTGCATGTGTTGCATTAGGCATTTTCTGTACAGTTAGGATCATGCATGGATTTCTAACATAGCTTCTGTTTTGGCTTGGAGTACTCGGTAAGTTTTATGCTTTAGCATCCTTGCATGCGTGTGAGTGACTGCCATGATAGCATGCTTACCATGAGGCTATGTGCTTATGTGATATAATTGGCCTGAATGCCTGTGGGTGAAGGTTGGATTATCTGAATTGGAGTAATGCATTGACTGTGAGTTTTAAGCCCACTAGATAGAATGGCAAAACCAATCTTTTCTAAAGCCCACCTGAGGGTGACAAAATCTTGCATTTTAAGCCTACTTGCGAGTAGCAAACACTTTCAAAAAACAAATACACTACTAGAAAAACAACTTTCGCGTCTTTTTTTTTGCGACTGATAATTTGACTGTCGCAAAAAATATTATTTGGCAACGGAGAAAAACTTGCGAGCCCACCATTGGAGCTCAGCCCAATTTATATTCTCCTTTTTTTCTAAACTCTCATTTCCCCCAAATCGCTCGATCATTGATTTCTATCTTGCCCTAGACTCTCATTTTCCCCAAATCGTTCGATCATTGATTTATTTCTTGCCTTAGACTCTCATTTTCCCCAAATCACTCGATCGTGTCTGAGTAACCAGGTCCATTGTTAGATCAAGATCCCTCTCTCGATTTGGCTCTGTAGATCACCATGGTCGTCTAAAGAAGAGATCTCCAACGGTATCTCTCTCTCTCTCTCTCTCTCTCTCTCTCTCTCTCTCTCTCTCTCGTCTCAGTGAGTTTCTTCGAATCATTCATTCGTATTTCAACTTATTCATCTCTCTACTTCCATCACTTGAGCTCACTGAATTCACTGTAATTCGTATTCAACTTCTTCATCTGAACTCACTGTAATTCGAATCATTCATTCATATTGATTTTCCAGCAGGTAGTCTGATTCTGGAAACAAGCTTTGGTTTGAATAAATCCTTCCTCATCTGCTATTAATTTGAGAGAAATGAATCGACAAATGAATATCAAAGAGCATTCACATTATCTTTGGTTTGTTATATCTCAGAGAGGATGACGCTATTAATCCAGAACTTATTCAGCTGAAGAAGCGAATTCATCAACAGGTTAGCGTGTAGCACTTGCATCAAAGAATATCTCCCTTTTCTCAACTATATTTTACAGTATTTTTCAAGCAAAGTTTGTTAGTCCAAGCAAAATTGTTGTAACCTTGTTTGAACATTTTTCTCCTTACATATCTATCTGTCTCACTTGTAGCACTAACATGCTCTGTTCTTAATATATTTTACAGTATGCTCCTATAGTCTATAAGATCTGTGGAGGACTTCTGGTGCCACATAATATGCACTTCCACATATTTCATTTCTAAAAAAGAAACATCTTATGAATTCAATGCTAATATTGTTGATGAGATTGAGCACATGCACGATCACAATAATCCATGCGGGTAGCCTTTTTAAAGGATTGAGTATGAAAACTCACTATTGTTTTTATTTTTGTTTTGGAGGATTCATGTTCAATTCTCACAAGAAACGAAATACCCGAGCTTAACCGATACATATGTGAGTTTATCACACTAATTCAAAATTTATTCAAAAAGCCTTGTACTCAACGATAGTGAGTCCTGTCATGAAAATATATATGTATGATCATAGCATTATTGCAGAATTTACATGAGTGCACAACAAAGACGTGCCATTTCCAGAACTTGCAAGGCAAAAAAAATCATAACTAGATCATGCTAGCAAGTTTTCTATTTCAAGATAGATTATTGGGATTTTATTTTTTGTGCCTTGTTCTCTGGGTTAATTCACCATTTGAATCACAGTTCTACTGGAAGTGCATAATCAGCATTCTGTAGAGTATCATTACATAATATATAAGATTCTTTCGAGGTATGAGAAGTAGAAAAGCTGCTTGTAGCAATGCCACTTGTGATATCTGTATGGGGAGTGGCATCTGTTGTTGATTATACATACTATTTTCTATTGCTCTCTTGGTTGAAGACAAACTCTATAGTTTATTTGCAAGCCAGCCTTGTTCTTTGTCAATTCTGTTCAGAAAGCAGAGATTTTTATACTATCTTTATCTGATGCTGTTATCGACTGAGTGCAGTGTGGGTCTGTGAAGATGAAAAACAAGCAGTAGCTGTGAAAAGTCAGTTGCAGCAGCTTGACAGGCCCATGTACAGTAATCCACCTGTTCATGGCGCACTCATCGTTTCAACTATACTTGGTGATCCAGACTTGAAGAAGTTGTGGCTCAAGGAAGTTAAGGTAATTTGCTGTAATTGGTTTCTCCTTTGTATTTATGATATAGATATTTTGTTGTATATGAAGTTCTTGAAGGATATCACTATCCAAAACATCAATAGAATTTACAAACTTGATTATAAGGGGGAGTTATTGGAACCTTCTTTTTATGCATCAAATAGAATGGGTTTTGGGTGAAATTAATAGCAAAAACTAGTTATAATGTTTATTATTAGGTATTTTGATGGTATCAACCATGTTAGTTGACAAGTTTTTGGTTTTTTCTTTTGTTTGAATGTTTTGAAGCAGACCCTATTTCTTTTTTTAGATCTGCACTCTGTTTCTTCAATTTCCTCATAATTAAATTGTTGTCCTCAATTATTTGGTGGTTAGCTTCAAATGAAGATATGATGATACCTTTTGTGGTTACATTGGTGGTTTGATAAGATGATACCTGTTGTTTCAAGTGAGTCTAGTGTGCTATGTATGTTTTTTGTGGTCCATTGGTGGTTAATACTTTGAAGAAGCCCTTTCCTTCCAATTTTGATTTTTTTTTTACCTTCTGATTAATACATAATGCATTTCACCACATGGATTGTTATCTTCGCTTAGGTCCAGTATGATTAAGTGATTAAGATCATCTACATGTAGGATACAAAGATAAGGGAGGTGAAAGAAAATGGGTTTATGAACCTGGATGAGAGTGTGTTATGAGGGCATCATGGAACTGGAAACATGCTTGTATGCTAGATTGAGATTCAATGAGACTTTGTACAATGTCATCTTGCAAAATAGTGTTTATACAAGTGATGTACCTGTTCATTTTATTGTAATCATTTGGGTTCCTTGAGAACAATATGGTGGATGTTCATGCAGAAAAATTCGATAGAAGTGGCTGTTTAATGATTTGTTATTTTTAATTTACTTAAGTTGATCCTTACTTTACTTTCTATTCATCAGGTACACGGCATTTTCTGAGCTGTTGCCTCTTCTGGCAGCAGGCACCACTCCTTTATTGAAAGTTGAAAGGATTTGCCAAGCAATTAACACCAACAGCCTCACCATAGAGAACTCCACCATATTGTCTAGCCCTTTTGCCACTGTCTCCTTCAGTGCCTCTGCCACCTTTGAAGTTCAAAACTCCTTCAAGAATACAGGTAATCCTTATTACAAGCATGAGTTGATTGAATGTAAATTTTTCCCCCCTCCCCAGGCACCCCACAACTAAAAGGGGAGAAAAAGTAGAAGGAAAAAAAAGAGAGTTGATTACAGTCTAAGAAGCACAGACATAGGCACGGGTCAAACACGGGACACAGCGATTTTGAAAAATTAAGCTATGGATACAGCAGATATACAGAACAAAAAAAAAAAGTTTGAATTTTTTAATATATTTTTGATTGCTATGTATATGAATAAAAATTTAGGGCACGGAGATATAAGTGACATCAATTATATGTGGGTTTATTTTCCATTTTTTTTTTTGTTGCTTTTCCCCTCTTTGTTTCCATACATTTTACTTTGACCCAAATCTGCTTTTTAAAATTATTAAAAAAATACTCACAATGGTGTCCTAAGGCTTGTCCAAATATAGGACACACCTCTGTGAAGTGTCCCTAACGTGTCTTGCAAAATCAATAATAAAAAAGTTGGACCACGGACACGGAACCCATTTGAAGTGTATGTGTCTTGCAAAATCAATCCCCCCCCCCCCCTTTTTTTTTCCTTATTTCCCAAATCTGAGCTCTCTCTTTCTCTCCCTCTCAAAATCTCACAGCCTCTCTCGCTCGAATTTGTAAGTTCATTATAATTGGCATTCTTACAGAGATTCATAGTTTCTAGATTTTAAGTTAATATTGATTTGATATCTCTAAACATAGAAATGTTTTATTTGTGTTCTTATTCTTGAATTAAGTAGTTTTGCCATTTTTATTTAATTTGACATGTTATATTATATTCGGAGATTGTAGTTTAAAATGGAAAGACTTGACACATTGTTTGTTATGGTAGTTTTGTTTTCTGTTTTTGAAGAAAACTAAGAACTCTAATTTTTGTGCATACCAAAATTATCCTTCGGATTTTATGAAACAAATTTTCTTTAAGATTTGTTGTCTAGGATCTGTTTTGAGTCCTAGAAATTATTGGGGAACAAAGTGGATGTAAATTAAATCACATTAAAGTCATCTTTTGGTTTATTTTTCCCCCATTCTGTTAGGTAGTTTTATATGATTTTGGCAGTATGTGCTTTTTGCTTGCAGAGACCTGAGCTTCAACATGTTGGACTGGTCAAATTCCGGGGAACACTTCAGAGTTCTAATCTAAATTATATGTAAGCAACTAATTTTCAAATAGTTACCTCTTTTGCTAATTATGTTTCAAGTTGGTTGTTTGATTCATGATTGATTTTTATTCAATGTTAGATATAATATTGTCTACTGATGTAGGCTTCTGACTAGCAACTCACTAAGTGGAGCAGTACCCGATTGGATTCTTAACAGCAAAAATTATATGTTAGTATTTCTCCAAATCTTCTGATTATTATTTTTGGCTACAAAAGATGGTTACCCATGCATTTTCCATACTTCAATCTGTGAAGCATAATGAGGTTGACATTGAGCTTGGATCACCAAGAAAGTTATCACTAATGTCATAATGAGGTTGACAGTGGGGCTTGATTACCAAGAAATTCATCACTAATGTCATGTTCATTCCTACTGCAGTGATATATCTTACAACAACTTCACAGAGTCATCTTTGTTTGGTTGCCAGCCATCGAGGGTGTAAGCTGTTTTAGTTATTAATTTTATATATCAGTTCCCAATTTTTCATGTCATCGAGAAATCACCCATTTGTATATTGTTCAACATGGAATTTAGTTTCCAGTCATTCATCTGCAGCGAGCAACACGTAAAGTTCCTTATCTAGTAGACCATATACTTATTTTACTTATTTAAACACCAGTAGATAAGATATTATGGGTGACCGAACCTAAACTCATTTTGTAGAATTGACTGGTGCTTCAAGAAGGACCTCCCTTGCTCCAATAAACCCAAATGTAAGCATAAGGATGCCAAACTCTTCTATTATGCTTTGGAGGCGAAGTTTTAACCTTTTCTTTTCTTTTCTTTTTGTAATGATTTGGCAAATTTTTAACTATTTATTATCCAAAGATCCTTGTTAAGTATCCTGTATTGTGGTTTCTATTTTATGCAGATCATTCTTTTTTTTATCAATTGCGGAGGAGGCAAAATAACCTTTGAGGGGAATGAATACGAAGAGGACTTAGCCACCGAGGGTGCATCATACTTCTATCCTTCTTTGCAAAAATGGGCTTATAGCAGCACGGGGGTTTTCCTGGGCAAGAGTGATGCCAGTTATAGAGCAAACAACTCATTCTCTTTGAAATTGACTGGAGACTATTATGAAACAGCCCGCCCTTGCCCCTAATTCACTGAAGTACTACGGGCTTTGTTTGTGTAAGGGTAGTTAAAAAGTACTCCTCCGTTTTGCTGAAATCATGTACTCAGATGATCAGACATTTAGCAGCCTTGGGCAACGCATCTTTGATGTATCAATCCAAGTAAGTTAAGAGGCCGTTGTACTGTTTTTTTTTTTTTGAAGAGAATTTTATTGAGGGAAGAAATGAAAAATAATGCATGAATGTTGAGATTTTTGCAAATATGTCTTTACGTTTATTGTATATAATATTTGAATATATATATATGATTGTAGGTTTTTTTTTTTTTTTTTGGCGACGGTAAGAAGGTTGGTCGCTAATACATTGTAGGCCTTTTTTAAACTTTTTTGCGACGGCAAAATATCAGTCGCTATAAGTAAGTTAGACGGTCGCAAATAGTTTGCGACTGCTATTTTGCGGTCGCAAAAAGTATTTGCCACCCCCACATTCGCGACCCTCATTTGCCGTCGCAAGGGCCGTCGCAAAAAGTCTTTTGCGACTGCTTTTTTATTATTTGCGACGGCTTGTAGCGGTCGCAAAAAGTACTTTTTTTAGTAGTGATAGGAAATGTTTTGTTCCAATTCAGGCGACTCAGTCTATACTTGTATGCTGTGCGCATCCCATATTAAATCTAGGCTAATAACCGGAATAAGAACGTATAATGTTTTCAAAACTAGATATCATGGTTAGTAGAGGCCGATCTTTGATCGGGCGAGCGGGGGGTGCTCACGAAGTGACCTTCCCCAATCGTACCCAAGTTCCCAAGCCGAGGCAACTTTGGTGATGACGGACATGTGGCCTCTAGGCAACGAGTCAGGGTTTCCTAAATTTCCCAAAATAAAATATTTAGGTGGCGACTCTGTATCTGGCAAAGCAGTCCATGTTTGGCACTTCTTTCTAAAAATTGGTTTTCTCAAAACGATTTGCCGGATTTAGACTCTTTGGTTCAGATTAAGAACTGTGACAATTTGAGTCCTGAACTGTGGTGAGCCCAAAATGAACAGAACGGGACTCATCCTCCCGGGGCGTTTGGGGACGTCTACAAGATCTCAAAAACGTAATCCTAAATTTGGACTTAAACAAGTACTTATAGAAAACAGGGACTGCGAAGCTCGCTCGAGCAAAGCCTCTCTCACTCGAGCGAGGAACCAAAAACGTGTGTTTTCCATAAGTGGCTTCGCTCGAGCCAAACTACTTGCGCTTGAGCGTACAATCATCCTTCTTAGGTTTTTTATAGACGCAGCTTTTGCTTGAGCGAGAACTCCTTCGCTCAAGCGAGTAAGGTTGGACAAGCAACTTCGATGGCAACTTTGAATGCAAGGTTGGACAAGCAGCTCGATCCGCGTCATAGTCAGCGAAGTGGAAATCTTGAAAGAATTAACATCACAAATTTCTCTGCAAGACACAATTTAGGTTGGATTCGCATATAAAAACTCATAACCTCACTGAAATAAAAGTGTGAATACAAATACAACTGAAATGAGTTTTGTCAAATGAGATTGCCAAGAATAAAAACCTAACATTGTCGAGTATAAAAGAAGCATCCAGTGGCGGATGGAGAATTTCTACATAGAGGAGACCAACTTTAACGCATTTAAAATTACATAGAGGAGACCAACTTTAACGCATTTAAAATTGACAATTTTTTTTAATTATTTTTTTATTAGCAAAGATATCATAGTTAAGAAAATGAATGGTTTTTTTAAAAAAAACATAATTATTATTTATTTTTTATGACAAATGCGATAAATTGAATAAGTTAAGATTATTGGATCGATCTAACTTTTTATAAATGATATACATGAAATGTCTGATAAAATAAACGGTTCTAATTATAAAAATGAGACCCATGATAAGTTTTTCAGGCCCAAACAATGCCTTGGATTGGAGGCAATCTACCTCCTTAGACTATTATTGTATTGACAAGTAAAATGGTGATAAGATAAATATTAGGGTAAATTACACTTACCTCCCCTGAGGTTTTTGACAAATACAGCGACCTCCTCTATAGTTTCAATAATTACAGTAACTCCCCTACTTTACCTGACATTCTCCAAATTCCTCCCTTCTGTCAAATTGGAACTAACGGGGTTACTTTTTCTATAATAAATAACCGTATTGCCTTTCCTTTTAAAATATTAAAAAATATTTTTTGATTGGAGGACATGTTTAGAAGAAACAAAAAGCGTTTGAAACAGTATTTTTGGATTTATTTTTTTCAAATATTAAAAAATGTTTAAGAAAAATTTATTTTTTATTTTAAATATATAAACTTTATTTAATTTTTTTTATTTTAAATATTTTATTTTATTTTGTAAATATTTTAATTTTTTTAATTTTAAACTCAAAACACAATTCCATACTCATATCGTAACTAAACACATAATTCGAAACTCCACATTGCTTTCAAAACTCTATACTCAAATCGTAACCAAACACATAACAAAAAAAATAAAATATTTAAAAATATATTTATAAAATAAAATAAAATATTTATAATAAAAAGTCAATATTTAAAATAAAAAAAATTAAATTTTTTAATATTTAAAAAATATATTTGAGATATGAAAAAAATACAACACATAAATATATGAAATATAATGCACATTAACATAAACAAATAAATATTTAAAATATAAATATTTATCCTAAAAATATAAATTCAAAAAATTTCAAAACTTATGACCAAACACAAAACTCAAAACTCAATTCAAAACTTATAACTAAAAATCTTTTTTCAGAACATGTTTTTACTCAAAACTCAATTCAAAAATTATTTTCAAAACTCATAACCAAACACAAACTTAAAACTCAATTCAAAACTCAAAACTCTTTTCAAAACTCAAAGCCAAACTTTTTCCAAAATTCAATTTTAAAAGAACAAAATTTAAAAAAAATTATTTTATTTTTTAAATTATTTTTAGAATCATGATTTGAGTGTGGAGTCAGTATTTTGAGTTATGAGTTTTCAAAAGAAAAAAATTGTTTGGTTATAAGTTTTAAAATTTTTCGAATTTAGTTTTTTAGGGTAAATATTTTATATTTTAAATATTTATTTATTTATTTTAATGTGCATTATATTCATACATTTATGTGTTGTATTTTTTTATATTTTAAATATTAAAAAATTTAAAAAAATTATTTTTTATTTTAAATATATAATTTTTATTTTAAATATTTTAATTTTTTTTGTTATGTGTTTGGTTACGATTTGAGTGTAGAATTTTGAAAATAGTGTGGAGTTTCGAGTTATGTATTTGGTTATGAGGTTTGAAAATAATTTTTTAATTGAGTTTTGAGTTATGTGTTTGGCTATGATATGAGTGTGAAAATGTGTTTTGAGTTTAAAATATTCAAATTAAAAAAGTTAAAATATTTACAAAATAAAATAAAATATTTAAAATAAAAAAAATTTAAATAAAAATTATATATTTAAAATAAAAAAATAAAATTTTCTTAAACATTTTTTAATATTTTAAAAAAAATAAATCCAAAAATACTGTTTCAAACGCTTTTCGTTTCTTCCAAACATGTCCTCCAATCTAAAAATATTTTTTAATATTTTAAAAAGAATGGCAATAAGGTCATTTATTAGAGAAAAAGTGACCCTGTTAGTACCAATTTGGCAGAAGGGGGAATCTGAGGAATATTAGGTAAAGTCGGAGAAGTTGCTATAATTATTGAAACTACTGGGGAGGTCGCTGTATTTGTTAGAAACCTCAAGGGAGGTCTGTGTAATTTATCCTAAATATTATTATATTAATAATTAACAATTGACTTTCACCACACAACAACAACAACAACAACAACAATAATAATAATAATAATAATAAAGTGCAAGATTATAATTGAAATTTTACGAATAGAATGTAAATTGTGAGAATTATGTGCTGATAATGAGTTTTTAAGTAGGACCATGCTAGGTGTAGACACCCCATTTTTGACCGACCTTAAGACTCAGACGTCACCGAATGAGCGCTTGGTGATGTTGCATACTGTGCTCGTCCAGAAGTTTCAGAGTCTCGGCTGCAGGCCTTGCCTCCGGACTTCCAGACTCTTTCTGTGCTTTGCCTCGGTTTGCGAACCAGGCTCTGTTTTCTCTGTTTTCTCTTCCTGAGGGGAGGGAGAGGTCTCGTAGATCATCTCTCAGTGGCCGTAGGCTACGTTTCTTGGTCGCAGGCCATTTTTTTTCCCATTTCGGAGCCCGATTCTCGGTTTTCGGAGTCGTTGGCCGTGTGCCTCGGTTCGGGACCGCTTAACCATCTCCGTTTGCTCCGGTTTTTGGCATACGTCTTATTTACTCCCTTTTGAGGGACACTGTGGTCCGAGAGATCAACTTCGTGGTCGAACACACCTTCCGGTGTCTAATAGTCAGTTTTCGGGGCCCCGGGCTGCGCGTTTTGGCCCCCGAACCTTCATTTTGCATCGGTTTTGTTCATTTTTTGCAGGGACCTCTGTTTCATCACCAGGAAGGTCATAGAAGAGTGGGAGGCCAGTAATTGTTTCAACAACCAGTTATATTCCTTCATCGCCCTCCGACGCCGTTTTTCTCACTCGAAAGCCAATGTTGACCACCCTAAGTCCACTTTTTCCAGCTCCAAACCACATATTTGTGTTGTACACACATGGGAGGCCACAAATATCATATGGTCGGCTAGTAATTGTGATTGACCCTTTTGAACCCCTCCTAAAAGTGGCCTATTCTCTCTCCTGGTTCACTATTGCCAATTTTTGACCACAGGGTTGTGTTGAGAACACCTGGGAGGCCACCAATTTGTGGTGGTCGGCTAGTAATTTGACTTGGCCCTTTTGACCCCTAGCCGGCCGGCCATGGGGAGGGCCGGCCAGCCACCTGCAACCTCAATAGCTGGCCGGCCAGATTTCTTATAGCAGGTACAGTCCAAATATGCATCTCTTTTGCCCCCAGATTTTGTATCCGGGGGGCCAACTTTTTGGGGGGAAACTTGAATCCATTTCCCCCCCATTTTTCCCCCTCTTTCTCCCCCTCTTTTGCCTATATAAACCAGCCTCCAGCTCTGGTTTAGGGGTTAGAAAAACCACATTTGAAGCTCCTATATTGTATCTCTCTCTCTCTACACTTCCAAGCTCCAAACCTCTCAAGTCCTTCACTCATTTCTACACGACCACCTAGCGCCACACCACCACTCCATTCCAGCAGCTTGGAGGGCCTTCTTAGAGCTTTGGAAGCACTATTTCTCAAGCCAAGAAGTGTTGAAGTTTGGTCTACAAGGGTGAGCAACATTTCCCCTCTTTTTAAGCTTATTCTTGCATGCTTTCTTAGCTATTCTTGCTTACACTTTTGGGCTCCGACCCTAACTGAAAATAGCATTTTTTTGAGCTCTTCTTCATGTTTGTTTAAGGGTATTTACCTGTTTGAGGCTTCCTTCTTGCACTTGCCTCTTTATCCCTCTTGTATGCCTCTTTCTTGCATAGTATTTTTGGCCTATATGTAAACTGTTTTGGGATCTGTTGTAAACTGTAATGTGGCTTATTTTGAGCCCTTCTTCAACATTGTTGAAGGGCTCATCACTGTTTGGGGCCTCCATATGTCACTTGTCTCTTTACCCCTCTCTTGGCCTCATTTTTGCATGCTTTGTTAGCCTCTTGTGCTTCTGTTTTTGGACTTTGGTCCGAACTGTAAATGGTCTTATTTTGACGCTCTCTTCATGTTTCATTGAGGGTCTTTTACTGTTTGAATCATCTTTTTTGTACTTAGTGTTATAGCTCTCTTTTTGGCCTTATCTTGCATAGTATTTTGAGCATGCTTGTGCACTGTTTTGGGCTTGATTGTATACTGTAAAATGCCATGTTTTAGGCCCCTCTTAAACTTTTTTGAAGGGCCTTCATCTGTTCGAGGCCAGCATGCATCACTTGCTTCTTTGTCCTCCTTTAGGCCCACTTTTTGCATGAGATTTTTGCCATACTTGTGTCTGCTTTGTGGCTTGTGGAAAACTGTAAAGCACCATATTTTGGGCCCCTCTTCGACATTATAGAAGGGCCCTTCTCTGTTTGAGATCAGCAGCTGCTACTTGCTTCATTATCTCGCTTTCCGGGCCATTTTTGCATGCTAGCTTAGCCCCATTTGTGTTCACTGTTTGGCCTTGCTTAAAACTGTAAATATGCTTGTTTTGGGGCTGTCTTGATTCTGTCTTCACACTTCATGTTCAAATAATGCATGCATTGCATAGCCATAGGTCATTCCATGCGCTTAATTTCATGTTTCGGGATTCATTCCATGCATCGGGTGTCATTTTACCATCTTTCGGGGCTGTTTTGCATCACTTATTGCCTCTGAAATTTGCATGCTAGTATGCCATATTCCATGCTTTGCCATGTCTTGTTAGAGTGGCATTTCGGTGCCTTAGGGTCAGTCCTCGGTTTGCGTGCACGTGTACACGCATTTCGAGTGTCTCATTTTCATCTAATGGCCTCCTATGTGAGTGTGGCTGAGGTCCACTTGTGTTGGTGTAAGTCCATTATGCATTGCGTATGCCATTTCATTTCATAGCATTGTGTATGCTAGGTTGTATGTTAGTGCATTGTGTATGCCATGTTACCTCGTGCATCGTGTATGCCATTTCATTTCATAGCATTGCGCATGTTAGGTTGTATCTTAGTTGCATTCATGCATGTCATGCATATTGCATCGTGTTTGGGATAGGGGTTAGCCTGAGCACGGGAAGCGAGGGACGTTTCGTACTCCGAGTGACGGAACGTGTCTCAATTCCCAATCGCCGACACTCCGGATTATCCATGATGGAGTTAGGTCTTGTTGTGTTTTCATGTGCATTCATCTCATATTGAGTCATGCAATTCGACTCCTCGGCCATCATGCATCGATATGCGTGATTGGTGGTACGAGGATCGAGACATGCATACATATGTGAAAATACATTGCTATGCCCCTTTCCTGCTCTCTGTTGCAGAAAATCAAGAATTAGCAACCTTTCGAAACTTGGCACGCATTCCAAAAACAATTGCAAACAGAGGCTAATTGGGGCATCGCAGTGGATTTCTGCACAAGGCAACCCGGACATGCATCATTCATCATCTGGAGAAGAGTCAAGACAGTCCCTGGCTTGCATGCCAGTTTATTATTTTTCTTAGTTAATTTGTAAATTAATTAGGGATTTGTACATATTTGGACTGTATTATTTGGACTGTACTATTTATTTGGACCCTCTGTGCGAGGGCAATGTTGTAATAAGTGTGCGTGTGTGTGATGTATGTCTTCCAACCCTACGTCTTTCTCCCTTTTATTTACCTGCTTATGATGGTTAGATTAGGGCATGTTTCAATTAGCATACAGTATGATAGCATGTTTGCACCCATTCATCTGTCTTGCATGCACCGGGCTCGGCGCATCATACTAACTGCATCTGTATTTCAATTCCGAGTTGAATACTTGATAGCTGTTGCATCTCATATGCCATGTTTAGAATAGCCGAGCCTGCTATAGTTGCATTTTTGCATGTGTTGCATTAGGCATTTCTGTATACTTAGCATCATGCATGGATTTCTAATCGGTTTCTGTTTTGGCTTGGAGTACTCGGTGAGTTTTATGCTTTAGCATCCTTGCATGCGTGTGAGTGATTGCCATGATAGCATGCTTACCATGAGGCTAACTGCTTATGTGATATACCTGCTTGGATGCCTGTGGGTGGAGGTTGGGTTATTTGGATTGGAACAATTCATCAAATGTTTGTTTTAAGCCCACTAGACAGTGGCAAAATCATGTTTTCTAAGCCCACCCGAGGGTGGCAAAATCCGCATTTTAAGCCTACTTGCGAGTAGCAAACCATTTTCACAAACAAACATGAAGTGTTTTGTTCCAATTCAGACGGCTCAGTCTATACTTATATGCTGTGCGCATCACATAGTAACCTAGGCTAATAACCGGAATAAGAATACACAATGTTTCAAAAATAGATATCATGGTTAGTAGAGGCCGATCTTTGATCGGGCGAGCGGGGGTGCTCACGAAGTGACCTTCCCCAATCGTACCCAAGTTCCCGAGCCGAGGCAACTTTGGTGATGACGGACACGTGGCCTTAGGCAAACGAGTCATGGTTTCCTAAATTTCCCAAAAATAAAATATTTAGGTGGCGACTCTGTATCTGGCAAAGCAGTCCATGGTTGGCACTTCTCTTTCAAAAATCTGTTTTCTCAAAACGACTTGCCGGATTTGGACTCTTTGGTTCAAGATTAAGAACCGTGACACAAATCGAGTCCGAGCTGTAGCGAGGTCCCCCCCCGCGGGCTTGTTACAGTTTCTGGCGACTCTGCTGGGGATTTAGAGAACTTGACTCGAACTCATGATATCTTGTTTTTACTACACTTATGTGTTTCTTTGCATTGCATTTGCATTGGTGCGCGTAGGACACCGTGTTTGCCATCTGCTAATCCTGAACGGTTTGCCGGAGGCTTGTCTTGTCAAGGCATGACCATAAGGCTGACCGGTTGTGGGCTCTGCCAGTATGGGAACACAAACCCCGGTTTTACCAGGGCACCCTTTTTGACCATTCGACCTAGTGCATATTCGGATCCGTAGTGACCATTCCAAACTAGGACAGGTTGCTTACCCGATATAGGTTGTTTGAAACCGCTGCGTGTGTAGTGAAACCCTAGCTCCTGAAAAAATAGGACAAGGAAACCCTACCCCAACATAGGGGTGTTTTGGCTCTCACTTATCTGCTATGTGCTTTTAGAGTGCGTCTCTACAGGAATGCATGTATCAGTTTATGAGTTTGGGCATCAGGCCTGCGGGCATCAGTCAGTGTTTGAGAATCAGTTATCTGCGGGTATCAGATTCAGTTTTGGGGACAGTGATTCAGGGATAATGATCAGTGTTGGAGGACAGTGTGTATTCAGCTTATCGACCGTGTGTTATTATGCCCAGCCGTGTGTTGTGTATTTATTTTAAGCTGTTATGCTGTCCGTTTATCTGGTTGTTTATTTCCTTATTGCTTTATTTATCTTTTTGCTAGGACAGTTTTAGCACAATTGCTTCCGACCTAGTAGATATTCCCCAAGCACTTTGGACAAGAGGTCGTCGGCTCAATCGATCTGAGGATCTGGTTGACGGACAGCCAGTGTTCCATTCTCTACCCCCCGTTGTCAGGAGAAGGCCGAGGAGGCGCAGTGTGTCTGAGCAGAGGCTACCAGAGCAGTGGTCTACCCTAGCAGTGAATAGTCAGGTTGAGGTTTCAGTATCTGCCATAGAAATACACATACCAGTCAGTCAACAAGACCAACAGAATATGGCCGGGATAGAAGAAATGATGCGCCAAATGCAGGAAAGCATGAGACAAATGCAGGAGGACGCTGTCCGCCAAGCGGAGTTCTCTAAACAGCAGGCCACAGTCATGGCCCAACAGGCCGAGCTCATCACTAGACTGCAACAGCAGAATGCAGCGTCAGCTTCACATTCAGTTCCTCCTCCACCAGGGGTCCCGCTACCCGAGCAGGCACCAGCTGCCCAAAATGTCCTACCAAATACCCAGAACACCTTGCCGAATGTCCAAAACATCCAGGAGGACACAGGCCTTCTAACGGGGCTAGCTCCGCCCCCACTTCCGCCTTAACTGTCCAAGACCCATACACCCGCCAACCACCCGGACTCTCCCTTCGAGTTCGAAATAGACCATACAGCGCTGAAACTAAGCAAGCTCGAGAAGCTATTCAAAATATCCCAGGGAGTAAAGGTTATTCCGGATATCGAGGACGGATATACCGATGTGGCCGTGACACTACCGGATAGATTTAAAATGCCGCAGATTGATCGTTTCGACGGATCCGGGGATCCCATGGTCCACCTCCGGCTATTTTCAGATATATTGCGATATTGCGGCCATATGGGCCTAACCAGACCACAGAAGCCTTTCGCTAATTCGGCACCGAACCCTGTCTGGTGGGCCGCTATCTGGTATGCGAAGTTGGAGGATGATGTCAAACGAGTGGGATGAGATGGCTGAAGCCTTTGTCGCACAATACTCTTACAACACCCAGATTGAGATTACAACCCATGATCTCGAAATGACAAGGCAGGAGCCCAAAGAGAGCTTATCAGATTTCGTGACCCGGTGGAGGGTGAAGGCCTCGATGATGACTTTAAAGCCACCGATAAGGACCAGATCAGGATGATTGTGCGCAATCTCCAGCAAAACTGATGCAGAAGATGATTGTGCTCCCCTTCCCCACTTTTTCAGATCTACATAAGATGGGGTACAAATTGAAGATGCAATGAAACAGGGTCTGATTGACCAAGATCGGGAACAGCCTAGGAGAACTTTCAACCGAAACAACAATGCAGGCCCAAGTGGCGCTACAAGCTGCAAGAACTTCGGAGGTGAGCAATGGTCACCACCATTCCCCCTCCCCTTCCGAAACCCATGGCAGCCACGCCTTTCTCCGGTGCATCCAGAAGCAATACCCAAACAACTAAATACCAACCCAGAGGCCCAAAGAACTTTACACCCCTGTATATGCCCCTGTCCAAAGCTCTAGGGGTATTAATCAGGAAGAAGCATTTGACGCCCCTGGAGCCGAGGCCACTACTAAATCCACTCCCTCCCTCTCATGACCCAGCTAGATACTGCGCGTATCACCAACAGCACGGTCACGACACCGACCGTTGTTTTAGACTGCGTCACGAGATCCAGGATCTTATTGACAAATAGGTGATCGCGCCTCCTGACAAACCCACGTCACAACAAATCCTCTCCCACCACATAACCAAGCTCACCCTCCCAACAGAATCAACTTCATCCAAACTGGGATCGTGTCTTACGATCCTAGTATCTATATCACCCCATCCCACCTACCTAAGCCGGAGGTGCTCCTTCCCGACTGCACCGACTCTTTGTGCATGTTTGGACATCTCCACAACCCAACCAGAGCCGACGGTGGTGACCATCGAACATGAGGCAGGGAAGATTTCAGAACAAAGTGGAATTGTTGAGTCTGGATCGGACAGTCTGGGAATTTCGCTGGGGAAGCCTATGATCCGAGTGAGTACATTCTGTCAGCAGGCCAGATTGGTTCGGGTGTAAAATTGTCAGAAAGGCAGAACTGTGTGTGATCCGGGGGGATGGATTTGAGCAAGGGGCAGTGGTTTGACAGCTGTGGAGGAGGACTTTGCCAACCTACAATTTTTCGATGACCAAGAATCAGGGACACGACAGTCAACTGGTTTGATTATGAGGATCGGCAGAGGCCACCGGATGGCTGGATGATCAACCGGATGTTGGGAAAAGTTCCAATCAGAACAGGGCCCGGCAGGGGCGAAGGTATTAGCTGTGGCCGGAAGGGCCGAGAGTCAGAGCACGTTGCCGGAGAGCGCCGGTACGAAGAATTTCGCTCGGAACTGGGATAATGTGAATGCCGGGAAAGATGAACAACAAACTGCGCTAACGCAGGCAGAACAAGAAAAGTTTTGGGATTCTGAGAGGATCCGGAAAGCCAAAGCCCATGAAGGGATTGAGAGTGCTGTAGGCACGAAGACAAAAGATGCTGCGAGCATGTGGGCTGAAAGTACTGCGGGTACAGTCACGCCAGAGCCAGACAGATGTTTGTTGGCTACTCCATGGGATGTGGTGGGAAGACGACGATTTATGTCTTGCCCACACAGACGAGGATTGGGGAAGCAATCAACCAGATGACACCTGGTACTCTCGATGAGGTTGATCACATAACAAGAAGCGGACGGTATTTCAAGCCCCCGCACCTAGACCAGCCAGAGGCATCTGGGAAAGACAAGGAAGCTGAGAAGCAGAAAGAGAAACAACTTGAAGAAGAAGCTGTGCTGAAGCAATTAAAGAAGATACAAGCAGACATCTCCATCTGGGGACTACGGCTTCACGAGTGCACAGACAGGCTGTCCTATCTGCTATGGGACAAGGGCCAAACTCTTCTATAGATACCAACACCAGAGCAGCTGGTTGACTGGTCTTTCGGGAGGAGGTTCCCCGGCATTATCCTTTTCAGACAAAGAACTGCCAGCCTGAGGGTGCAAATCATAACAAGCCCCTCTACATTTTCTGTGGAATGTAGAGACAAGTGGATACCGGTGGTACTTGTTGATACCGGGTCCGCCATCAACGTCTGCCCAGCCAGAACAGCATATGCAATTGGGTTGAAGCCCGTGGGACTTCGTACCGACCACTCAAGTGATCAGAGCCTATGATAATACTAGCAGAGAGGTAATGGGGACTGTCAAAATTCAGACCCAGGTTGGTCCAGGACAACACAACATTGAATTCCATGTCTTGTGACGTTCCCGCAACCTTCAATCTACTCTTAGGCGGCCGTGGTTGCACCAAGTGAAGGCAGTCTCTTCCACCTTACATCAGATGTCGAAGTACCCTCACGGGAAGGGGGTGGCTATTGTCTTTGGGATTCGTCTATCCATCCGCCGCCAGAAGTGTCCCACACCAGTCTTGGAAAATCGAGCATGGCACGGAGGATGTGTTCATTATCAGGGTTCACTCTGGCTGAGGCTCGGGTGGTGCAGAATATCATGGCTGTGAATGAAGGAATGTACGTCAGTGCTCAATCTGTCTACCTCATGAACAAGCTACAACACATCCCCGGGATGGGATTAGGAAGGAGCGGCCGAAGGGCGTCGCAGCATCGACCGAAGTGCCACACAACCCTCATACCTTTGGATTGGGTTATCTGCCCACCAAAGAGGACTAGGTGAGGAAAGGAAAAGAATGGCTGGAAGAGCCAGAGCAAAGCAGGTTGGGAAGCCATTTGAACTAATGCATAGGCCCATTCAGGGTACCCTAAACAGACGCTTCGTCCGGGAGGGGGAGACTTTCCGTTTTGCGGCTTCCCAGAGCCATGGCTGAACGCAGAGAAGAAGTGCATGCCAGGTTTCGAGATCTTCTTCGACTGCAATTACCCGGGGAGGATGTTGCCGAAGAGCAGACGGACCCATCAGTTGAAGTTGAGCAGTGTAAGGCAGTGGATTCCGAGGGCGTTGAAATTGAAATAGGGGTAGCACTGGCATGTCTACTTTCAGATCCTCGATCGACCAAAAGTGCTTGGGGATAACTTCTCGGTTTCCATGATTGGGGATGACATGGCCGCGAGCCTACCAGCAGCTATCTTGGATGCATTTAACGCACCCTCTCTCACTTGGCAATTTGAAGAGGGATTTTTGTCCAGCAGTACCGGGTCAGGTAGTGAGCCGGAATCTGATTCCACCGAGTCTTGTGAGTCGAATCAGGTTCCAGCTCGATTGAGTCTGAGTCCTGGTAATCCTGGGGATGATAACCCGGATACCACAGTCTTGTCCAGGTCGTCTTTTTCTTTCTCATTTGAGTCTGTTGCAAGTCAGTCAAAGGAAGAGCAGTGGCAGAGTTTTTAGCCGATCATCCGGTAGCAGGGGGTGAAGCAGTCGAGTACTTATTCCCAGATGAAGCCATTTTGCACATCGACGATGAAACTTGGACGATGTACTTTGACGGAGCGTCAAATCAACACGGATATGGGATAGGGGTGTTGCTGATAGCACCCGACAATTCCCGTATCCCCCTAGCCTTCAAACTCCGATTCAAAGTCTTGAACAATGAAGCAGAATACGAGGCATGCATTGCTGGTTTGGAAACAGCCCTGGAACTAGGGGCAAGACGGTTGGACGTCATCGGGGACTCGAATCTTGTTGTGTCTCAAGCAAAAAGGAGACTGGAAAGTAAAAGAGGAAAAGATGATGATGTATCACCAGACCTTGGATTTGCTAATTCCTCGATTTGAGAAGCTAAACTTTACTCATCTACTGAGAGAAAACAACAGGTTCGCAGATTCTTTAGCAACTCTATCTTCCATGATAGACATCCCATACGGAGTCCCGGATGGCCAGTCATCATTGACCAGAAGTTTGCGCCAGCCTACGAGTCGATTACTGCTATAGATGAGGTTCAGGATGAAAATCCCTGGTATCATAACATTTGGAATTTCCTGGAGAAGGAAGCATACCCGCCAGGGGTAAATGCCAAGGATAAAAGGGGCAATAAGAAGATTGGCCGTTCAGCTCATCATCTGTGGGGGTAAGCTGTATAGAAGAGGTCATCTGGGAATGCATAAGCTGTGTGTTGATGCCGAAGAGTCGAAGAGTCTAATGGAAGCCATCCACGGAGGAGAATGTGGTGCACACATGAATGGAGTAATGCTAGCACGGAAGATCCTCAGGCAGGGTTATTACTGGTCCACCATGGAGGAGGATTGTATCGGTTTTGTCCGGCGATTCCACAGTGTCAAATTCATGCAAATCGCATGAACATCCCGCGTCGAAGCTGTACAACATGACTTCACCATGGCCATTTTCAGTCTGGGGAATTGATGTGATCGGGGCTGTCACTCCGAAGGGGTCAAATGGGCATGAGTTCATCCTGGCTTGCAATAGATTATTTTACAAAGTGGGTTGAGGCCCAATCTTATGCGGTGTTGAAGGCTTCACACGTCGCAAAGTTTATCAGAAACAACATCATCTGTCGCTACGGGGTCCCTAACGAGGTAATTTCAGATAACGGTTCCCACTTCAAGAAAGAAGTGATAGACTTGTTGGAAAAATACAACGTGGCTTTCATAAGTCATCCACATACCGGCCGCAAACCAATGGAGCGGTTGAGGCTGCCAACAAGAATATCAAGCGCATACTACAGAAGATGGTGGAAACCTATCGGGATTGGCCGGATAAGCTGCCGTTTGCTCTGTGGGGCTACCGGACTTCAATCAGAACTTCTACTGGGGCAACTCCGTATTCATTGGTTTATGGGATGGAGGCCGTTCTACCCATTGAGATTGAGGTTCCGTCATTGCGAGTATTGGCTGAGTGTCAAATAGTCGAGGCAGATTGGCAGCAGAGCAGATTGAGGAACTCATGCTCTTTGATGAGAGAAGACTGAAAGCACTGTACCACGTTCAAGGCTATCAACGCAGAATTGCCCGGGCTTTCAACAAGAAAGTTAAGTCCAGGAATCTAAAGGAAGGAGATTTGGTGCTCAAGGACAACCGAGCTCCCATCCACGACCCAAGGGACAAGTACAGACCTAATTGGATTGGTCCCCTACATCATTAAGTCTATCTGTCGGGTGGAGCTGTGGTTCTGATGGATCTGGATGGCTTAGAGTTTTCACAGCCGATCAACATGGACAAGTTGAAGAAATATTACCTTGAGAGGCTCGCTAGGCCTGAAAACCAAAAGGGCGACCTAGGCAAAACTCAGAGCACAAAAAAATTTGAAATTGTAAAAACTGAGCTCGCAAGGTTGAAAACCCGCAAAGGGCGGCCTTGCAAAAGTTAGAGCACAAAAGGAGAGTAAAAATACCCGAGCGAACCTAAGCCTGAACTACGTAAGGCTTGATTCCCATCTTTGGGATACGTAGGCAACTTCATCCTGAAGTTCAGCCACAAACATTTTCCCCGATCAACTTTGTCCATCTTGATCATCTCAGTCATCCTCGTCCATCAGTATTCATCGTGATCTCCGGTGCAGTGCTTTTCAGACTAGGGGCAACTTTTCGTTGCTGTGTAGTGCCGCGGTGCTATGCAGACTAGGGCAACTTTCCAGTCTCTGGAATCTGGGGTTGTGCATCTCAGTGACAGATCTCAGGCGTGTCCAGTTCTGATCCATATCGAAAATAGTTTGAAAAGGTTTTGATAAAAGTTGACTTTGTTCAAATTAATCTTTTTACAACTAAGACCATTTTTGGACCAAAGCGGAAAATTTTCAGTACCCACAACCTTCAATTTCATTGATTAAAACAGAGTTCTCCTGCTCTTGCATACAAATTGAAGTTGCTTTTTTTTATTACATCTATGAAGAAAACTTGAAAGTACTAGTGAAAGCAATAAATCCGGGGCACGGATAAGTCAAGTGTCCCTGCGCCCCCTCCCAGAGCTAGTAGAAGCCTCTGATGCCAAGCTGGGCCCAGTCTGTGCCTCCTCATTGAGCCAGTCCCAGTACTCGTCAGACAAAGCACAACTGAAAGTGGGAGCGGGGGCTAGGAGTTCTCTAGTCCTCCATGCCGTGGCATAACGGGCAAGCTGAGCGCCTCGACCGGGAATGCAGCCGGGTACTCTATCCCCTCTGGTGGGCAAGTCTGATCATGGCCAAACTGGCTCTGGAACCGGAACGGGAAGTAAAACACGCAGTGGTCAGACCAATCAACTGGATCCCGACCAGCCGGGACATGCTATAGCTCATCGCCGGGAGATTGAGCCAAGGACAACGCCAAGCAATGCGATCTGCAGACAGGTTGCACATCCAGTCGAACCACCACCGCTCATCATGGGCGTCGACTAAGCGTTGACGAAAGAAGTAGCCACGAGCTGAATAGGCTGGGCAAAAGTCCACAACCTGCAATTTATCCATAAACCATACCTGGGGGAGGGATGAAAAATGAGAGAATAAAGAATAGAGAGATGTACGGTGAGAGAAAAGCGAGAAAAGGGGTTTTGTGAGAAAAACCGAGCCTGAAGGCCGAGTAATGCGAGCATACATATATGTGAGATTGGGTGGGAAACATTACCTGCAGCAGTAGTGGACTCCCCGCAAAATCTGGTCGTCTCCCGGCAATGAAAGCATCCAAGCCTATCAGCGTCTCGGCCAATGTCATGGCGATACAGCTCTTTCCTTCTTTCAAGCCTTGAGCAACTTCAATCAGACAAATGCTAGATCCGCCAAAGCCTGGAGTGAGCAAAAGTGAGATAGCATACACAAGCAAAGGACGTGTTGCCGAAAACCTTGCCAATAATCGTTGCCGCGGTCACCAGCGTCAGAAAAGCGATGGATCAAGCCAAGAATGTCCAGTTCCCCGTTGCAGATTAGAGACCGAGCATCATGCATGTGAGCCCCACACATCCCCCCTAAAGCTTGGGCGTGGCCGAAGCAAAATTGAGGCAAAATTTTTTCACAGCGTTCAGATTCCATCAGAATTGAAAATCTTTGAAAAGTTGGACATACCTCTTGCCCGCCGAAGCTGAAAACATGCGTCACCTGGGTTCCAAAACCTCGCCGCGGCATGGAGGAAGGGAAGTGCAGCGGAGTGCGGCTCAGCGTGAATAGTGCATTCAAGTCGAAACCCCGGAAATTTAATTTTTCCGAGCCATCTAAAGAAGACATCCAAACTGTGAGATTTTCGGCAAGGAAGGCCTCCATTTTGGTGAAAGACTAAGTTGAAATGAATCAACCACGGGTTTGAGGCTTTTAAAGAGGATAAGACACTATTCAGAGACACGTGTCAAAAATTTGGTGGTTGCAGAGCTAAGTGGCCGGCCGGCCACCTTTTCTAGCAGGCCGGCTACCTTTCTCCCCTTAGTTGTAAAGAACTGGCCGACCGACTCCCGAAGGTGGCCGGCCATGCTCCAATGTGTGCCATTAGCCTTGTTTTACCCTCCGGAAGAAAGTCCCAAGCATTTACACGCATCGGGAGTGTCGAAGGCCTCAATTTCCCTCAGTTTCGGGTGTGTTCCGTCGCCCAGATCATCCGAAATACACTTTGTTTATTGAGTTGTTGTTTAGTCTTGCTTATCGAGTTGTTGCTTTGCTTTCGAGTTGTTGCTTTGTCGGTCGAGCTGTTTTGTTTATCGAGTTGTCAAGTTTTGTGTACCTGAGTTGTTACTCTTATTTTGTTCTGTTTTGCTTATCGAGTTGTAAACTTGCTAAGGTTTTGTTGTATCTTAGTAAGTTAAGTTGTTTAATTTGTTGTGTCGGTTCACTACCTGACTCGGTAAATACATAATGCATATTTCCATTCAAAATCTCATTTTTTGTGCAAAATGATGCGATGCGATGCTGAAAGCATAAAATACAATACTTTTTTCAAAAGCTGTTCAGTCCATCATGCTTCCTTTGTTACAACATTTTGCAAACAGAGGTACAAGTTTTACAAAAAATAAAACTGCCTAATGATAAACAATGTGCTACAACTACTAGCAAAAAGGTAAATAAAACAGGGGACTGCAGCATCAATGCTCTCGGGAGTGGGAATAAGAGCCCTCTTCATCCTCTTCTGCGAAGCAGCGTCTGCACCACCACCATCATCCAAGTCGGAGCTACTATCCTCGGGATCCCCCTCAGCCTCGCCTCCACTCCCCGAATCGGGATCGGAACTACCCTCTCTATCAGCAGATGTCTCCGACTGACGATCTGCAGCCTCCTCCTCCTCATCCTCACCTGGCTCCTCCTCTACAATGTGTGCCCTGCGTCTGCGAGACGACCCCCCTCCCCGAGCTCCTCGAAAAGGCCCGGATGGCCCAGCTCCTCGAAAAGGCCTGGATGGCCCAGCTCCTCGAGAAGGCCTGGATGGCCCGGCTCCTCGAAAAGGCACAGATGGTCCACCTCTCCAAGAAGGCCCAGGTGGCCCGGCCTGTGGCTGAGCATATACCGGAGGCATCTGCAAATAAAGAGTTCAAATTGAATACATCAGCTCAAACATGTACATCAAAAGCAGATACAAGAAAACTACATGAAGTAGGTACATGTGAATACAGTGTGCAAGTGGGGTGTGTGTCAGATGTGCTCTACACAAGCAACCTATCAATACAGTAGAATGTTCAAAATCAGCATATCATCAGAAGTATGATAAATGCCAGGAAGCTAAAGGGTACCTGGAAGCCCATAATAGACAACTGCGCCTCTCTCCGCAGGACCATCCCCTCAAGTGAGGCCACCATCTCGAGCACCTGATCCATGTACTCAACAGGGGGCTGCAGATGCAAAGACATGGGTATCAGTAAAGGAATGAACGTCCGAGTATCTGAGTAATGAATCAAAGCTGTAAAACATACCGGTGGTGAGTCGGGGTCTCTGACATATCGGTGGCCAGGCATCGGAGGCTCTATCGGGATCGGAATCGGAGAAGTGGTCCCATACTGCCACCCCATCAACTCGGTCGGCATGTCCGGCCATCCAGGATGATGATAAGTCGGAGGAACCAGAGGAACAAATCCACCCCCACCTCTAGATGTACCAGCTCTGCTGGTGGAAGGAGCGTCTGCAGCCCGAGCCTGGGCCTGGCTCGAAGATGGCATGCCAGCAGGCCTCATCGTCGGAGTGCGAACTCCCGTCAATGGAGACATCAAGTATATGTGACGGTAAGTGGCATAATCTCCCTCCTCAAGATGCAGTAAGGCGTCAGTACCCAGCATAGCACTAGTAACATCCCGGGAGGAGAGCCTGTCAGCAATCCGCATATCAACTGGGGGTGCTGAGGGAGGGTCCTGAGAAGTATAGCCCCACACCTGACGCAAAAAGCGCTCCCCCAGAAACCAGGCCCTACCAACTGGCCCCTCGAATAGGATCCTGTACTAGGAAGCACCCTGTCCTCCGGCAAATTGGAATCGGAGACCTTCACCTAAGGGAGCCCAGGGCTGCCATGTGATTTGCGGATAACCGATGCATAAACCAATCAGAAATCAGAAATGTACAAGACAAATCAAAGATGAAAACGGAAAGGACTGAGAGTTCTGAAATACCTCCGTCGACCGCACCGTGTCGAAGTACTGCCGTAGATAAAGGAGAGACTCCCAGGGTCTCGACCGGTGCTGGCCCTCAAATACAAGTGAGTACGGGGTCACGAGGGGCCCTTCTACCACCAACTCCGGGGCTAATGTTGGGAAGTACACATAGACCCATAGCTGTGGAAAATAGTGCAGAATGTAAATGCAGAGTGCTGAGGGCAAAATACAGAGTATAGAGTGCGCCATGTGTGCAAAATACAAGTAATGAGGAGCAGAAATGTAAATCGAAAGGGCAGAAAGTACCTCCCAGGCTCTCCAATAGCCGCCAAGTAAGTCCCTCCGTCCGCGGGAGGTCGCACTCATGTAGCAGTAAAGAGCGGCCAAGCCGGCGCCACCCCAATCATACCGTCTGACCTGTGGTAGGTCCACCAGAGCACTCAACAGATACAGTCCAACCATGTTCCCTCTATCGGCGAACAAAGTAGTCCCGAAAAGGAACATCAAAAAACCACGGGCATACTGCTCTGCCTCCTCAGGAGTCCTAGGCTCCATCTCCACCCTCCGAAAATGGGAAGAGAACCAGGTGTATTGGACTCTCCCTGAAAACCTATCAACAGGAGGGCGAGCCCCCAATAAGTACACCCAAGAAGCCTCCCACTCGCCCATATCCTTGTCGTAAGGAATCGGCCAACCTCCCACGTCCAGGCTAGTCAACACAACAAAGTCAAGCGGGGTCATAGTCAAGTCCCCCGTGGCGGAAAAATGAAAGGAGTTGGTGGTGTCCCACCATCTCTCCACCAAAGCTGCCATCAGCGTCCTCCTGGCAGGACAACGAGATAGCCCAGTGCAGAAGGGCTCGAACCCCGCCAAGTCAACTAAATCCCGGACAGCCTCCGAGAGCTCGGCGTACCAATCTCTAGCAACGGTGGAGCCGTATCCCCGTACAGTGCGAGAACCAACCTGCATTCAGAATGAATACATGTTTCAGCGTAAAATGAATGAGCCGTGTGCAAATGAAATGAATGAGCCGTGTGCAAATGAAATGAATGAGCCATGTGCAAATGAAATGAATGAGCCGTGTGCAAATGAAATGAATGAGCTGCGAGCAAATAAAATGAGAAGGCTACGTGCGAAGTAAAGTCAGTGAACTGTGTGTCCAGAAAATCAATTGTGTGTGCTGCGTGTTCACCTTCAATTCAAGCTGTGTGTTCAGAAAATCAATTGTTTGGGCTGCGTGTTCAACTTTCAATCAGTGTGTGCTGCGTGTTCACCTTCAGTTTGGGCTGCGTGTTCAACTCTCAATCAGTGTGTGCCGTGTGTTCACCTCAACAACGGGCTGCGTGTTCAACTTTCAATCAGTGTGTGCTGCGTGTTCACCTTCAGTTTGGGCTGCGTGTTCAACTCTCAATCAGTGTGTGCCGTGTGTTCACCTCAACAACGAGCTGTGTGTTCGACATCAAAGTATGGGCTGTGTGTTCATCTCAAATGTTTGGACTGTGTGTTCAAATCTCAATCAGTGTGTGCTGTGTGTTCACCTTCAGTTTGGGCTGCGTGTTCAACTCTCAATCAGTGTGTGCTGTGTGTTCACCTCAACAACGAGCTGTGTGTTCGACATCAAAGTATGGGCTGTGTGTTCATCTCAAATGTTTGGACTGCGTGTTCAAATCTCAATCAGTGTGTGTTGCGTGTTCACCTTCAGTTTGGGCCGCGTGTTCAACTCTCAATCAGTGTGTGCCGTGTGTTCACCTCAACAACGAGCTGTGTGTTCGACATCAAAGTGTGGGCTGTGTGTTCATCCCAAATGTTTGGGCTGCGTGTTCAAATCTCAATCAGTGTGTGCCATGTGTTCACCTCAACAACGAGCTGTGTGTTCGACATCAAAGTATGGGCTGTGTGTTCATCTCAAATGTTTGGGCTGCGTGTTCAAATCTCAATCAGTGTGTGCCGTGTGTTCACCTCAACAACAAGCTGTGTGTTCGACATCAAAGTGTGGGCTGTGTGTTCATCTCAAATGTTTGGGCTGCGTGTTCAACTCTCAATCAGTGTGTGCCGTGAGTTCACCTCAACAATGAACTGTGTGTTCGACGTCAAAGAATGGGCTGTGTGTTCATTTCAGAATTCAAGTATTGGGCCGGGTGTTCAATTCTCTACCGGTGTGTGCCGTGCGTCCACAATCAAATTATGGGCCAAGTGTTCAGAAATTCAAGTGATTGAACTGTGTGTTCAGAATGCAAAAAGGATGCTGTGTCATAAACTAAACATTCTAAGTAAGTTGTGGACTCAAAATGGGCAGACAAACATGGCAAAGGCATAGAATGCATGAAAAATGCAGAATATGTTGCAGAAAAGGTAAAAACGAAGTAAATACCTCTCGTGCCTCATATGAAAGGTGATACTCTGGCTCCCGCAGAAGCAGATCCCCGGATGCTCGCTCATCAAAGTCTGTGAAGTGATGGAAAACAGCTCGTGGAAGAACGTGTGCCGGCGGGGCATACCTCTCGGGAATGAAGGGTCGAACCCCTGGAGGCAGGGCCATAATGTCAGGATCATCCCCAGCACCCGGAGGACCCCCACCGTGGGGAAAATGGATGGCCATTTCAGAAAATCTGCAAAAGAAGCAAAAAATGAGCCAAAATGAGCCAAAATTGGAAAAAGTCAACAAAAGTCAACTCTCGGGAAATGAAAAAGTCAACAAAAGTCAACTCCCGAGAAAATCTTCCAAATGTTGAGGCAAACTCACCTCAAGTGGCGAAAATGAGAAAAGAAGCCCCGAAATCAAAATTTAATCGGTTCAAAGTGCTTAAAACTGAAAGATTTCACGGAAACAACTTGCGTGGGACGTTGGAAACGCGTATAGAGCACAGATCTGAGGAGAAAATGGTTTGGGGAGCTAGAGGAGATGATTTTGGAGCTGAGGTTATGAGCTCAAAGTGTTTGGGTGAGTGGATTTAAAGAAAAGAAGGTGAAAAGACCAAAATGCCCGCGGATTTGGGCAAGTGGCCGGCCGGCCACCTTTCAGGCTGGCCGGCCATCTCCTTTTCAAAACCTAGCCGTACGGCCTCCAATGGGAAATAAAACTGAGTCGGTGGTGATCCCTAGGTGGGTCCCAAGCTCTCTGCAAATTTTGGGAAGGATTGGAGTTCCCGGGACCTGAAAAAGTACAAAAGAAGTGCACTTCCTGTCGCGAAATCACTCCGCCGGAACTTCAGTTAAAACTCCTGATGCGTATCTCATCATTACTCATCGAAAGTGAGATGTATCCTTTTTGAACATGTTGTGAATCTCTCCAGGATGTAAACCGGAGGCCGCAGTCGAGTCGCCCTCAACCGAAACGCGCATTTCTCTGCCCGTTGTTTCGTGACAAACATGCATTCTAGTTCGCACTTATTCTACATGTTGTGCACATAACTTGCATTCTCATGTACATTCTTGCATTGTTTATGCACGTTTTCGTGATATTACCATGCCCTCTGTGCTAAGCTTGCGTTGTCACGCACACTCCTTTCTCGCATTGTGATGCACTCACCCACCGGCACCACGTTTGTCGAACTTTCGATATCACATTGAATATATGGTTGCTAAACATGTTGTGCTTGTTGAGTTTCTTTCTTTCGCAGGCACAGATATTGTATGTACGGTTCATTTGAAGCTGGTGCGACCAGACGAATCGCGCAGGTATCGTATCTTCTCCGTGTGAGACGCGACGAGAATTGAATAATTCTCCGCATTCCTAACTGCATGAAATGTAGTTGCTGCTTTGCATTCTTACTTAAAACTGTTGCATCTGTTTGCGAATATTTGCTTCATTACAGCTCGCTGCATTTGCATGATCATCAAGTCACATCTGGCCCTGTGCATATCGCTTTACATTTTGCCCCTTGCCTGCGGGCACGCCTGCTGGCATATCTCTGTTTATCTTGTATGATTGTCTAAGTCTTCGGCCTTGTCAAAAATGGGTCGTCTCTGGGCTTTGACATTCACTCCCGTCATTTCTTGACTTCCGAGTTCTGTCAAAGAGGGGCAAACTGTAGACACCCCATTTTTGACCGACCTTAAGACTCAGACGTCACCGATTGAGCGCTTGGTGAAGTTGCATACTGTGCTCATCCAGAAGTTTCAGAGTCTCGGCTGCAGGCCTTGCCTCCGGACTTCCGGACTCTTTTTGTGCTTTGCCTCGGTTTGCGAACCAGGCTCTGTTTTCTCTGTTTTCTGTTCCTGAGGGGAGGGAGAGGTCTCGTAGATCATCTCTCAGTGGCCGTAGGCTACGTTTCGTGGTCGCAGGCCATTTTTTTTCCCCATTTCGGAGCCCGGTTCCCGGTTTTCGGAGTCGTTAGCCGTGTGCCTCGGTTCGGGACCGCTAACCATCTCCGTTTGCTCTGGTTTTTGGCATACGTCTTAATTACTCCCTTTTGAGGACACTGTGGTCCGAGAGATCAACTTCGTGGTTGAACACCCTTCCGGTGTCTATAGTTAGTTTTCGAGGGCCCCGGGCTGCGCGTTTTGGCCCCGGAACCTTCATTTTGCATCGGTTTTGGTTCATTTTTTGCAGGGAACCTCTGTTTCATCACCAGGAAGGTCATAGAAGGGTGGGAGGCCAATAATTGTTTCAGCAACCAGTTATATTCCTTCATCGCCCTCCGACGCCCGTTTTTCTCACTCGAAAGCCAATGTTGACCACCCTAAGTCCACTTTTTTCAAGCTCCAAACCACATATTTGTGTTGTACACACATGGGAGGCCACAAATATCATATGGTCGGCTAGTAATTGTGATTGACCCTTTTGAACCCCTCCTAAAGTGGCCTATTCTCTCTCCTGGTTCACTATTGGCCAATTTTTTGACCACAGGGTTGTGTTGAGAAACACCTGGGAGGCCACCAATTTGTGGTGGCCGGCTAGTAATTTGACTTGGCCCTTTTGACCCCTAGCCGACCGGCCATGGAGAGGGCCGGCCGGCCACCTGCAACCTCAATAGATAGCCGGCCAGATTCCTACAGCAGGTACAGTCCAAACTATGCATCTCTTTTTCCCCCAGATTTTGTATCCGGGGGGCCAACTTTTTGGGGGAAACTTGAATCCATTTCCCCCCCCATTTTTCCCCCTCTTTCTCCCCATATTTTGACTATATAAACTAGCCTCCAGCTCTGGTTTAGGGGTTAGAAAAACCACCTTTGAAGCTCCTATATTGTATCTCTCTCTCTCTACACTTCCAAGCTCCAAACCTCTCAAGTCCTTCACTCATTTCTACACCACCACCTAGCACCACACCACCATTCATTCCAGCAGCTTGGAGGGCCTTCTCAGAGCTTTGGAAGCACTATTTCTCAAGCCAAGAAGTGTTGAAGTTTGGTCTACAAGGGTGAGCAACATTTCCCTCTTTTTAAGCTTATTCTTGCATGCTTTCTTAGCTATTCTTGCTTACACTTTTGGGCTCCGACCCTAACTGAAAATAGCAATTTTTTTGAGCTCTTCTTCATGTTTGTTTAAGGGTATTTACCTGTTTGAGGCTTCCTTCTTGCACTTGCCTCTTTATCCCTCTTGTATGCCTCTTCTTGCATAGTATTTTTGGCCTATATGTAAACTGTTGGGCTCTATTGTAAACTGTAATGTAGCTTATTTTGAGCCCTTATTCAACATTGTTGAAGGCTCATCACTGTTTGGGGCCTCCATATGTCACTTGTCTCTTTATCCCTCTCTTGGCCTCATTTTTGCATGCTTTGTTAGCCTCTTGTGCTTCTGTTTTTGGACTTTGGTCCGAACTGTAAATGGCCTTATTTTGACCCCCCCTCGTCATGTTCATTAAGGGTCTTTTACTGTTTGAAGCATCCTTTTTGTACTTAGTGTTATAGCTCTCTTTTTGGCCTTATCTTGCATAGTATTTTGAGCATGGCATGTGCACTGTTTTGGGCTTGATCATCTACTGTAAAATACCATGTTTTAGACCCCTCTTCAACTTTGTTGAAGGGCCTTCATCTGTTCGAGGCCAGCATGCATCACTTGCTTCTTTGTCCTCCTTTAGGCCCACTTTTTGCATGAGAGTTTTTCCATACTTGTGTCTGTTTTTGTGGCTTGTGGAAAACTGTAAAGCACCATATTTTGGGCCCCTCTTCGACATTGTAGAAGGGCCCTTTCTCTGTTTGAGGTCAGCAGCTGCTACTTGCTTCATTATCTCGCTTTCGGGGCCATTTTTGCATGCTAGCTTAGCCCCATTTGTGTTCACTGTTTGGCCTTGCTTAAAACTGTAAATATGCTTGTTTTGGGGCTGTCTTGATTCTGTCTTCACACTTCATGTTCAAATAATGCATGCATTGCATAGCCATAGGTCATTCCATGCGCTTAATTTCATGTTTCGAGATTCATTCCATGCATCGGGTGTCATTTTACCATCTTTCGGGGCTGTTTTGCATCACTTATTGCCTCTGAAATTTGCATGCTAGTATGCCATATTCCATGCTTTGCCATGTCTTGTTAGAGTGGCATTTCGGTGCTAGGGTCGGTCCTCGGTTTGCGTGCACGTGTGCACGCATTTCGAGTGTCTCATTTCATCTAATGGCCTCCTATGTGAGGGTGGCTGGGGTCCACTTGTGTTGGTGTAA